>CM065594.1:119758442-120143834 GCA_033119425.1 Bufotes viridis
AATTCTGGTGTCCAATTTGCAGCAGTTTTCTTGTAATTAATACCGAAAAAGGAATTATATCTTCCAGTGTGGGAATTTTGGGGCTAAAAATAATATATTTTATTGTGGTGCGAGTTGAATCGCAACAATGAGGAAACATTCTATTAAGGGACGAGGACGCGGTCGTGGTGGTGTCCGTGGAGCCTCTGTTGCTGGCAGAGGACGTGGCCGTTCGGCCTCAGGCGCACAAAGTAGTGAACCAACTCCCTCAAGTAGCCGGCAGAATTTACAGCGATATTTGGTGGGGCCCAATGCCGTTATGAGGATGGTAAGGCCTGAGCAGGTACAGGCATTAGTCGATTGGGTGGCCGACAGTGCTTCCAGCACGCTCACCACATTGTCTTCCGCCCAGTCTTCTGCGGAAAGCGCACAGGTGGCACCTGAAAACCAAGCCCATCAGTCTGTCACATCACCCCCATGCATATCAGGGAAACTGGCTGAGCCTCAAGTTATGCAGCAGTCTCTTCTTCTGTTTGAAGACTCTGCTGGCAGGGGTTCCCAGGGGCGTCCACCTAGCCCTTCCCTAGCGGTGGAAGACATACCATGCACTGACGCACAACCACTTATGTATCCAGATGATGAGGACATGGGAATACCACCACAGCAGAGTGACCGAAAGTGTCTGATGATGACGAAACACAGGTGCCCACTGCCGCGCCTTATTGCAGTGTGCAGACTGAACAGGAGGAGGTCAGGGAGGAAGACTGGGTGGAAGACGATGCAGAGGACGATGAGGTCTTAGACCCCACATGGACTGAAGGTCGTGCCGCTGACTTAAATAGTTCAGAGGAAGAGGCAGTGGTGAGACCGAGACAACAGCGAAGCCAAAGAGGGAGCAGGGGGCAAAAGCAGAACACTCGCCGTCCCGAGAGTTCGCCTGCTATTGGCCAGTGCCAACAGGGACCCAGCACCCCAAAGGCATCTTCAAGGAGTTCCCTGGCATGGCACTTCTTCAAACAATGTGCTGAGGACAAGACCAGAGTGGTTTGCACGCTGTGCCATCAGACCCTGAGGCGAGGCATTAACATTCTTAACCTGAGCACCACCTGCATGATCAGGCATCTACATGCAAAGCATGAACTGCAGTGGAGTGCACACCTCAAAAAAAATGAACCCGCTCAGGCTCCCCCTGCTCCCTCTACCGCTGCTGCCTCGGCTTCCGCCTCGAGAGGAATGTTGCCACCTGCCGAGCAGCAAACAGAGGATGTGCCACCGACACCACCACCACCACCGCCACCTTGCATCTCCACTATTTCACACAGCAGCGTTCAGCTCTCCATCTCTCAAACCTTTGAGAGGAAGCGCAAATTCCCACCTAGTCACCCTCGAGCCCTTGGCCTGAATGCCAGCATTTCTAAACTACTGGCCTTTGAAATGCTGTCATTCCGGCTGGTGGACACAGACAGCTTCGGTATCTGTGCTCACTAAGTTATAGTGGGCGGAGCCTGCCCTTCATCTCCTTCTCCCAGGCTGCAGCACTGGCCAATCGCAGCGCAGAGCTCATAGCCTGGGAGAAAAAAAACTCCCAGGCTATGAGCTCTGCGCTGCGACTGGCCAGCGCTACAGCCAGGGAGAAGGAGATGAAGGGCAGGCGCCGCCTACTATAACCAAGTCCCCCAAGTCCCCGCCTACTATAACTTTGTGAGTGCGTCCCCATTCATCCCCGGAAGAAGCCTGTATAGGCGAAACGGCGTTGGGAGGAGGTGACCACAGGACCGCACACATAACGCGGGTATACTTTATATATTTTTTATAAACTTTTCCACCACATTGCCAATGGTTTTCTGACAGGCATATGTATCCTGGGTAGTGCCAGGGAGCCTTAATACTTTTGATGACCTTTGAATGGTGTGTTATCTGAGGTAATTTGCTATGCACTTTATTGTGTTTACCCCTTGTGTGCTGGCCCTGCGGTTCCCTCCGATTTTGCTTCCTCACTGCATTTTCTTGTTGTCTCAATGATTACTATTTTAACTTTTTAATATCTTTTGATTATGTATGAAATAAAGCTGCATTTTTTGGAATAATTTCTGTGTCGTGTATACTTAATCGGGGTTGTTGTATAACTTTGTGAGGAAAGAGACCGGAGCCTATACCGGGAGAATGGAGCGGCGCCCAGGGATAATAGTAAGTGCAGGGAGATCCCTGGGCGCCGCTCTCCATGTGAGCATACTTGGTTTATATATTTAAAAGTCATGAAAGGTCCTCTTTAAATCTCAGACAAGCCTAGTATTTCGAAAGCTCCTGTGACGGTGAATCTGTAGTGCTTCCCCTATGTATTTGCCTGTGTCGGTACCAAGCAAGCTCTCTGCAGCAGGTGGGTGCTGTCCGTGGCTCGTTGGTCTAGGGGTATGGCTCGTTGGTCTAGCTGATGGCCATGGCTGTCCCCCAGTATGTGGTTCCCAGCCGCCACTACTTCTCCAAGACAGCCGTGCCTTCCCTGCACATGCAAGTGTCCGATAAAATCAAGTGTGCACTGCGCAACGCCATTTGTGCCAAGGTCCACCTAACCACAGATACGTGGACCAGTAAGCACGGCCAAGGACGCTATATCTCACTAACTGCACACTGGGTGAATGTAGTGGCGGCTGGGCCCCAGGCGGAGAGTTCCTTGGCGCACGTCCTTCCGCCACCTAGGATCGCAGGGCATCATTCTCTGCCTCCTGTAGCCTCCTCCTCCTACTCGGCTTTCTCCTCCTCCTCTGCTTCCACCAGCTCCTCCTGTCAGCCACATACCTTCACCACCAACTTCAGCACAGCCCGGTAAACGTCAGCAGGCCATTCTGAAACTCTTATGTTTGGGGACAGGCCCCACACCGCGCAGGAGTTGTGGCGGGGTATTGAACAACAGACGGACGAGTGGTTGCTGCCGGTGGGCCTCAAGCCAGGCCTGGTGGTATGCGATAATGGGCGAAATCTCGTGGCAGCTCTGGGAATAGCCGGTTTGACGCACATCCCTTGCCTGGCGCATGTGCTGAATTTGGTGGTGCAGAGGTTCATTCACCACTACCCCAACATGTCAGAGCTGCTGCATAAAGTGCGGGCCGTCTGTGCGCGCTTCCGGCGTTCACATCCTGCCGCTGCTCGCCTGTCTGCGCTACAGCGGAACTTCGGCCTTCCCGCTCACCACCTCATATGCGACGTGCCCACCCGGTGGAACTCCACCTTGCACATGCTGGAGAGACTGTGCGAGCAGCAGCAGGCCATAGTGGAGTTTCAGCTGCAGCACGCTCGCGTCAGTCGTACTCGCGGAACGGCACTCACCAATGATTGGGCCTCCATGCGAGACCTGTGTGCCCTGCTGCACTGCTTTGAGTACTCCACCAAAATGGCCAGTGGCGATGACACTGTTATCAGCGTTACAATACCAATTCTATGTCTCCTAGAGAAAACGCTTAGGGCAATGATGGAAGAGGAGGTGGCCCAGGTGGAGGAGGAGGAGGAGGAGGAGGAGGGCTCGTTTCTAAGACTTTCAGGCCAGTCTGTTAGAAGTAGCTCAGAGGGAGGTTTTTTGAAGCAGCAGAGGGCAGGTTCACAAGTCGCCAGCCAAGGCACTCTAATGGAGGACGAGGAGGATGAGGAGGAGGTGGAGGAGGACGAGGATGAAGCAGGTTCACAGCAGGGTGGCAGCCCACACAGCTCAGGCCCATCACTAGTGCGTGGCTGGGGGGATACGGTGGACGATGACGATACGCCTCCCACAGAGGACAGCTTGTCCTTACCTCTGGGGAGCCTGGCACACATGAGCGATTACATGCTGCAGTGCCTGCGCAACGACAGCAGAGTTGCCCACATTTTAACGTGTGCTGACTACTGGGTGGCCACCCTGCTGGATCCCCGGTACAAAGACAATGTGCCCACTTTACTTCCTGCACTGGAGCGTGATAGGAAGATGCGCGAGTACAAGCGCACGCTGGTAGACGCGCTCCTGAGAGCATTCCCAACTGTCACAGGGGAACAGGTGGAAGGCCAAGGCCAAGGCAGAGGAGGAGATAGAATTCGCCCACGCAGCAGTATCACGGCCAGCTCCTCTGAGGGCAGGGTTAGCATGGCAGAAATGTGGACAAGTTTTGTCTCCACGCCACAGCTAACTGCCCTACCACCTGATACGGAACGTGTTAGCAGGAGGCAGCATTTCACTAACATGGTTGAACAGTATGTCTGCACACCCCTCCACGTACTGACGGACGGTTCGGCCCCATTCAACTTCTGGGTTTCCAAATTGTCCACGTGGCCAGAGTTAGCATGTTATGCCTTGAGGTGCTTTCCTGCCCGGCGGCCAGCGTTTTATCAGAACGCGTATTCAGCACGGCGGGGGCGTCATTACTGACAAGCGCAGCCGCCTGTCCACAGCCAATGTGGACAAGCTGACGCTCATAAAGATGAACCAGGCATGGATCCCACAGGACCTGTCCCTCCCTTGTGCAGAGTAGTCCTTAATAACTGCCTAAAACATGTCTTGTTGTACTACGGGCCACTTCTTTATTTAATACAAATTTTATGTAACCCACAGTTGAATGAAACTCTCCTCTGTCTGGGCGCCGGGCCTAACTAGATGAAAGTGGCCTGTTAAACTATCGGTTGACATAAAGCCATAACCTCTGCCATGCTACCTCTGTCCTCTGTCTGGGTGCTGAGGCCTAAGTCAAATAAAGCGGTCTTCTGCTGTGCTGGGGGATATGAAGCTAATCTCTGACCTCTCTCCTCTGTCTGGGTCCAAAGGCCTAAGTCACTGAAAGAGGCCTTCTCCTGTGGTGTGTGATATGATGCCTGAATTTGTGCTGTGGGACCTCTCTCCTCTTCCTGGGTGCAGGGGTCAAAGTATCTAAAAGTGTCCTTCTCTTGCGGTGGTTGATATGATGCCTGAATATGTGCTGTGGGGCCTCTCTCCTCTGTTTGGGTGAAGGGGTCAAAGTAACTTTATGGTGGCTTCTCCTGTGGTGGTTGATATTATGCCTGATTCTCTGCTGTGGAACCTCTCTCCTCTTCCTGGGTGCAGGGGTCAAAGTATCTAAAATTGTCCTTCTCTTGTGGTGGTTGATATGATGCCTGAATATGTGCTGTGTGGCCTCTCTCTCTGTCTGGGTGAAGGGGTCAAAGTAACTAAATGGTGGCCTACTCCTGTGGTGGTTGATATGATGCCTGATTCTCTGCTGTGGGACCTCTCTCCTCTGTCTGGGTGAAGGGGTCAAAGTAACTAAATGGTGGCCTACTCCTGTGGTGGTTGATATGATGCCTGATTCTCTGCTGTGGGACCTCTCTCCTCTGTCTGGGTGAAGGGGTCAAAGTAACTAAATGGTGGCCTACTCCTGTGGTGGTTGATATGATGCCTGATTCTCTGCTGTGGGACCTCTCCTCTGTCTGGGTGAAGGGGTCAAAGTAACTAAATGGTGGCCTACTCCTGTGGTGGTTGATATGATGCCTGATTCTCTGCTGTGGGGCCTCTCCTCTGTCTGGGTGAAGGGGTCAAAGTAACTAAATGGTGGCCTACTCCTGTGGTGGTTGATATGATGCCTGATTCTCTGCTGTGTGGCCTCTCTCCTCTGTCTGGGTGAAGGGGTCAAAGTAACTAAATGGTGGCCTACTCCTGTGGTGGTTGATATGATGCCTGAATATGTGCTGTGGGGCCTCTCTCCTCTGTCTGGGTGAAGGGGTCAAAGTAACTTTATGGTGGCTTCTCCTGTGGTGGTTGATATTATGCCTGATTCTCTGCTGTGGAACCTCTCTCCTCTTCCTGGGTGCAGGGGTCAAAGCATCTAAAATTGTCCTTCTATTGCGGTGGTTGATATGATGCCTGAATATGTGCTGTGTGGCCTCTCTCTTCTGTCTGGGTGAAGGGGTCAAAGTAACTAAATGGTGGCCTACTCCTGTGGTGGTTGATATGATGCCTGAATATGTGCTGTGGGGCCTCTCTCCTCTGTCTGGGTGAAGGGGTCAAAGTAACTAAATGGTGGCCTACTCCTGTGGTGGTTGATATGATGCCTGATTCTCTGCTGTGGGACCTCTCTCCTTTGTCTGGGTGCTGGGGTCGAAATAATAGTAAGTGACCTTCTCCATTGGTGGGTGACTTGAAGCCTGATTCTGTGCTATGGGACCTCACTCCAATTAATATTGTTTAATTTTTATTTATTTTATGTTAACTCATCATTTCCCTATCTACATTTGTTTGCAGGGGATTTACCTACATTTTGCTGCCTTTTGCAGCCCTCTAGCCCTTTCCGTGTGTGTTTTACAGCCTTACCAGAAACCTTACCAGATCTAGCACATATGTAGCATCCCCAAGTCAGGGCAATGTGTGTGACTAACCTGGGGAATGCCAGTGATGGAGAGGCCGGCACGCTGTTCCTCTGGGGCACTCTCTGGGTTCTTGAGGGACACAGCCAGGTGGAATGTGAGGTGCCCTTGGTGTTGTAGTTTAACGTGCCTATGGCTAAGTCCCTGATGTTTCGTGACGCCAGTGCCAATAAACGGTGGCACACCGTATTTATAGTAGGAATAATAGAGGTGCAGACTTGTAGCTTGAAAACAGAATTCCAACTTTACTGAAAACAGTGGAAATACAGCAGGCAACCTCTTACAACAGTTCTTGTTGCAGACAATAGACTTTTATACAGTCGCAGTTACAGCAGGCTTTCATCCAGCAAGGTAAAGTAGAGGGTAAAATAACAGGACTTTGAAATGCAGGTGAACCTTACTTTCTTCCTGACTTGTCCTGACTGGCAATTAATCTTCAAGGCCCCAATGCCCTACTTCTGGCTTATATCCTTGAATCTCCAGTAGACAGTGTACCTCCTCTTGACATTTCAGTACCTCTTGCTCTAGGGATTGCCTCTGCTTGACTTCTGCTGACTTGCTTAGGCCTGTGACATGTGGCCTTCACAGACTCCAGGGTCTGCACTCCTCCCCAGGCCCAGGGCCTGGTGTAGACTTCACAGGCTCATGGCCTGGAGTAGACTGAACTGAGCTTTCCTTCCCTGACTGGGCCTTATATAGACTAGGGCTACCTAGCTCCCTCTAGTGACTAGAGCTGGAATTACATCCCTAGCCGGCCTGCACATGGCACATTTCACAGTAACAGGGAATTAAATACCATAAATTGCATTACATTTTACAAATAGGACTTTTACCAGCCTCCCCATAAATGAGAGGAACGACAGCATCCAAGTGACCCTTCTGTAGTGACGGGTAGTACAACTCCCGTACACTACACATAAACCAGTTGAACTTGAAACCCTTGAAAGATTACAGTAATGAAAAATAATTAATAATATGGGCAACACTATCTGTACCCTTTGTTTCCAATCAAACAAAACGCAATAAATTTGATTTAACATTATAGTTTTATAAAATAATCTTTAACAAAATAGAATTATTTTTTAACATAAATATATAAATAACCCAAAAAATTAGGGTAATTTTTTAAATTTTCTCTGCTCCTCCAGCAGATCATCGATGTCCTTAAGATGAGCCTCCTCCATGGCTCGCATTTGGTGGGAGAACTGCATCTTGAGCTGCCTCATCTTCCTGGTTTGCTGCTCCCTGAACTGCTGCATTTGCAGCTGGTGCTTCCGTCGCATTATTATTTTTTTTTTTAACATGATGTTGTCAGCTGTAAAATACCGTATTTTTCGCCCTATAAGACTCACCGGCCTATAAGACGCACCTGGGTTTTTGAGGAGAAAAATAAGAAAAAAAATATTTTTAACCAAACGGTGTGCTTTTGAAGTAATGGTGGTCTGTGCATGACAGTATTATGGGGGGATCTGTGGATGGCACTGTTATGTGGGGAGATGTGGATGGCACTGTTATGGGGGATCTGTGGATGACACTGTGATGGGGGATCTGTGGATAGCACTGTGATGGGGAGATCTGTGGATAGCACTGTGATGGGGGGATCTGTGGATAGCACTGTGATGGGGGGATCTGTGGATAGCACTGTGATGGGGGATCTGTGGATAGCACTGTGATGGGGGCATTTATGAATGACACTGTAATGGATTGGATCTGTGGATGACACATATATAGCATCTTATGCTATATGTGTCATCCACAGATCACCCCAATTACAGTGTCATCCACAGGTGCCCCCATTACATTGCCATCCAAAGATATACCATTTATAATCTTTAATCATGTCCCCTTATTCCCTATAATCCCAGTACAGTAGCTGTATGCTAACCTGCTATACCGATCCTCTAGCAGGCAGAGCGGTGCGACGGCAGGCTGCTGTGTAACGTCCTCACTGACGCCATCTGCCTGCTCCTCCTGCTTCATTTATAAAGTGAAAGGAGCAGGCAGATGACGTCAGTGAGGACGTTACACAGCAGCCTTCCGCAGCAACGCTCTGCCTGCTAGAGGATCGGTATAGCAGGTTAGCAGAGCGCTACTGTACTGGGATTATAGGGAATAAGGGGACATGAATAAAGATTATAAATAGTATAAAAGCAGTCACGCTGTTAGCGGCGGGCCGCCCGCCGCGTGTTGACAGGCTCCGCCCCCTCCTCCTTCCATGCTGATACATCGCAGGCTGTGCGATGTATCAGCTTTAACTATAGGAAAATGGTAGTATTCGCCATATAAGACGCACTGCCATTTCCCCCCCCGGTAAATGAAATAAAATATGGAAATGTACATTAAAATACAATCATTAATTGTTATATAAAGCAGATGATATTTTTTTCTTGAAAATCACTGGTTAGACCACACATGGAGTACTGTGTACAGTTCTGGGTTCCTGTGAACAAGACAGACATAGGAGAGCTGGAGAGGGTTCAGAGGAGGGCAACTAAAGTGATAACTGGAATGAGGGATCTACAGTACCCTGAAAGGTTATCAAAATTAGGGTTATTCACTTTAGAAAAAAGACGACTGAGGGGAGATCTAATAACTATGTATAAATATATCAGGGGTCAGTACAGAGATCTGTCCCATCATCTATTTATCCCCAGGACTGTGACAAGGGGACATCCTCTGCGTCTGGGGGAAAGAAGGTTTGTACACAAACATAGAAAAGGATTCTTCACGGTAAGAGCAGTGAGACTATGGAACTCTCTGCCTGAGGAGGTGGTGATGGTGAGTACAATAAAGGAATTCAAGAGGGGACTGGATGTATTTCTGGAGTGTAATAATATTACAGGCTATAGCTACTAGAGAGGGGTGGTTGATCCAGGGAGTTATTCTGATTGCCTGATTGGAGTCGGGAAGGAATTTTTTTTCTCCTTATGTGAGGAAAATTGGCTTCTGCCTCACAGGGGTTTTTTGCCTTCCTCTGGATCAACTTGTAGGAAACAGGCCGAACTGGATGAACAAATGTCTTTTTTCGGTCTTATATACTATGTTACTATGTTACTATGTAAATCTGTTATATATTGGTTTAGGTAGGATTAATAATAGTTCCTTTTAGTTTTGGGTTATTGACTTAGTAGTTACGTTAATGGTTTTGATGTTGATCAATTACTTTTTAGTGTTTATTTTTATATTACTGTTATCTGTTGTACTTTATTTGTTGCCTGTTTTATTATATTTTCTTCATTTAAAAAATAATATAGTTTGTTAAAATATATTCTTAGAAAAATTTATATATTGCATGCTTGTTATATCGTACTTCCAAAAATGGATGTGGCAGTTAGATACGTTATGGAAATCAGTACTCCCACCCGTAACATTAGCTTTCTGGGACACTGAATAAATAAAAATATCCACATCATCCATTTACCTTCTTGTCGGGGGTAGTGACCATCTCCTCTTCTGCCTCCTCAGAGTCATCACCCTCCTCCACTGCAGCAGGTGGGCTATGGGCCCGATAGCCTGATGGCCCTGCCTCTTCCTGCTCGTCCGAGTGGTCTGTCTCCTCCTCCACCTCCACCGCCTTCTTCTTTTTAGAGAGCTTGGCTCTCACTTTGGGAAGCGGAGCATCTGTAATGATGATGATGACCAAATTTTTTAAAAATGCCAAGATAAACAAGTAAAGCCAAATTACAGTTAAGGGTACACAAATTAATCTATGGTAGTGTCTGGATGGCATAATAATTAACTACACCTATCTTTCTTCTCCTTTTGGCTTAGATCAAGTGTAGTATCATCAGTGTCTGCCTTGACCTGCCGGACCAGGACCCTGTGGGTACCCCCTGCACTCTGCCTTTGAGCATCGTTGATTAAGTTCAGCTTCAACTCACTGCTGCTATTGGGTGATGGGCCACTCCCCAGGGAACAAGAGTGATTCGAGTCTATGACTTCATTTGGGCATGTGGCCTAATTGTCCTGATCGATGCTTGTTGTCTACACTCGTCCAGACGTGCGAGGAGTTTGGACAAGCTTCAGGGGCCAAAGTCAACTGTGTAAAGTCAAAAAACATATGTGGCCCAGAAAGAGGTCTCATATTGCCACTTTTAGCACCCTTTCCCATCAGTTCAACACCACTGTACTAAGTGATTTATTGTAAAGGGTTAAAAAATACTTATTTCTCTCACCAACATATTGTGTTATCTATCTGCTCAGTTATGCAAATAAGTATTGTACCTGGAAGAGATTTATCTCGGATCTAAGTGATCAGATCCATCCGGTGGCGCTTCAGATCTGACCACTTTTTTAGAATTGCATCCTTCTGATGAGTGCACCCATTCTTCTGCCACAGATGGAAAGCAATTCTCCGCACTATGGCATGCTTTTCGCCCCTTGACCTTCTGCGGTCGTACCCCTTCTACTATATTTCCTGCAAGATAACAATTAAATCATGTAATCCCACAGTTCTAAAATACAATTATTAGTTATCATAGTCATAAGAACCATCAAAAATAGCATTTAATATCAAAACAGTCAAAGAGTAGAACATCGCCATCCCTTTAAAAGTGACTTGAACATTGCCGCCCCTTTAAAAGTGACTTGAACACTGCAGCCCCTTTAAAAGTGACTTGAACATCGCCATCCCTTTAAAACTGACTTGAACATCGCCAATTCGCCATCCCTTTAAAAGTGACTTGAACATTGCCGCCCCTTTAAAAGTGACTTGAACACTGCAGCCCCTTTAAAAGTGACTTGAACATCGCCATCCCTTTAAAACTGACTTGAACATCGCCAATTCGCCATCCCTTTAAAAGTGACTTGAACATTGCCATCCCTTTAAAACTGACTTGAACATCGCCATCCCTTTAAAAGTGACTTGAACATTGCGATCCCTTTAAAAGTGACTTGAATATTGCCGCCCCTTTAAAAGTCACTTGAATATTGCCGCCCCTTTAAAAGTCACTTGAACATCGCCATCCCTTTAAAAGTGACTTGAACATTGCGATCCCTTTAAAAGTGACTTGAATATTGCCGCCCCTTTAAAAGTGACTTGAACATCGCCATCCCTTAAAAAGTGACTTGAACATTGTCATCCCTTTAAAAGTGACTTGAACACTCACTTTAATCACTCATGTAGTTGTGCAGTCTGCTAAAGCCTGTGTTGAGTTTATGTCACCAAGCAGTAGGACATGTGACAGTGTAAGGCAGTTATGAGATCAGTGAAGGCCTGCAGGCTTCTTGGCTAATAAAAATCATTAATAAATAAGTTTAAATCACATTACTGCATTACACACTAACTAAGTTCAATTACTTACAGTTATTAAGAAATCCAGCTCTTCTTTAGAGAAATTACTTTTCGCCATAATCGCTGGGACAGTCACCAATCTCCACTCTCGTCTCTCTCGATCCGATCCGAGGTAACGCACACACGTACAGACGCACGTACACGATTCTTGAATAGTTGTATTATCGCGATAATAAAACTAACAGTGTAAAGTGGACTGTATTGCTCTAAGTTATATTCGCGCACGAATGTAACTTCTATTACAGCACACCAATACTAAAACTGACTAAGAGACAGCTTTAAGTTCTATTCGAACGCGATTATGCGATTCTATATATCTGCTTAATCGCATTGCCGTTCAACTTAGCATTGCTAAATAATTCCATCCATATTCGTAACTTACTGACTCAGTAAGTTAACGATATGGATGGAATTATTTAGCAATGCTAAGTTGAAATCGCAATGCGATTAAGCAAATATATAAGAATCGCATTGCGATTTCAACTTAATTCTCAGATCCGACAGTACATTCTACTGGAGGAGGCGTTCCCATGGTGATCGTTAGCTCAAAGTTGTAATCGCAATGCGTTTATTGCAGTATATTATCCCTCTGGGTGTCTTTTACAGGTTAATTTTTATTTATTTTATGTTAACTCATCATTTCCCTATCTACATTTGTTTGCAGGGGATTTACCTACATTTTGCTGCCTTTTGCAGCCCTCTAGCCCTTTCCGGGAGTCTTTTACAGGCTTTTTAGTGCCCAAAAGTTCGGGTCCCCATTGACTTCTATGGGGTTCGGGTTCGGGATGAAGTTCGGGTTGAGTTCGGATCACGAACCCGGACATTTTCCGGAAGTTCGGCCGAACCTCTCGAACCCGAACATCCAGGTGTTCGCTCATCTCTAATCCCGAGGAACGGAACGGAGTCACGGATGCGGACAGCACCATGAGTGCTATCCACATTTATGAGGAGGCCATAGCAATGAATGGATCCGATTAAGCGTTCTGATTTTTTTCGGAACGGAATCGGATTGCAAAATCGGATGTGTGAATGGACCCTTTGGAACATATTCTGTGATGAAATCTGAGTCAGATCCTATGACAATCTGCAGCTCATGCCTGTAAATGTAAATTCTGTAACGGAGTTTATGTGCTGTGAAAAATGTCTCAGATTTTGGTGCTACTTATTTCCATGGATTCTGCATAGAAAAGCCAAGGATTAGTGCCACCAAACGACAATGCAGATCCACAGCATTTTAAGTTCTCATGTGCCAACCTTGCATTTCTGCCAGTGGATCCTATAATAACTGTTCTGGATTACATGAGACATGTGTAAAGGTAGCTGCAAATTTGTAATTTATTTCTTTTATCTTTATTGCTGCTATCTTCTCTTCTTAACTGTGGTCACATGACCATGTCCATGCAGCTCTTTCTTATTTCCTGTGAAGTTATATCAAAGGGCAACAGGGACATTGATAGGGAAGTGTCTATATAACTAGCTGGTGAGGGGAGCTATAAATTAGCTGGGCATTGTTAGGGGCAGGGATAGGGAAATGTCTATATAACTAGCTGGTGGGAGGATCAATAAAATAGCTGGGTGTTAGGGGCAGTGATACGGGAGTGACTATGTAAATTGATGAGTGGGAGGAGCTATAAACTAGCTTGGTGTTGGTAGGTTGGTGCTAGAGCTGTGGAAGTGCATCATGGGTTTGGTTGGATACTGCATTAGGAAGTGCTACACTCAGTATATAATATACCAGAGTGATTTGTTTCCATAATGAAAATGGGTCTGGAAAGTCCCCCCCAAAAAAGCATTGGGAACAAGTACATTAGGTAACCAAATACATGAGTATTTCTATTCAAAGCCATAGTAATACTTTAATGGGTTGTCTAAACGGTAAACACATGTCTTAGGTCTCGTTCACATTTCTATGTCAAAGTCATGTCTGTGAAAAAAAGCGTATGTGTTTCATCCTTCAAAATGTTCGGGAAGGAGCCGTGGTTGGTCCGTGTGTCTGTTTTTAATAGGCATGCTTGGTCCGCATCACGGATCAAAGAAGTGCACGTCCCCGTGACCCTCAGTCAGTAGAAAAATGCTGAAATGTGAACAGACACATTTAAATCAAAGGGTACCTGTGCTGTCCACAGAAAATGAAAAATGAGTCCGTAGGCTGGGTTCAAACTGCGTTTTTCCTATCTGTTTAACATATACAAAAAACGTATGCATTAAACAGTTGAGTTCCACTGTAAAAAGTATATATTTTTTTTTACATCGTAAAAAAAAAATACGTATACCTGTTTTTTAATGGACTCTGCAGGATACAAGAACTTGGTGTGCTGCGTTTTTGTATCTTTTTTTTTTCTTCTAACATATATGTCAAACAGAGGCATAAAACGTAACATGAACCCAGCCTTGGAGTGACCCCACCCTAGTAACAGCAGGTCTAGCTTCTCTTATTAGTTCCTCCTTGTGTATCACACATTGTGGACTTTTCATATCCATAATTTATAAAGGTGAACCATGACTCTTTATTAACAATTAACCAATAACAAAGTTAATAATTGGCTGGTGCTTGTATAACAGTAAAAGATGAGCTGAGCTCAGGTCAGTTGCAGACTCAAATACTTGAAGAGGTAGGTGGGATGGGGTGAATAATTTGGTGGATGCCCCTTCCCAAGTTAGGCTACTTTCACACTTGCACTTTCCCTTTCTACTATTGAAATTCGTCATAGGAACTCAATAGCGGAGGAAAACACTTCAGTTTTGTCCCCATTCATTATCACTCGGGTCAAAACTGAACTAAACAAAGTGGAATGCACCAGAATGCATTCTGTTCCATTTCGTTGCGTCCCCATTACGGACAGAAAAACGCTGCAAGCATTGTTTTTCTGTCCGCGATGTGGTGCGGAGCAAGACTGATCACACTATGTAAGTCAATGGGGACGGATCCGTTTTCTCTAACACAATAGAAAACAGATCTGTCCCCATTGACTTTCAATGGACTTCATGACGGATCCGCTTTGGCTATGTTAAAGATAATACAACCGGATCCTTTTATAACGGATGCAGGTGGTTGTATTATCAGTAACAGAAGAGTTTTTGCTGATCAATGACGGATTCAGCAAAAACGCTGGTGTGAAAGTAGCCTTACGCTGGGTTCAGACCTGAGCGTGTCTGAGACGCGTGTTTTCCGTGTTTTTTTGTGCGCGTTTTTGGCAATAGTAAACACGCGTTTTACGCGCGTTTGTGTGATTGACTGCAGTGTTGTCCAATGACCAAATATCCCTGTCTATATGAAGTTTGGGCAATCAGAGCTGGGGTTTGGCCTTTCCATCATGTTGCAAATTCATAAACGCGCGTTCGAACACGCGTTTTCAGGGTCAAAAACGCGCAATATACAAGCTTTGCGCGTTCCCATTGAAGTCTATGGGCCAAAAGGCGCGACAAACGCCCCAAAAAAAACCTCAAGTACTTGTTTATGCGTCGGGCGTTTTTCAGCGCGTTTGAACACGCTATAAAACGCGAAAATGTGAACCAGTCCCATAGGGTTAAAACGCGCTGTAAAACGCGCAAGTGTGAACTGAGGGTTAATGTCACCTTATAACCCCCTTAATGACCAGCCCTAAAAAGGCCTTAACCTGCAAACTTTTTCATTTTTGTCTTTCTGCATTTCAGCAGTCATACCTTTTTGGATTGAAGTGAAATTGTACAGTATTATCTTTTGCTGTTGGGCGGGGGTATATATAGATTATAATGATTAATTATATAAAAAATTTTCTGAGAAAATATGCAAAAAGGCAATTTTTGGTATTATTTGTCAATTTTTTTATACCACTTATGTTTCAGGCAAAATAAACTAAGTTACCACGGTTGTGTGGATACCAGTTGAGTTTTTTAAATTTAATTTGTGTACAAGAAAATATATTTTATATGAAATAATAGCTTTTTTTTATGTTTTATTTTTTCGCTGACTTTTTCAATTTTTTTGCATTTTTATGACATTGTTTTTTAAACCCATTAGGGGATTACTATTTTAAGATTATAATGTATTAGCTTACTCCTGAAGACTAATACACAATATTCTGTGTCACTATGACATAAGCTGCTTTTAGAGCAACACTAGTGTGTCCTTTGTAGCTCCCCAGGGCTGACTGCACTCACTAGTAACCAGATGACCTGATCCAGGAGGAGAGTCCCCTTTAATCAAACCAGTGGGTTTAGGGCCATGGCAATCCAAGGGTTAACAGCTTCCTCCAACCCTAGTTGTAGAGCAGGAGACTGTGCTAAGAGCTTTAGGCTAGATGCACACATTCGTTAAACCCGGACGTGACCAGTCCATGGTAACCAGGACTGGATTTCTTCTTTACAGCCGGAGCGCACAGCATCATTGGTTGCTATGACTCCGTGCACTCCCTGCCACCGCTGCAGGACAGTAATACATTGGTATACCAGTGTATTACTGTACTGCAGCGGCGGCAGGGAGCGCACGGTGTCATAGCAACCAATGACGCCGTGCGCTCCGGCTGTAAAGAAGAAATCCAGTCCTGGTTAACACGGACTGGTCACGTCTGGGTTTAATGGACGTGTGCATCTAGCCTTAGGGTACTTTCACACTTGCGGCAGAGTTATCCGGCAAGCAGTTCCGTCGCGGGAACTGCTTGCCGGATCCGGCAATCTGCATGCAAACGGAAAGCATTTGAAGACAGATCCGGCTATGGATCCGTCTTACAAATTAATTGCAAGAACGGATCCATCTCTCCGCTTGTCATGCGGAAAGACGGATCCGTTATATATTTTTTTCATATTTTTACCGGTCTGTGCATGTGCATACCGGACGGTATTTTGAATGCCGGATCCGGCACTAATATATTCCAATGGGAATCAGGCATTCCGGCAAGTTTTCCGGGAATTTGGACGGAGATAATACCGCAGCATGCTGCGCAGGGGCGTAACTATAGGGGAAGCAGGGGAAGGGGCTGCTTTGGGGCCCTGACCCAGAAAGGGCGCATCCAAGAGGAGGAGGAGAAGTACTAAAAGATTTTGTCAGGGCCCCTCAACAGTATTACACAATGAAATTATATATAGTGGCAGTATAGACAATGTGTAGAAAACGGATGAAACAGCTGCCGGGCCTGGTCTGAGAGAGCGATCTTTACTAGCCACAGGAAAGGGGGCGGCATGAAAGAAAGGGGTTGTGAAAAAATTACTGGGGGAGGGGGCCCCAATTCAAAAATTTGCTGTGGGGCCCAGTCATTTCAAATTACGCCACTGATGCTGCGGTATTATGTCTGTCCTGAAATGTCAAAAAGACTGAACTAAAGACATCCTGATGCCTCCTGAACGGATTTTTCTCCATTCAGAATGCATGGGGATAGAACTGATCAGTTATTTTCTGGTATAGAGCCCCTAGGACGGAACTCTATGCCAGAAAAGAATAACGCTAGTGTGAAAGTACCATTAGCTGTAAGTAACCAGGAGCCGCTCGCTCCCTCTAGTGCAACAATGCCAAATGCTGCAGAGGACCTGCGCCACCCACCTTTAAACGATGATGGACAGTCGTTTAGGGGTAAAAGTGGTTTTACATCGGTGGCCTATTCACAGGAAAACCCTGGTACCTCCACCAATCAGTAGAAGCGGCATAAAGACAGGTCATCAATGTGAAAAAGGACATTTTATAGCAATAAGTTAAAGTGGACAATGATTAATAACAACGGGAATGGAGAGCTACATCATTAGGCACTACATTGTTAGACACCAGCGACCATAATAAACAACTGGATTGGGCTCCAGAAAATTATTATCATTATTTATTATTAAAGCACCATTCATTCCATAGCACTGTACATATCAAAAGGGGTATACATACTGTGGCAATGTGAACACTGATGTGGGCAGTGAAGCCCCAGGGAAACCGTCAGACAGGGCTGTTTGCACCGAGAGCGTGTCACCAAGGTGCCTGGCCTTGGTGGAGTGAAAGCCCAAGTATTAGTATTAGTATAGCTGGCTCAGCCAGTTCCAGGGCGGGCTTTTACTGGGAACAGGTAATGTGCTGGGTGGGTGCCTGTTCCCCATGCTCCAGTCCGGGATTTTGGACAATGCCCATGTCCAGGGATTCTATTTAATCCTCTTGTTGGACATGGGTGGGGTCTGACTCTGGAGAGTGTGCAGACAGAGGCCTGCTGAGGCTCTGTCAGTGTGGTCTCAGCAAGGCAAGGCTGAGGGGCCAAGAGGCTATGCAATAGCCTGGACTTTGGGGACTCCGGTGAGGCCCGGGAACAAACGTTGAAAGGTCAGAGTTGGGAGGTCTGCTAGACCACAACCCCTGTCTAAAGTTACTGCACTCGTTACAGCCTGAGGGCTGGAGTATCGTATGGCTGGGGTAAGCCGCACCTGGTTCCGTGTGTGAACGCTATCATATAGCCGAGTTAGGGATATGATGTATATTATGTATTAGGTAGTGCCTAGCCGGGCAGGTGTTTATTTATGTTGTTTTGTTTGAGAAGACTGCCAAATAAATGCACTGTTTGGACAAGAAATCCGTTGTCCGGAAGGAAGTTTGTGTGAATGATCCCCGAGACCAGAGCTAACCCCCCACAATACATAATGCAGACAATTGCACTAAGAATGAAAAAGACGATTTACAAACTGGTACAGAAGGAGAATGGGCCCTGCCTGTTAGGGTTTACAATCTACATGGTATGGGAGGAGGACACAGTAGGAGAGGGTAAAGTTGGTCATGGCGGTATAGAGGCAGCAGGGTCACTGGTTGTAGGCTTGTCTGAAGAGGTGGGTTTCTAGGTTTCTTTTGAAGGATTCCACTGTAGGTAAGGGTCTGATATGTTAGGGTAGCGAGTTCCAGAGAATGGGGTATGCACGGGAGAAATCTTGGAGGCGATTGTGGGAAGAGGTGATAAGAGGATAGGAGAGAAGGAGGTCTTGTAAGGATCGGAGATTGCTTGTGGGGATATATCGGGAAAGTAACTCAGAGATGTAGGGAGGAGACAGGTTGTCGACAGCCTTGTATGTATTTGTTAGTATTTTGAACTGAATTTTTTGGCCAATGGGTAGCCAGTGAAGGTATTGGCAGAGGGGAGAGGCGGAGGAATAACAGGGTGAGAGGTGGATCAGTCGTGCAGCAGAGTTGAGGATAGATTGGAGGGGTGCGAGAATGCTAGATGGAAGGCCACAGAGGAGAATGTTGCAGTAGTCTAGGCAGAAGATGATGAGGACATGTACAATCAGTTTCGCAGACTCAAAGTTGAGCAAAGTGCGGATGCGGGAGATGTTTTTGAGTTGGAGGCGGCAGGTGGTGAAAAGGGTTTGGATGTTTGGTTGGAATGAGAGGACATGGTTTACCGGGGTGAGGGGTGATTGTGATAGATAGGTCAGTTGGGGGGGGGGGGGGTTGAGCAAGATGGGTGAAAGATGATGAATTCTGTTTTATCCATGTTAAGTTTTAGAAAGCGGGAGGGGAAGAAGGATGATATGGAAGATAGGCATTGTGGGATTCTCGATAGTAGAGTGGTGATGTCTGGAACAGAGAGGTAGATTTTGTGTGTCGTTAGCAAAAAAGTGATACTGAAAGCCATGGGACTCTATGAGCTGTCCCAGACCAAAAGTGTAGATAGAGAAGAGCAGGGGTCCTAGGACAGAGCCTTGCAGGACACCAACAGAGAGCGAATGAGACGAGGAGGTGGTTTGAGAGTAGGAGACGATACATGACCGCTCTGGGAGGTATGATGTGATCCAGGAGAGGGCCAGGTCAGTGATGCCAAGAGATGAGAGAGTTTGTAACACAAGGGAGTGGTCGACAGTGTCAAAGGCAGAGGACAGGTCAAGGAGAAGGAGGACAGAGTAATGTTTTCTGGTTTTGGCTGTTAGTAGGTCATTGGTGACTTTGGTAAGGGCAGTCTCCGTTGAGTGGTGGGGTCGGAAGCCAGATTGTAGGACGTCAAAGAGGGAGCAAGAGGAGAAATGAAAGGACAGTTCAGAATGAACATGTTGCTCAAATAGCTTTGAGACATATGGAAGAAGTGATATGGGGCGATAACTGGACAAAGATGATGGGTCAAATTAAGGGTTTTTGAGGATGGGTATAATGGTAGCATGTTTAAAAGCAGAGGGAAAGACACCAGAGTTTAGTGATAGGTTGAAGAGATGAGTTAGGGCTGGGATAAACACTGTGGTGAGGTTAGGGATAAGGTGGGATGGGATTGGGTCAAGTGCACAGGTGTTGAGTAGGGATGAGCGAACCCGAACTGGATAGTTTAGGTTCGTACCGAATTTTGGGGTGTTCGGGACCCGGACCCGAACATTTTAAAAAAAGTTCGGGTGCGGGTCCGTTGTTCTGCGATTTCTTCCCGCTTTCTGAAGGGCTGCACAGCAGCCAATCAGCTAGCGTTTTAATTCTTGCCCTAAGAAGCCATCATAGCCATGCCTACTAATGGCATTGCTGTGATTGTCCAAGTGCAGCATGTGACCCAGACTATATTTAAGCTGGAGTCACGTAGCGCCGCACGTCACTCTGCTCTGATTAGTGTAGGGAGAGGACGCAGCTTCTGTGAGGGCGAGATTAGGCAGGGAAAACTCAGCAAAAACACCTAATGAAGTGATCGATCTACAGCTTTGAATCATTCAACTTCTGCTAGTTAATCGCTCACTGGTTTTTAGGCTGCACAGGGCGTTTTTCTGTCACTGTGATCGGCGGACATTTTGTGTCTTGTGGTGCACCAGCACAAGCTGCCACCAAGTCCATCAATCCATCAATACTAGTTTTTTTTTTTTTTGCTATATCCTACATCAGGGGCTTGGCTGTGCTTATTGTCACCCTTAGAAACTCAGGATAGAAATTTCTATATTTTATTAAGAGGTCAAATTCAATTGCCAAAATAGAAATCCCCTAATCTGGTGTTCCAGCTGTGGCTAGCCAAGTGTAATACTGTCTGCTGTCTGGCAAAGGCAAAGTTTAATAGTGTCCGGCAAAGGAAATATTTTTTTCTGGGATGAAATTCAATAGCCAAAATAGCAATACCGTAAATCTGGTGTCCCAGCAGTGGCTGGCCAAGTTTAATAGTGTCCGGCAAAGGATATATTTTTTTCTGGGATGAAATTCAATAGCCAAAATAGCAATACCGTAAATCTGGTGTCCCAGCAGTGGCTGGCCAAGTTTAATAGTGTCCGGCAAAGGATAGATAATTTTCTGGGGTGAAATTCAATTGTCAAAATAGCAATACCGTAAATCTGGTGTTCCAGCTTTGACTGGACAAGATTCATAGTGTCCGTCATAGGATATATTATTTTCTGCGGTGAAATTCAGTTGCAAAAATAGAAATACCGTAAATCTGGTGTTCCAGCTGTGACTGGACAAGTTTAATAGTGTCCGGCAAAGGATTTATTATTTTCTGGGGTGAAATTCAATTGCCAAAATAGCAATACCGTAAATCTGGTGTCCCAGCAGTGGCTGGCAGAGTTTCATAGTGTCCGGCAAAGGATATATTTTGTTCTGGGATGAAATTCAATTGCCCAAATAGCAATACCATAAATCAGTGGTTTCAGCTGTGCCTGGCCAAGTTTAATAGTGTCCGGCAAAGGATATATTTTTTCTTCTGGGGGGAAATTCAATTGCCAAAATAGCAAAACCGTAAATCTGGTGTCCCAGCAGTGGCTGGCCAAGTTTAATAGTGTCCGGCAAAGGATTTATTATTTTCTGGGTTGAAATTCAGTTCCCAAAATAGAAATACAGTAAATCTGGTGTTCCAGCTGTGACTGGACAAGTTTAATAGTGTCCGTCATAGAATATATTATTTTCTGGGGTGAAATTCAGTTTCAAAAATAGAAATACCGTAAATCTGGTGTTCCAGCTGTGACTGAACAAGTTTAATAGTATCCTTCAAAGCATAGATTTTGTGCTGGGGTGAAATTCAATTGCCAAAATAGCAATACCCTGAATCTTGTGTTCCAGCTGTGACTGGACAATTTCTCTAGTGTCCGTCAAAGGATAGATTTTTTTCTGTGGTGAAATACAGTTGCAAAAATAGAAATACAGTAAATCTGGGGTTTCAGCTGTGGCTGGACAAGATTTATAGTGTCCGTCAAAGGATATATTTTTTTCTGGGGTGAAAATCAGTTGCAAAAATAGAAATACAGTAAATCTGGGGTTTCAGCTGTGGCTGGACAATTTTAATACTGTCCAGCAAAGGATAGATTTTAAATTGTTGGGTGAAATATTACCATTTTCGCCAGGTACAATCCCCTGCACTGCATAACTGACAGGGAACTTACAATTGGCGGTTACATTCTTCCCTTTTTGGGCTGTGAAGCCAAAGGTAGTCTCCAATAACTGTTTTTTTATTTTTAATTTTACAACAATGGTTGGGTGAGGCCGGTATACATGTCTATTCTGCATAAGATTCAAACAAGTCCTGTGGGATCCATGTCTGGTTCTTTTTAATAAACGAAAGCTTAGTTGCCAACATTGTCTGCGGACAGGCACCTGCACTTGTCTGTGATAATGCCCCCAGCCATGCTAAACACACGTTCAGACAATACAGTGGCTGCAGGGTAGGCCAGCACCTCCAAGGCGTGAAGGGCAACCTCAGGACATGTGCCCAGTTTGAAGACCCAGAAGTTGAATGGGCCAGACCCAGTGACGTAGCTAGAAATGATTGGGCACCACATCAAATTTTTTAATGGGGCCCCCCCCTCCCCCAGTAATTTTTGCGCAACCCCTTCCTTTCATGCCGCCATGCCTGTGGCTACTAAAGATCGCTCTCTCAAACCAGGCCCAGCAGCTGTTCTATTCGCTTTCTACACTGTCTATACTGCCACTGTATATAATTTCATTGTATAATACTGTTGAGGGGGCCCTGACAAAGTCCTTTACTCCTCCTCCTCCTGGATGGGCCCTTTCTAGGTCACGGCCCCAAAGCACTTGCTTCCCCAGCTTCCCCTGTAGCTATTCCCCTAGGCAAACCCATCAGTCAGTACGTGTACTGTTCCAACATGTTGCTGAAATGCTGCCACCTGCTAAGATGTTGGTGGTGCAGGTTGTTGTGGCGTGATGACAAAGCTTTTACACATTTTGCCAATGTTAACCCTGCCTTCTGAGGTGTTGGTGGTGACCCAGCTGCATTGGCAATTTCTTCCTCCTCCTCCTCTGCCTTTACCTTGTGCTTCCACTGAGTCCACGGTGTCAGGTGTAAATGCCATCAGCAGCGTGTCTACTAGCGGGCTCATCTTCCCATCACACTCCAGTGAGGGAATTAAGGACGGCACGTTGTCCTTGTAACGAGGGATGCAGCAGGGTGGCCACCCAGTAAGCAGCACAAGTTATAATGTGGCTGTAACTGGGCGGTTGTTGCGCAGGCACTGCAGCATGTTGTTGCTCATGTCTGCCAGGCTGCCCAGAGGCAAGGACAAGCTATCCTCTTTGAGGGAGATATATCGTCTGTGTCCTCTGTATCCCCCAGCGTTCCTCCTACCTCCTCCTCCTCCAGAACTGTGCCCTGGCTGGACAATTGTGTTCCAGGCCAGGGCCTATGTTGGTGCAGGAACCCACCCTCCGAGCCACTTGTAATTGGCTGGCCTTAAGTTAAGTTCTCCTCCTCCTCCTGGATGGGCCCCTTATTAGTGATGAGCGGCAGGTGCCATATTCGATTTCGACGAAATTCGCGAATATTCGAATGAATATTCGTTTCATATTCGTCGAAATCGAATATTCGTCATTTTTTCTAGTTATCGCGATTAACATGCGATTTAAATAATCGCATATTGCGATTTGTACTTAAGGCTACTTTCCTATTGGTTTCATATCTAGAATTAGCGAGGATGACGAATATGACGAATGTATTCGTCTATTCCTCAAAACGAAGATAACGAAGTATTCTACATCTTCGTTTTAGCTACCTATTCGTCAACCTCGCTAATTCTAGCAATCAAATAGGAAGGTTGACTATAGAGACAGCTGTGTTTAATTCGCTATGCGATTTTTTTTTTTAATAAATAGAATAATTATAATAATTATATCAAGTAATATAATTATTCTATTAAAAAAAAAAAATCGCATAGCGAATTTAACACAGCTGTCTCTATAGTCAACCTTCCTATTTGATTGCTAGAATTAGCGAGGTTGACGAATAGGTTGCTAAAACGAAGATGTAGAATACTTCGCTATCTTCGTTTTGAGGAATATGACGAATACATTCGTCATATTCGCTATTCGCTAATTCTACCAAGCCAACCATAACTTCTGTGCTCATGGAGCGTCCCCATCACCATGGGAACGTCTCCATATACTAAAATGTACTGTCGGATTTGAGGAATTACGTTGAAATCGCAATGCGATTAATTCAAGTTATATTAATCGCATTGCGATTTCAACTTAGAGCTGGGTTTATAATGGGTCAGCTTGCTAGAATGAACGAAGTTAACGAATATGGAATATAGCAGCACTGCTAAGTTGAATTCGCAATGCGATTAATTTAACTTGAAGTAATCGCATTGCGATTTCAACTTAGAGCTGGGTTTATAATGGGTCAGCTTGCTAGAATGAACGAAGTTAACGAATATGGAATATAGCAGCACTGCTAAGTTGAATTCGCAATGCGATTAATTTAACTTGAAGTAATCGCATTGCGATTTCAACTTAGCACTGCTTTCTTACATAGGCTAGAATTAACGAATATGGAATATAGCACTAGCAGTGCCAAGTTGAAATCGCAATGCGATTACTTCAAGTTAAATTAATCGCATTGCGAATTCAACTTAGCAGTGCTGCTATATTCCAAATTCGTTAACTTCGCTCATTCTAGCAAGCTGACCCATTATAAACTCAGCTCTAAGTTAAAATCGCAATGCGATTAATATAACTTGAATTAATCGCATTGCGATTTCAACGTAATTCCTCAAATCCGACAGTACATTTTAGTATATGTAGATTCTCCCATGGATGGGGACGCTCCATGAGCACGGAAGTCGGCAGAAGCGGCAATGGGCACTGACTAGAGCAGCCAGGAAGCCAGGAATCCTCAGGACAGGTAAGAACTACTGTTGGGAAGAGGGAAAGAAAAAAATATAACTAAAAAAAAAAAAAAAAAAAAACGAATATTCGAAATAGCGAATTTATAGCGCTATATTCGAAATATTCGCGAATTAGCGAAGTGCCGATATTCGCTAAAAAAATTCGCTTTTCGAATATTCGCGCTCAACACTACCCCTTATAGGTCAGGGATCAAAAACAGTAGCTTCCCATGCTTCCCTGTAGCTACGAACCTGGGCAAACCCATCAGTCAGTAGGTGTAATCTTCCACCATGTTGCTAAAATGCTGCCTTCTGCTAACACGTTCCAGATCTGCTGTTGGTGCAGGTTTTTGTGGCGTGATGACAAAGCTTTTCCACATTTTGCCAATGCTAACCCAGCCTTCTGAAGTGATGATGGTGACCCAGCTGCCCGTGAGCTGGCTTGGGTGCCACCCTGCTGAGAACATGGTTCCTCCTACTCCTCCTCATCCTCTAGAACTGTGCCCTGGCTGGACAATTGTGTTCCAGGCCAGGGCCTATGTTGGTGCAGGAACCCACCCTCCGAGCCACTTGTAATTGGCTGGCCTTAAGTTAAGGATAAGGCGTGTATATAGTTTTGTTTGTTTATATAGTTACTTTAGTTGCCTTATAGTTATTTTAATATGTTTTTAAGTAAATTTGTAAATAGTTTGTTAATGGTTTGAGTGAAGGGGGGGGGGGGGTTGAGTGTGTAGGGTGTGAGGCTGTTTGGGTTCATTTTACATCCGCTTTCTATACTGTCTATACTGCCACTCTATATAATTTCATTGTATAATACTGTTGAGGGGGCCCTGACAAAGTCTTTTAGTTCTCCTCCTCCTCCTGGATGGGCCCCTTATAGGTCAGGGATCCAAAACAGTAGCTTCTCATGCTTCCCTGTAGCTACGCCCCAGGGCAAACTCATCAGTCAGTAGGTGTAATCTTCCATTATGTTGCTAAAATGCTGCCTTCTGCTAACACGTTCCAGATCTGCTGGTGGTGCAGGTTGTTGTGGCGTGATGACAAAGCTTTTCCACATTTTGCCAATGCTAACCCAGCCTTCTGAGGTGATGATGGTGACCCAGCTGCCTGTGAGCTGGCTTGGGTGCCACCCTGCTGAGAACATGGTTCCTCCTACTCCTCCTCATCCTCTAGAACTGTGCCCTGGCTGGACAATTGTGTTCCAGGCCAGGGCCTATGTTGGTGCAGGAACCCACCCTCCGAGCCACTTGTAATTGGCTGGCCTTAAGTTAAGGATAAGGCGTGTATATAGTTTTGTTTGTTTGTATGGTTAGTTTAGCTGCATTATAGTTATTTTAATATGTTTTTAAGTAAATTTGTAAATAGTTAATGGTTTGAGTGAAAGGGGCGGGGGGTGGGGGGGTGTTGTGTGTGTTCGATTAACTGAATTGATTTTTACTGTCTGGTGTTTAGGAATTTATGCACCCCAAATTCAGCACATGTGGCAGGCAGGGGATGTGCGTCAAATTGGCTAAGCCCAGACCTGCTATTACATTTTGCCCCTTTAGCGCACACCAGGCCGGGCTGAAGGCTCAATGGCACCAGCCAATCATCCGTCTGTTGTTCCATGCCTGTCCACAGCTCCTGCACGTTGTGGGGTTTTTCCTACAAACACACAAGTTTTAAAACAGACTGCTGTCATTTCCCCTGGCTGTGCTGTTGTGGGTGGTGAAGGTGTTACACTGAGTGGATGAGGGGGTGGTAGAGGAGGAAGAGGAAGCAGAGTAGGAGGAGGAGGTAACAGGATACAAAGAGAAATGCCCAGCAATCCTCGGGGGCCGAAGGACATTCACAGAAATGCTATCCGCCTCTGGGTCAGCCGCTAAATTTACCCACTGTGTTGTTGGTTATGTGGACGTTGCCATAGATAGCGTTTGAAATTTGAAAGTTTGAAAAAGGGCATTCAGAGCCATGGGTAGGGGGGTACTTCCTCTTTCTATTTCTTTTTCTCTCCAGTGTTTGGGAGATGGACAGCTGATAGCTGAACGCTTTCATGGGATTTGGTGGAGATGTTTGGTGACGATGACAGATGTGGTGGCGTTGCTGCCACATCCTCTGTTTGCTGGGTGACAGGTGCCACTGTCACTCACTTGGGCTCAAGTTTAGAATGTTTATTTATTATTTTTCTCTATTTTATGTTATTTTAAGTCATTTCCCTATCCACATTTGTTTGCAGGGGATTTACCTACATTTTGCTGCCTTTTGCAGCCCTCTAGCCCTTTCCTGGGCTATTTTACAGCCTTTTTAGTGCCCAAAAGTTCGGGTCCCCATTGACGTCAATGGGGTTCGGGATGAAGTTCGGGTCGAGTTCGGATCCCGAACCCGAACATTTTCGTGAAGTTCGCCGAACTTCTCGAACCCGAACATCCAGGTGTTTGCTGAACTCTAGTGGTGAGATGTGATCTGCAAAGTAGAGTGGAGAGTTTTTCTTCTGTAATGGTGGAGAAGTGGGTTTTGGGAATAGAGGACTAAGCAGTTGTGTAGAGGGTCTGTGGGGACTGTGCACTGAAGCTTTCTCTGATGTTGACGATCCTTTGTTTGAAGTATGTGGCAAAGTCCTCAGCTGAGATAAGAGGACTTAAAGAGGTTATCTCATTTCAGCAAGTGACATTTATCATGTACAGAAAGTTAATACAAGACACTTACTAATGTATTGTTATTATCCATATTGCTTGATATATTTTCCCATCACATTATGAACTGCTCATTTCCATGGTTATGACCACACAGAAATCCAGCAGCGATGGCCGCTCTTGCACACTAAAGAAAAAAGTGCCAGCCTCTTTGGTGGCCAGTAGTGTTGAGCGCGAATATTCGAATAGCGAATTTTTTTAGCGAATATCGGCACTTCGCTAATTCGCGAATATTTCGAATATAGCGCTATAAATTCGCTATTTCGAATATTCGTTATTTTTTTATTTTTTTTTTAGTTATATTTTTTTCTTTCCCACTTCCCAAAAGTAGTTCTTACCTGTCCTGAGGATTCCTGGCTTCCTGGCTGCTCTAGTCAGTGCCCGTTGCCGCTTCTGCCGACTTCCGTGCTCATGGAGTGTCCCCATTACCATGGGAACGTCTCCATATACTAAAATGTACTGTCGGATTTGAGGAATTACGTTGAAATCGCAATGCGATTAATTCAAGTTAAATTATTCGCATTGCGATTACAACTTAGCACTGCTATCTTACATAGGCTAGAATTAACGAATATGGAATATAGCACTAGCAGTGCTAAGTTGAAATCGCAATGCGATTACTTCAAGTTAAATTAATCGCATTGCGATTTCAACTTAGCACTGCTGCTATATTCCATATTCGTTAACTTCGTTAATTCTAGCAAGCTGACCCATTATAAACCCAGCTCTAAGTTGAAATCGCAATGCGATTAATATAACTTGAATTAATCGCATTGCGATTTCTACTTAGACCTGGTTTACTATGGTTGGCTTGGTAGTATTAGCGAATATGACGAATGTATTCGTCATATTCCTCAAAACAAAGATAACGAGTATTCTACATCTTCGTTTTAGCAACCTATTCGTCAACTTAGCTAATTCTAGCAATCAAATAGGAAGGTTGACTATAGAGACAGCTGTGTTAAATTAGCTATGCGATTTTTTTTTTTTATAGAATAATTATATTACTTGATAATTATTATAATTATTCTATTTATTAAAAAAAAAATTATATAATCGCATAGCGAATTAAACACAGTTGTCTCTATAGTCAACCTTCCTATTTGATTGCTAGAATTAGCGAAGTTGACGAATAGGTTGCTAAAACAAAGATGTAGAATACTTCATTATCTTCGTTTTGAGGAATATGACGAATACATTCGTCATATTCGTCATCTTCGCTATAATTCTAGATATGAAACCAATAGGAAAGTAGCCTAAGTTAAAATCGCAATACGCGATTATTTAAATCACATATTAATCGCGATAACTAGAATAATGACGAATATTCGATTTCGACAAATATGAAACGAATATTCTTTCGAATATTCGCGAATTTCGTCGAAATCGAATATGGCACCTGCCGCTCATCACTAGTGGCCAGGACCATGGGAGCTCACATAGGCTGGTGCTTTTTTCTATAATGTGCAAACACGGACACCGCTGCTGGATTGCAGGGTGGTCATAACCATGGAAATGATTAGTGTATAACGTGATGGACAAATTAATCCAGCGAGCAAAGGAAGCAATATGGACAATCACGATAAATTAGTACTACATTAGTGCCTTGTATTAACTGCATCTGCATGATAAATGCAATTTGCTGAAGTGAGACAATCCCTTAAAAGAACATTTCATTCCCACTCCTTTCCCCCACAGAGATTACAAAATGTTTAAATGGTTAAATAACTTTTCAACAACTTTGCATACATCAATAGTACAGGTGAACATACAAATATGTAGTATGCCTCTTTACCTCTATAGCAACTCATTTTCCTTTTCTATTTCTAAAAACATGAACATTATGTATTCTGCCTTAGTTATTGACAGATTTAGCAGAGATTGCTAGTTTAAGTGGGGTAAGTGATAGCATGATAAGTGGTGAAAGAGGTATTTTTCTAAAAAAAAAAATTTTTAATTTATATTCACTTGTACTATTGATGTAAGCAAATTTTATCGAAAGGTTAGTGATCATTTAAGAACTTTAAACTTCATTATCATCATGTGACCAAAACTCCAAAATATCCTCCCTCATACACTTGATAATGATTATGTGATCCCAAACCCCAAAACATCCTCCCTCAGTTGCCACCAATCTATGTAATGGGTTACTAGACTTATGTATAACCATTAATCAACTAAAAAAATCTGTGCCACAGCAACTCCTTTAATTGACCATCTTTCTGTCTGGCATTGCCATATACTTCATAAACCAACTGAATTATATTCCTGTGTTAGAATGCAGGAGATAAATCGCAAGATATTATTACTAATTGATTTTCAACAAGGTAAAATTGTTTTTCTTTTAACAAGATAGAATTGTTTTCATGGGCTGGACTATAGAGTGAATAGAGCATCGTGGTGTATGCTGCTCCATTAGGATGGGGGTACAAGACCCGGGATTGGTGGAGGTCTCAGCAGTTGGACTCAACCCAGCTGTTGGTTATCCCCTATCCAGTGAAACATAGAAAACCTAATAATGTGGTCAGAAGAACATATACACTCACTTTTTTAGTCAGGGATAAGTGTATGTTGCCACTACACAGCAGTAATGTAACCTATGATGCCACTAAAATGTAATGGTCAGATACCAGGCCCATACAGGTGCTTTGCAGAGTATTATCATGCTGCAGACTATAAAAAAGTATACAGCGCTGATCAGATGCAGTTGCGGGCAGTATACATACAATAAAAATTAAAGTAAAATAAAAGGCAGGAAATGTGTTAAACTAACAAAACAACGCATACTATTTGGTTCAACCCCCCTCCCGCTGCTCGGATCCTCCCCGACGCTGCAGCTAAGATGTCATCTTCTTTGCTGCAGCGATGACATACTTGTATACCACACGTGACTACTAGCGAAGTTTTCATAAATTCGATTTGGACGCATCGCCAAATTTTCCCCAAAAATTTGATTTGATACGAATTAATTCAGAACAAAGCGCTTTAAAAATCAGCTATTTGTCCCTGCCGCGTGTATATTGTTGTGCATCACTGTGCAGCACAGAAAGATGCATAGCTAGTACGCTGGGAAGTGAAACAGTTACTGTGCGTCAGTATGACAGGCATCACTCTTAGAATCCATTCACACTTCAGTTACAGGTCCAAAACTGACCAAATAACTGAAGTGAGAAACCAGCCTTACAGGTCAATGTTAGCGCCAGGTATAAAGAACTGTGCAGTGGCCCAAGACTCTACTATAGAGTGAAAGAGCGCTCTCCTTTTACACGTGCTGATTCCACATGTATGTATAAAAGAACATGAACACCCCAAAAATCAGTAGAATCAGGCCACAATTTCACCCCCCAATCAAGGATGAATGGAATTACTTATGTATAAAAGAATGTGACCACCTCAAAATCAGTAGTGCCAGGACACAATTTCACACCAATTACAGAATCAAGGATTAATGGAATTACTTATGTATAAAAGAAGGTAAACAACTTAAAATCAGTAGTATCAGGCTGTAATGTAACCCCAATTACAGAATCAAGGATTTACGGAATTACTTATGTATAAAAGAATGTGAACAGCCCAAAATCTGTAGTATCAGGTTGCAATTTTACTCCAATTACAGAATCAAGGATTAATGAAATTATGTCTGAAAAAAACAATGTGAACACCCCAAAATCAGTAGTATAAGACCACAATTTTACCCCAATAACAAAATCAAAGATTAATGGAATTACTTATGTATAAAAGAAAGTGAACAACTTAAAATCAGTAGTATTAAAATGCTTTTTAACCCCAATTAGTGCAGCAAGGTGTAATAGAATTGATTTTCTATTAGCCAAGCTTTACACTGTTTAATTGGCCCTGCACTATTACTATAGTGTGGATAAAGCCCCCCTATTACATCCCTAAACTATCTCTAAGCTGCCCCTGAACTTCTCAAAACTAATATTTTGTACATAAAGTCATTCCTAATTACTGTCCCTAGAGCCCGTCACATCTCTCCCTGCACTAAGGACACCACAATAGCAGTAGTATTAGACAGCTTTTTCACCCCAATTAGTGTAAAAAGTGCAATAGAATTACTTACCTATGAACCAAGGGGAACACTGTTAAATTAGTCCCTGCACTCTCCCTATGCTCTCCCTATATTGTGTATAAAATATCCCTATAATCTCCCTACACTGTCCCTGAACTCTTCCTATCCAATTTTTTTTTTTTACAATTAACGTATTCCTTAATACTTATCCCTAGCGCCTGTCACGTCTCTCCCTGCACTCAAGTTTACATTAAAATGGTGGAGACCCGGCAGGGGCTGGCTATCTGCTGATTGGCTGGCTGCACAGAATTATGGGTAATCCCTCATTCCTGGGCTTCTTACTTTCACTTTGTAACATGCGCAACAGCCATTATAGAAAAAATCTGATTCGTTACCACGAAGGGTGAGGAAATTGGGATCTGTGACAAATCGATTTTTTCCTGAAACTCGGATCGAATGCCACTTCCTTTACTTTGATTCGCTTAAGACTAGTGACCACTGCAGTCAATCACTGGCTTTAACGGTATAAGACGCAGGACTGCTGAGTAGTGTTGGGCACGAATATTCGAATCGCGAATTTCAATCATGAATATCGCCACTTCGAGAATTTGCGAAGATTTAGAATATAGTGCTATATATTCGTATTTGCGAATATTCTAGATTTATTTTTATCGGAACCCATGATCCCTCCCTGCTTCTTGCTTGTGGGCCAATGAGAAGGCTGCAATGTCTTTATGTGAGCTTACGAACATTCCTAGCAACCAATAGGAAAGTTGCCTACCCCTTACTATATAACAACCTCCCCAGCAGCCATTTTCTGGAGTTTTTTTGCAGTTCTGAGAGATACATTAAATTATATAGTTAGTTAGTTAGTTAACCTTTATACAGTATATATATATATATATATATATATATATATATTACAGATAGTTAGTGGCAGATAGTCAGTGTAGGTTAAATCATGATATAGTGTAGCAGTTCTGCTGTCCATACATACATTCTAAAGACTTAGTGCTGTGATGTCACAAATTCACAACAATACTTAGTGCACCAATCAGTACTATGTTGTCAGACCTGATCAAATGTGAAATTGCCCTTATTGCGCCAAAATATGCGCATCATTAATTTCCAATTTGCGCAATCGCGAATATATTAGAGCACTTTATCTGTATATAAAGCTATGGTAATGTTCTGCTATGCCAACCATGTTCTCCAGTCTCAGGAAATTTAGCAGCTTGAAAAATGTAGCAAAATTGACCCACAGCTGTATTGCGCGTGCAATACGCGCATATTACATTGATGATTTTTGCAATCAAGAAAATAATTGCGAATTATGACAAATATTTGCCCAAATGGAGAAGCCCAAAATGAAGTGCAGATATATGACATCAATTCATATGCTGCGGTCAAAAACTTACCTCCTCATAGAAATTAGTTTGACGTGACCGATCCCTCATGAAGCCATGCGGATATGGTGTTTTTGCTTATTTTCTATGAGGTACTCCAAGATAGCATCTCTTAGAAAACCTTCGAACAGTTTACCCATGAAGGATGTTAAATTTACCGGCCTATAGTTTCTGGGCTTTGTTTTTGGACCTTTTTGGAATATTGGCACCACATTTGCTATGCGGCAATCCTGTGGAACACTCCCTGTCAATATAGAGTCATTAAATATCAGAAATATGGGTCTGGCTATGACATTACTTAATTCTCTTAGGATACAGGGGTGTATGCCATCTGTTCCCGACAATTTTTCTATTTTCAGCAGCTCCATTTCCTCCTGGGTCAGACATGGAACCTCCTTTTTATATATTACTTTTTTCCATGTAGTGTTTAAATTTGGATTATTATTACGTCGCTATGGGGTGATGGGATGTGTACAAAGAGCGCAGAGGCGGGGAATCAGCTGGTGCTCTCTTCTGCTTAGCTCAGCAGGCACAATGATGTCACCACATGATGCCTGCTGCCAGAGCAGGATAGTCTTCGTATACCGGGGCACTTTGCCGGCAATAATACTATGTGGGGGCACATATTCTGTGTGGGAGCACTGTGGGGTAATAACTACTGTGTTGGGGCACTAAGGGTAAATAATTACCATGTGAAGGAGCTAAGGGGATTTGAATTGTGTACATAGGCATTTGGCACAGTTAGAAGTGTGGCTTAGTGTGAAAACAATGTACTCTTGTGTGCTATGGACACCGCTGATATTGTCCCTCTTTGGGCTTTTCAAAAGTTGGGAGCTATGCATGTATATTATACACTTATAAACTTCTGTGCTGTCTCTGCAACTTTTACAGTTCCAAAATATTTTGTATGCAGACTGTGGAATTTCAATGGAGGGTGTTGGTGGTAGAAGGGCCTACTCAAAACATTGTTGCACTCTGACCACCAATCTGTTAATAAGACCCCATGTTGCTTGCTTGCAAGTTATGGATTACAGATTCCTGCAAGAATTGCATGTTTTCTGTATGAACAACATAGAAGCTGATATGAAAGCTGAAGGTGCAGAACACTCTGAGAAGCAGCACTGCACCTTCCATGCTTTGAGTGAAGGTTTAGGTATTTTCCACTTTCTGCAGAAACCAGTGTTCATCATTCTTCAGACATACAGAAGTTTGACATACTGTAAACAGTAGTGTCCTTCTTTACTTTTCCCCTTGGTTCAAGTTTAAAATGCGCCACACAATTTACTGTCACACCCAATATGAGTGGTGTCTTAACTAGTACTATTCCTATCAGTTTAATCTCTGTTACGTCCAATATTAGGGATTGCCTTTTGCGAAAAATTTTTAGGCCGGGTACCTTCGACTGCCTTCACAGTGACAGACCAAACTCTCATACACCAAACTGAATTGATTTTAGGAACCGGGAGATGAAAAAAGCAGCTTGGTCAGTCCTCTTACTCCCAAATTGGGGCACTGCGCGTGCACAGAGCAATGTGCTGTGACACCCTATATGAGTGGTGTCTTAACTAGTACTATTCCTATCAGTTTAATCCCTGTTACGTACCCTATCCGGGGACGTGTGTCGAATTGATTAACCATTGTCGAATTAACGAACCATTACGACATCATGAAATAATTTAGTTTTGAGCTCTGTACTTGCTTTGTATTGGATTTGATGGGGATTTTTTTAATTGTCTGCATTATTTCTAATAAACTATTAAGAGACTTTATTATGATTTTTTATTTTATGTATTAAAAACCCATACAACTTAAAAAAAACAAAAAGGTTAATTAATGTTTTTTCTATGAAATATTATCCAGCCGTCCGATCGCTTTTGGTCTGACCATAATGAAGCAACGGCCTTATCATCTCGGGTGTGGCAAAATTGCCAACACACTCATAGAGGTGATGATTGCTTCATTGTGATACGCAAGCCCCTTCACCACAACAAGGTAACGATCACGAAGGGGAATTTACATTTGTATGTGCCTTTTTTTTAATTTATTTTTTTGCAGCCACAGTGCTGCACCATAGGACAGAAAAAATTAGGCATGTACACATGCCTGAAATATAATGGCATTGTTGCAGCCACTGTTGTAGCAGCGGCCGGAAAAGTTGATGTTTTCCAGGAAAAGTGACTAAATCATTGCGGCTTGAACTCTAGTTGGTGGCGGAGAAGTCACGAAAGTCATCCGGTATGCAGACATTAAATACAGCAGTGTGGGGACCATTTTGAGGCCAAGGCATGTCATCAGGCCTTTTGTTAGTCAAACGTATCCCCCACTGTCAGTCCCTTCGGGATCCATGCCTCATTCATCTTTATGAAGGTGAGGTAGTCAACACATTTTTGACCGAGGCGACTTCTCTTGTCAGTGACAATGCCTCCTGCTGCACTGAAGGTCCTTTCTGACAGGACACTTGAAGCAGGGCAGGCCAGAAGTTCTATCGCAAACTGGGATAGCTCAGGCCACAGGTCAAGCCTGCACACCCAGTAGTGAAGGGGTTCATTGCTCCTCAGAGTGTCGATATCTGCTGTTAAGGCGAAGTAGTCTGCTACCTGTCGGTTGAGTCATTCTTTAAGGCTGGATCCCGAAGGGCTGTGGCGATGAGTAGGACTGAAAAAGCTCCGCATGTCCTCCATCAACAACACATCTGTAAATCGTCCAGTCCTTGCCGCCGTGGTAGGAGGAGGATTACACTCACCTCTTCCCCTGTTAGATTCCCATTGTGCTGTGACATCCCCCTTATAAGCTGTGTAAAGCATATTTTTTAGTTTGGTTTTAAACTGCTGCATCCTTTCCGACTTTCGGTAATTTGGTAATATTTCTGCCACTTTCTGTTTATACCGGGGGTCTAGTAGCGTGGCCACCCAGTACAGGTCGTTCTCCTTCATCCTTTTTATACGAGGGTCCCTCAACAGACATGGCAGCAAGAAAGACCCCATTTGCACAAGGTTGGATGCAGAGCTACTCATTTACCGTTCCTCGTCCTCACTGATGTAATTGACGGTCTGTTCTTTCCCCCAGCCACGTACAACACCACGGGTCCCAGATAGGTGACAACAACGAGCACCCTAAGGTGCCTGCTGTGGTTGGTTTTCCTCTTCCTTATAGCCACATTCCTCCTCTGACGACTCCTTCCTCATACTACTCTTCCAGTGTTGCCGCAGGTCCGGCAAGCGATGATGACAAGGCTGTTTCTGGTGGTGATGGTGACCACAACTCTTCCTCTTCACGCTCATCTACAGCCTGATCCAGCACTCTTCGCAGGACATGCTCCAGGAAGAAAACAAATAGGAAGAGGTCGCTGATGGTGCCTTCGGTGCGACTGACTAGGTTTGTCACCTCCTCAAAAGGACACTTGAGCCTACAGGCATTGCGCATTAGCGTCCAGTTACGTGGCAAAAAAATTCCCAGCTCCGCAGAGGCTGTACTAGCATCCTGGTCATACAAATATTTGTTGACGGCTTTTTCTTGTTGGAGCAGGTGGTTGAACGTTAGGAGTGTTGAATTCCAACGTGTTGGGCTGTCGCAAATCAAGCGCCTCACTGGCATGTTGTTTCGCCGCTGAATATCGGAAAAGTGCGCCATGGCCGTGTAGGAACGCCTGAAATGGCCACACACCTTCCTGGCCTGCTTGAGGACGTCCCGTAAGCCTGGGTACTTAGACACAAAGCGTTGTACGATGAGATTCCACACATGTGACATGCACAGCACATGTGACAACTTGCCCAAATTCAATGCAGACAACAAATTTGTTCCATTGTCACACACCACTTTGCCGATCTCCAGTTGGTGCAGGGTCAGCTACTGATCCACTTGTGCGTTCAGGGCGGACAGGAGTGCTGGTCCTGTGTGGCTCTCTGCTTTTAGACAAGTCAACGCCAAGACAGCGTGACACTGTCGTATCCGGGATGTGGTATAGCCCCTGGGGAGCTTGGGGGATTCAGTTGATGTGCAGCCAGACACCGCAGCAGAAGAGGACTCAGCCGAGGAGGATATCGAAGAGTATGGAGTAGGACTAGAGGAGGTGGCAGTAGGCCTGCCTGCAAGTCGTGGCGGTGTCACCAACTCCGCTGCGGAGCCATGCATTCCATGCTTGTCAGCCGTCAGCAGGTTGACCCAATGCGCAGGGGGTGACTCAGTGACACTGGCTTCTTATGCTCAAACATTTCCTTAACAGACACCTGACTGTGGGCAGATAAGATGGAACTGCTAAAGGTGAGAGGCAGAGTGGCGGGTGGTTAAGAGGGGGCAAGGAGGACAGCAGTGGTTGACGTGGTTGAAGATGCTGGATCAGGAGTAGGATGGTGGCTTTGAGTTTGTGTGCTGCTTGTACGCATGTGTTGATCCCATTGACGTTTGTGATATGAGATCATGTGCCTTCACAAAGCAGTTGTACCGAGGTGGGTGTTGGACTTCCCACGACTCAGTTTTTTTTGGCACAGGTTGCAAATGGCATTGCTGTCATCAGAGGCAGACACACAAAAAAAATGCCACACTGCTGAGCTTTGCAATGACGGCATTCTGGTGGTGGCAGCAGCATGCGTTGACTGGCGTGCTGTCTGGCTGACCCCAGGTGCCGATACATGCTGTCTGACTGTGCCACTAACTCCTTGCGATGACCTCCCCCTGCTTCCAACTTGTCTCTTCCTTCTCTCTGTCTCCCCTTCTGAACCTTCACCCTCTTCTTCTCTTCGAGCAGGCATCCACGTGGCATCTGTGGACACATCGTCATCATCAACCGCTTCACTTGCATCTGACACCTCAGCAAAGGAAGCAGCAGCGGGTACAACATAATAATTATCATCATCATCACACTGTACGTCCATGTGTGTAATCCTGCCTGACTGAGATATCCCTGCAATCTACATCATCTGTCAATAATGGCTGCGCATCACTAATTGCATTCCAACTGATGTGCAAATAACTCCTCTGACGGATCAAGTGAAGCGGCTGTGGTGGCTGTGGTGGTAGTAGTGGTGGTGGCGGCGGGCGGGAGCGTGGTAACTTGAGAGCAGGTGACGGAAGCTGAGCTGGAGGAGAATGGTGCGTCAAGGTTCTTAGCGGAAGCTGTTGAAGATTGAGTGTCCTGTCTAAGCCAGTCAACTATGTCCTCAGAATATTTCGGGTTTAGGGTACGTAGCCTCTGAACACTGAGCATTATTCCAGGGCCAGTGGAAATCACAGCACCACGACCACGACGGCCCATGCGGGGTGGCCTGCCTCTGCCTGTCATTTTTTTTTAGATAAGTGGTACTACGCGTGCTAGGTATTGTGCCACACACTGGCAACAGGCAGGCAGCTGAAATTAGATTAAAGTGTAAACATTAAATGCCTTATTTATCGGCAAGCTACTGTGCCACCGGGTATGGGTGGTTGGCACTGGCAGTGGGCACACTACAGTCAGTGGAAGTTGGCCTGACACATACTGGCAGCAGGCAAGCAACTGAAATTACACTAAAGTGTGAAAATTAAATGCCTTTTTTGATGCAAAGTCCTGTGCCACACGGTATGAGTGGTGGGTAGAGATGAGCGAACACCTAGATGTTCGGGTTCGAGAAGTTCGGCCGATCTTCCTAAAAATGTTCGGGTTCGGGATCCGAACTCGACCCGAACTTTATCCAGAACCCGAACCCCATTGAAGTCAAATGGGACCCTAACTTTTAGGCACTAAAAAGGCTGTAAAATAGTCCAGGAAAGGGCTAGAGGGCTGCAAAAGGCAGCAAAATGTAGGTAAATGCCCTGCAAACAAATGTGGATAGGGTAATGAATTAAAATAAAATAAAATAAATAAAAATTAACCAATATCAATTGGAGAGAGGTCCCATAGCCGAGAGTCATGCGTCATATCACCCACCACTGGAGAAGTCTACTTTCATTTATTTCGGCCCCAGCACCCAGACAGAGGAGAGAGGTCCTACAGCAAGGAATCATGCATCATATCACCCACCACTGGAGAAGGCCACTTTCAGTTATTTCGGCCCCAGCACCCAGACACAGGCGAGAGGTCCCACAGCAAGGAATAAGGCGTCATATGACCCACCACTGGAGAAGGCCACTTTCAGTTATTTAGGCCCAGCATCCAGACAGAGGGGAGAGGTCCCACAGCAAGGAATCATGCGTCATATCACCCACCACTGGAGAAGTCTACTTTCAGTTATTTCAGCCACAGCACCCAGACAGAACAGAGGTGTCACAGCAAGGAATCATGCGTCATATGACCCACCACTGGAGAAGGCCACTTTTAGTTATTTAGGCCCAGCACCCAGACAGAGGAGAGAGGTCCCACAGCAAGGAATAAGGCGTCACATCACCCACCACTGGAGAAGGCCACTTTCAGTTATTTAGGCCCCGGCGCCCAGATTGAGGAGATGTTCTTTGAACTTTGGGTTGCACAGCAAGATCATGGTAAAGTTAAAAAAATAAGGATTTAATAAAGAAGTGCCCCGGAGTACAAGAATACATGGTTGAGGGGGAGGCAGTTATAAATGTCTATTCTGCACAAGGGAGGGACACGTCCTGTGGGATCCATGCCTGGTTCATTTTATGAACGTCAGCTTGTCCACATTGGCTGTGGACAGGCGGCTGCGTTTGTCAGTAATGACGCCCCCTGCCGTGCTGAATACACATTCAGACAAAACGCTGACCGCCGGGCAGGCCAGCACCTCCAAGGCATAAAATGCTAACTCTGGCCACGTGGACAATTTGGAGACCCAGAAGTTGAATGGGGTCGAAACATCAGTCAGTAGGTGGAAGGGTGTGCAGACGTACTGTTCAACCATGTTAGTGAAATGCTGCCTCCTGCTAACACGTTCCGTATCCGGTGGTGGTGCAGTTAGCTATGGCATGGAGACAAAACTTTTCCACATTTCTGCCATGCTAACCCTGCCCTCAGAGTAGCTGGCCGTGACACAGCTGCGTTGGAAACCTCTTGCTCCTCCTCTGCCTTCGCCTTGGGCTTCCACCTGTTCCCCTGTGACATTTGGGAATGCTCTCAGGAGCGCGTCTACCAGCATGAGCTTGTACTCGCGCATCTTCCTATCACGCTCCAGTGCAGGAAGTAAGGTGGGCACATTTTCTTTGTACCGGTGATCCAGCAGGGTGGCAACCCGGTAGTCCACACTCGTTAAAATGTGGGCAACTCTGCTTTCCTTGTGCAGGCACTGCAGCATGTAGTCGCTCATGTGTGCCAGGCTCCCCAGAGGTAAGGACAAGCTGTCCTCTGTGGGAGGCATATCGTCATCGTCCTCCGTATACCCCCAGCAACGCACAAGTGATGGGCCTGAGCTGTGTCGGGTGCCACCCCACTGTGAACCTGCTTCATCCTCCGACACCTCCTCCTCATCCTCTTCGTCCTCCAGTAGTGGGCCCTGGCTGGCCACATTTGTACCTGGCATCTGCTGTTGCAAAAAACCTCCTTCTGAGCCACTTTTAACTGGACTGAAAGTGCTAAAAATGACCCCTCATCCTCCTCCTCCTTCTACTCCTTCTGGGCCACCTCCTCTTCCATCATCGCCCTAAGCGTTTTCTCAAGGAGACATAGAAGTGGTATTGTAGCGCTGATAACGGTGTCATCGCCACTGGCCATGTTGGTGGAGTACTCAAAACAGCGCAACAGGGCACACTGGTCTCAATCATGGGTGGTGAAGTGGTGCTCTTCCGCAGTGCAACTGACGCATGCGTGCTGCAGCTGAAACTCCACTATGTCCTGCTGCTGCTCGCACAGTCTCTCCAGCATGTGCAAGGTGGAGTTCCACCTGGTGGGCACGTCGCATATGAGGCGGTGAGCGGGAAGGCCGAAAACGAGACGGCCCACACTTTATACAGCAGCTCTGACATGTCGGGGTAGTTGTGAATGAACTTCTGCACCATGAAATCCAGCACATGCGCCAGGCAAGGGATGTGCATCAAACCGGCTAGTCCCAGAGCTGCGACGAGATTTCGCCCATTATCGCACACCACCAGGCCGGGCTTGAGGCCTACCGGCAGAAACCACTCGCCGGTCTGTTGTTCAATACCCCGCCAAAACTCCTGCGCGGTGTGGGGCCTGTCCCCCAAACATATGAGTTTCAGAATGGCCTGCTGACGTTTACCCCGGGCTGTGCTGAAGTTGGTGGTGAAGGTGTGTGGCTGACTGGATGAGCTGGTGGAAGCAGAGGAGGAGGAAGCCGAGTAGGAGGAGGAGGCTACAGGAGGCAAAGAATGATGCCCTGCGATCCTTGGCGGCGGAAGGTCCACCTAACCACAGATACGTGGACCAGTAAGCACGGCCAGGGACGCTATATCTCCCTAACTGCACACTTGGTAAATGTAGTGGCGGCGGAAGGAGCTCTCCGCCTGCGGCCCAGCCGCCACTACATTTACCCAGTGTGCAGTTAGGAGATATAGCGTCCCTGGCCGTGCTTAATGGTCCACGTATTCTGTGGTTAGGTGGACCTTGCCACAGATGGCGTTGCGCAGTGCACACTTGATTTTATCGGATACTTGGTTGTGCAGGGAAGGCACGGCTGTCTTGGAGAAGTAGTGGCGGCTGGGAACAACATACTGTGGGACAGCCATGGACATCAGCTGTTTGAAGCTGTCTGTGTCCACCAGCCTGAATGACAGCATTTTAAAGGCCAGTAGTTTAGAAATGCTGGCATTCAGGCCCAGGGCTCGAGGGTGGCTAGGTGGGAATTTACGCTTTCTCTCCAAGGTTTGTGAGATGGAGAGCTGAACGCTGCCGTGTGACATGGTGTAGATGCTTGGTGACGCAGGTGGTGTTGTCGGTGGCACATCCTCTGTTTGGTGGGCGGCAGGTACCAACATTCCTCCCGAGGCGGAGGAAGAGGCCGAGGCAGCAGCAGAAGAGGGAGCAGGGGGAGCCAGAGTGAGTTCCTTGCTTTTAAGGTGTTTACTCCACTGCAGTTCATGCTTTGCATGTAGATGCCTGGTCATGCAGGTTGTGCTAAGGTTCAGAACGTTAATGCCTCGCTTCAGGCTCTGATGGCACAGCGTGCAAACCACTCGGGTCTTGTCGTCAGCACATTGTTTAAAGAAGTGCCATTCCAGGGAACTCCTTGAAGCTTCCTTTGGGGTGCTCGGTCCCTGGTGGCGGTGGCCAGTATCAGGCGAACTCTCTTGGCGGCGGCTGTTCTGCTTTTGCCCCCTGTTTCCTCTTTTGCTACGCTGTTGGCTCGGTCTCACCACTGCCTCTTCCTCTGAACTATGAAAGTCAGTGGCTCGACCTTTATTCCATGTGGGGTCTAGGACCTCATCGTCCCCTGCATCGTCTTCCACACAGTCTTCCTCCCTGACCTCCTGTTCGGTCTGCACACTGCAGAAAGACGCAGCAGTTGGCACCTGTGTTTCGTCATCATCAGAGACGTGCGGACTCCGATGAGGTGTTATTCCCATCTCCTCATCATCAGGAAATCAGTGGTTGTGCATCAGTGCAGTCTATGTCTTCCACCACTGGGGAAGGGCTAGGTGGATTCCCTTGGGAAACCCTGCCAGCAGAGTCTTCAAACAGCATAAGAGACTGCTGCATAACTTGAGGCTCAGACAGTTTCCCTGATATGCATGGGGGTGATGTGACAGACTGATGGGCTTGGTTTTCAGACGCCACCTGTGCGCTTTCTGCAGAAGACTGAGTGGGAGATAATCTTGTGAACGTGCTGGATCCACTGTCGGCCACCCAATTGACTAGCGTCTGTACCTGCTCAGGCCTTACCATCCTTAGAACGGCATTGGGCCCCACCAAATATCGCTGTAAATTCTGGCGGGTACTGGAACCTGAGGTAGTTGGTTTGCTAGGACGTGTGGCTGTGGCAGAATAGCCACGTCCTCTCCCAACACCAGAGGGTCCACTAACACCACCACGACCGCATCCCTTACTAGATGTTTTCCTCATTGTTACAGTTCACCAAGCACCACAATAAGAAAAAAATATTTGGTCCAATGTATTGGTTTCAAATTCAGGCCTTTTTTTACAGGCACCTAACACTATCTGCCTATTTATTTACGTACCGTATTACACTAATCCAGGCACAGCAGTAACCACTGATTTAGGGGAATATGTATTGTATGTCTAGTATTTAGGCCCTGGATGAAAGGTATCCTTTTATGGACAAATTTACACTTGGAGATGCACAGTAGCGTGAGAAAAAATATGTAGGATTATGCCTTTAGCAATTGTATTTTAACACTTTGTGTAATATACCCTTTAACGGACAGAAATACAATGGGAGATGCACGGTAACGTGTGAAGTTAATGAGGATGGCCCTCTCAGCACTTGTATATACACCTTGAGTGTAATATACCCTTTTACAGACAGATTAACACTTGGCCTGCAACAGCTGGGACACCAGATTCAGGGTATTGCTATTTTGGCAATTAAATTTTACCCCAGAACAAAATATATGTTTTGGCGGACACTATTATACTTTGCCAGCCACAGCTGAAACCACTGATTTATGGTATTGTTTTTTTGGCAATTAAATTTCACCCCAGAACAAAATATACCCTTTTTCAGACAGATTAACACTTGGCCTACAACAGCTGGTACACCAGATTCAGGGTATTGCTATTTTGGCAATTGAATTACACCCCAGAACAAAATATATGTTTTGGCGGACACTATTATACTTTGCCAGCCACAGCTAAAACCACTGATTTATGGTATTGCTATTTTGGCAAGTGAATTTCATTCCAGAACAAAATATATGTTTTGGCGGACACTATTATAGTTTGCCAGCCACAGCTGTGACACCAGATTTATGGTATTGCTATTTTGGCAATTGAATTTCACCCCAGAACAAAATATATGTTTTGGCGGACACTATTATAGTTTGCCAGCCAGTGCCGGGACACCAGATTTAGGGGATTGCTATTTTGGCAATTGAATTTCACCACAGAAAATAATCTATCCTTTGCCAGACAGAAGACAGTATTATACTTGGCTAGCCAAAGCTGGAACACCAGATTTAGGGGATTGGTATATTGGCAATTGTATTTAACCCCTTAATAAAATATAGAAATTGCTATCCTGAGTTTCTAGGGGTGACAATTAGCACAGCCAAGCCCCTGATGTAGGATATAGCAAAAAAAAAACTAGTATTGATGGATTGATAGACTTGGTGGCAGCTTGTTCTGGTGCACCACAAGTCACAAAATGGCCGCCGATCACCCCAGAAAAAAAGTGACAGAAAAACGCTCTGTGCAGCCTAAAAACCAGTGAGCAATAAACTAGCAGAAGTTCAATCATTCACAGTTGTAGATCGATCACTTCATTAGGTGCTTTTGCTGACTTTTCCCTGCCTAATCTCGCCCTCACAGCAGCTGCGTCCTCTTCCTACACTAATCAGAGCAGTGTGACGTGCGGCGCTACGTGACTCCAGCTTAAATAGAGGCTAGGTCAAATGCTGCACATGGCCAATCACAGCCATGCCATTAGTAGGCATGGCTTTGATGGGCTCTTAGGGCAAGAAGTAAAACGCTAGCTGATTGGCTGCTGTGCAGCCCTTCAGAAAGCGGGAAGAAATCGCCGAACAACGAACCCGAACTTTTTTGAAAATGTTTGGGTCCGTGTCCCGAACACCCCAAAATTCGGTACGAACCCGAACTATTCTCGAACTGTTCGCTCAACACTAGTGGTGTGCACTGGCAGTGAGCACACTACAGTCAGTGGAAGTGGGCCTGACACACACTGGCAGGCAAGCAACTGAAATTACACTAAAGTGTAAAAAATAAATGCATTTTTTTGATGCAAAGTCCTGTGCCACACGGTATGAGTTGTGGGCACTGGCAGTGGGCACACTACAGTCAGTGGAAGTGGGCCTGACACACACTGGCAGCAGGCAAGCAACTGAAATTACACTAAAGTGGAAAAATGTAAGGCCTTTTTTTGATGCAAAGTCCTGTGCCACACGGTATGAGTGGTGGGCACTGGCAGTGGCCACACTACAGTCAGTGGAAGTGGGCTGACACACACTGGCAACAGGCAGGCAACTGAAATTAGATTAAAGTGTAAAAATTAAATGCCTTTTTTATCGGCAAGCTACTGTGCCACCCGGTATGAGTGGTTGGCACTGGCAGTGGGCACACTACAGTCTGTAGAGGTCGGCCTGACACACACTGGCAGCAGGCAAGCAACTGAATTTAGACTAAAGTGTAAAAATGAAATGCCTTATTTATCGGCAAGCTACTGTGCCACCCGGTATGAGTGGTGGGCACTGGCAGTGGGCACACTACAGTCTGTGAAAGTCGGGCTGACACACACTGGCAAGCAAGCAACTGAAATTATACTAAAGTGTAAAAAATAAATGCCTTTTTTTAATGCAAAGTCCTGTGCCATACGGTATGAGTGGTGGGCACTGGCAGTGGGCACACTACAATCAGTGGAAATCGGCCTGACACACACTGGCAGCAGGAAAGCAACTGAAATTACACTAAAGTGTAAAAATGTAATGCCCTATTTATCGGCAAGCTACTGTGCCACCCGGTATGAGTGGTGGGCACACTACAGTCAGTGGAAATCGGCCTGACACACACTGGCATCAGGCAAGCAACTGAAATTACACTAAAGTGTAAAAATTAAATGCCTTTTTTTTATGCAAAGTCCTGTGCCACACGGTATGAGTGGTGGGCACTGGCAGTGTGCCCACTACATTCTGTGGAAGACAGCCTGACACACACTGGCAGGGGAGCAACTGAAACTACACTAAAGTGTAAAAATTTTATGCCTTTTTTTTAAGGAAAATCCTGTGCCACATGGTATGAGTGGTGTGCACTGGCAGTGGGCACACTACAGTCAGTGGAAGTCGGCCTGACACACACTAGCAGGCAAGCAACTGAAATTACACTAAAGTGTAAAAATGAAATGCCTTATTTATCGGCATGCTACTGTGCCACCCGGTATGAGTGGTTGGCACTGGCAGTGAGCACACTACAGTCTGTAGAAGTCGGCCTGACACACACTGGCAGCAGGCAAGCAACTGAATTTTTAGACTAAAGTGTAAAAATGAAATGCCTTATTTATCGGCAAGCTACTGTGCCACCCGGTATGAGTGGTGGGCACTGGCAGTTGGCACACTACAGTCTGTGTGCCTGCAGCTCCTCACACACGGGCAGGTCAGGCAACTGCAATATATATGGAGAAAAAGAAAAGCAGACTAATGTAGCAGCCCTAAAAAGGGCTTTTTGGGGTGCTGTCAGGACCCTGTCCTTACAGCAGAGATCATATAAGTCTTTCAGGACTGGAGTGGACACTGAATACACTAGCCTAGCTATCGATTTCCCTATTAAATCAGCAGCAGCTACACCACCACCAACAGAGGCTGAGCTGCCCAAGTGCGCCCCCCCCGCTCACATAAAATACGAGAGTATTGCGGTATGCAGGGATACCTTTTTATTCATTTATTTTATTCATACACCATGCTGTACAGTATATGCAGGATGTACAGAATTATAATATATGCTGTCCAGCATGGTGTATGAACTATATCGTATATTGTACGGCATGATGTATGGATTATACTGTATATTGTACGGCATAGTGCAAGGATTATAATGTATACTGTACATTAAATGTATAGAGGTCACACCATGCCGGACAATATAACCCCTGCGCCATGCAGTACAATATACAGTATAGCCCCTACAAAGTGTAGAGATAGACTGTATATTGTGTGCATGCTATGTGTGTATACCATAAACATACTCCACATAAAAACTCACAATTACTTGGCTTGGACCTTGGAGATCTCAGACGACACTTCAACGCTTTGGCTGGGGGGCTAGGTCTAAGAACATGCCGTCCCCTAGGCAGTATGGTTTTTTGGTTCTTCTTCTTCGGACACTGTACAAGAGGTAACAGGAGGTAATATAACTGAGAAGGGCTATCAGGGGACATTATACAGGGGTCATATAACTTATATCACCCCTGTATAATGTCCCCTGATAGCCCTTCTCAGTTAAATTACACCTGTATAATAATGTACCCTGATACCCCATAGTTATATTACCCCGCCCTGTATAGATTACCCAGATACCCCTCAGTTATATTATATAACTGAAGGGTATCAGTTATACAGGGGACTGAGGAGGGCTATCAGGGGACATTATACAGGGGGTAATATACCTGAGGGTATCAGGGTACATTATTATACCGGTTTAATATAATGGAGGACAGCTATCAGGGGACATTATACTGGGGCAATGTAAGCTATATTACCCCTATATAGTGTGTAATATCACTCCTGAGTTACATTACCCCTGTATAATATTCTATCCTGATACCCCTTAGTTATATTACCCCAGCGGGGTAATATAACTAAGGGATATCAGGGTACATAATTATACAGGGATAATATAACTCAGGAGGCCTATCAGTCATTATACATGGGTAATATAAGTTATATTGTACTCTGATACCCCTCAGTTATATTATATAACTGAGGGGTATCAGGGGACATTATGGGTAATATAACTGAGGGGGTACAGGGGTAATGTAAGCTATATTACCCCCGTATAATGTCTTATAGCCCTCCTCAGTTATGTTCCCCCTGTATAATGTACAATGATACCCCTCGGTTATATTATATAACTGAGGGGTATCAGGGTACATTAAGAGTTATAACTGAGGAGGGGCTGGGGTAGCAGGCAGGCCATGAGGCTAGGTAGGGTACGTTACATACTTGCTGGGGCCAGGGCAGGGCCAGGCATTCTTCTTAGGGGTGCCTCTGGCTGGTGCTGTGGTGCAGGCGCAGCAGGCTCAGTCCTCCTCCGATGCTGGGGCCTGGGCACGGAGGCTCACTAGAAGCAGCAGCAGGCGTTCACGCGGGCAGGCACACAGTGTGACGTGCTGACGTCAACTCTGCGGCTGCCGCGCTCTCAGCCTGCTCCCGCCCTGTACGCTCTGCCTACGCTGTGCCTACGCAGTGAAGCCGCCGTTCCTCCGCAGACATGGTCAGTACTGGCCTCCCTGCCGCCCAGGGGCTGGGGAGCTGGCCTGCGCCCTGACGCTGGAGCGCCCTGAGGCTGGAGCCTCCCCAGCCTCTGTGTCGGCCCGGCCCTGGTCCCTCCTCTCACTAAGACTACAGCTTCTGAATGAATCTAAAATGGATGCTGTTCAGGAGATGGGAGGGTCTGGGAGGGAGGGTATGCTGCTGATTGGCTGGAATGTGTCTGCTGACTGTGAGGTATAGGGTCAAAGTTTGCTCAATCATGATGTATAGGGGGCAGACCGAACATCGCATATGATCACCCGCCACGGCGAACGCGAACAAGCTATGTTCGCCGGCGAATAGTTCGGGCCATCTCTATGTGTGGTGTGAGTCGACCAGCTTTGAGCTTATCTCCCAAATTTTTAAGCCAAATGAAAGGTAAGAAAGGATACCTTGTGATTATCTTTCCTTTTGCAAGGTCCGATATGGACCACTTGGCTCTTGCATTTAATTCTGCTACAGTTTTTTTCTTTACCCCGTGTAACAGTCTTTAAAAATTATGTTACAAATTTACTGTAAAGGCTAGTATGATTCTGAGTCTTTATTATTTTATTTCTTGAAGCTTATAGCTAAACAATATTATTGTATACATTTTTAATCCCACGTGGGATACTTAACCCCTTAAGGACCAGAGTTTTTTTTATTTTCTTGCATTTTCGTTTTGAGCTCCCTGCCTTCCCAGAGCCATAACTTTTTTATTTATTCACATGGCCATATGAGGGGTTGTTTTTTGCGGGACAAGTTGTACTTTCCAACGCCATCATTTAATATTGCATTTGATGTAGTGGGAAGCTGGAAAAAAATTCCAAATGGGGTGAAATTGCAAAAAAAAAAAAGCAATCCCACCACAGTTTTGCGGGTTTTTAAATTCCGACGTTTTATGTGCGATAAAACTGACCAGTTAGTTTAATTCTACAGGTCAGTACGAATCCGGCAATACCCATATATATAGGTTTTCTTGCGTTATGATAGTAAAAAAAAAATACAAAAGTGGGAAAAAATATCAGTTTTACTTTTTTGTCACCACATTTTGACCCCTATAACTTTTTTGTAATTATGTGTACGTAGCTGTATGGGGGCTTATTTTTGCGTCGCAATCTGATCTTTTTATTGATTCCATTCTGGGGTGTGTATGACTTTTTGATCACCTTTTATAAAAAAAAATTGAAGTCAAGTGTCCAAAAATAGCGAATTGGCCATTTGGACGATTTTTTTCGGTTTTTCTGCTTACTGTATGGGGAATATGGTTTTTATATTTTTATAGTATCACGCAAGAAGAAAAATCCAGCTCAGCTCGGGTGAATCGTTTTCTTAGACTTTATTCCAGCGGTAAAAACTTCATACAAGATGGGAAAACTGTTACGCGTTTCAGACCTCTCTAATATCTGGGTCCTTCCTCATGACAAACATACATATGTTTGTCATGAGGAAGGACCCAGATATTAGAGAGGTCTGAAACGCGTAACATACATATGTTTGTCATGAGGAAGGACCCAGATATTAGAGAGGTCTGAAACGCGTAACAGTTTTCCCATCTTGTATGAAGTTTTTACCGCTGGAATAAAGTCTAAGAAAACGATTCACCCGAGCTGAGCTGGATTTTTCTTCTTGCGTGATTGTGTGTTCCCGCATCCAGGTGCGGCATCCGTGCACAGAGGGTGTTCTAAGCTGGTGAGAGCTGCCTTACTCTTTCTTCATTTTTATAGTATGGACGTTTTCGCACATTGCAACACCCATGATGTGTTTTTTTTTTTCATTTTAGCAAAAGGGGGGTGATTTGAACGTTTATGAAAAATATTGAACGTTTTTTTTACACTTTCCTATAGTTCCCATGGGGAACTATATTAATCAATGATCTGATACTGAATACTGAAGCACAAGGTACGGGCAAGTTCTGTGGGATCCATGCCTGGTTCATTTTTAGGCCAGCACCTCCAAGGTGTAAAGGGCAAGCTCAGGTCATGTGCCCAATTTGGAGACCCAAAAGTTGAATGGGGCAGACCCATCAGTCAGTACGTGTAGGCGTGTGCACACATACTGCTGCACCATGTTGCTGATATGCATCCTCCTCCTAAGACGTTCCGCATCAGCTAGTGGTGCTGGTTGTTGTGGCATGCTAACAAAGCTTTTCCACGTTTCGGCCATGCTAACTCTTCCTTCTGAGGTGCTGGCGGTGCCCCAGCTGCGTTGGCGACGTCTTTCTCCTCCTCTGTCTTCACCTTGTGCTGTCAGGTAGGAATACCATCAGCAGAACGTCTACCAGCGTGCGCATGTACTCGCTCATCTTCTGATCACGCTCCAGTGACGGAATTAAGGACAGCACGCTGTCCTTGTAGCGGGGACCCAGCAGGGTGGCCACCCAGTAATCAGCATTGGTTAGAATGTGGGCAACTCGGCGGTCATTGTGCAGGCACTGCAGCATGTAGTCGCTCATGTGTGCTAGGTTGCCTAGAGGCATTGAAAAGCTGTCCTCTGTGCGAGGTGTATCGTCTGTGTCCTCTGTATCGCCGCAGTCATGCTCCAGTAATGCCCATGAGCTGCTCTGAGTGCCACCCTGCTGTGAACACGGTTCCTCCTCCTCATCCTCCGGAACTGTGTTCTGGCTGGACAGTTGTGTACCTGGCCTCTGTTGGTGCACAAACCCACCCTTTCAGCCACATGTGAATGACTGGCCTGATAACCATGGAAATTATCCCTCTTCCTCCTCCTCTTCCTCCTGTGCCACATCCTCTTCCATCATCGCCCGAAGCATTTTTTCAAGGAGACATAGAAGTGGGATAGTAACGCTGAGGACAGAGTAATCGGCACTGGCCATGTTTGTGGAGTACTCGAAACAGTGCAACACGGCACACACGTCCCGCATGGAGGCCCACTCATTGGTGGTGAAGTGGTGCTGTTCCGCAGATTGACTCACCCATGTGTGCTGCAGCTAAAATTCCACTATCGCCTGCTGCTGCTTGCACAGTCTCTCCAGCATGTGTAAGGTGGAGTTCCACCTTGTGGATACGTTGCATATGAGGCGGTGAGTGGGAAGGCCGAAGTTACACTGCAGCACAGACAGGCGAGCGGCAGCAAAGTGAGAACGCCAAAAGCATGCACAGACAGCCTGCACTTTCTGCAGAAGCTCTGACATATCGGGGTAATTTTTCAGGAACCTCTGCACCACCAAATTCAGCAGATGCGCCAGGCAAGGGATGTGCATCAAACCAGCTAGGCCCAAAGCTGCTACGATATTTCGCCCATTATCGCACACCACCAGGCCGGGCTTGAGGCTCAGTGGCATCAATCACTCATCGTTCTGTTGTTCCATGCCCGTCCATAGCTCCTGCGCGGTGTGGGGTTTTTCCCCCAAACAGATGAGTTTCAAAACAGCCTGCTGTCGTTTCCCGGTGTCGGTGTTACGCTAACCGGATGAGGAGGCGGTAGAGGAGGAGGCGGCAACAGGAAGCAATGAGAAACGTCCTGCATTCCTCGGTGGCAGAAGGACATGCGCCAAACTTCTATCCGCCTCAGGCCCAGCCGCCACTGCATTTACCCAGTGTGCAGTTAGGGAGATATAATGTCCGTGCCCGTGTTTACTTGTCCACATATCTGTGGTTATGTGGACCTTGCCACAGATGGCTTTGCACAGTGCACACATGATTTTGTTCGCTGCTTGTTTGTGCAGGGCAGGGATGGCTCGCCTATAAAAGTAGTGGCGACTGGGAACCACGTACTGTGGGACAGCCACCGCCATAAGGTTTTTAAAAGTATCCGTCTCCACCAGACGGAATGACAGCATTTCAAAGACTAGACATTTTGAAATGCTGGCATTCAGGGCAAGGGATCGCTGGTGGGTAGTGGGGTTCTTCCTCATTCTCTTCAGTGTTTGGGGGATGGACAGCTGAACCCTTCCATGGGAAAGTGTGGAGATGCTTGGTGACAGTGATGGTGGTGGAGGCGGTGGTGTTGCTGCCACATCCTCTGTTTGAGGGGTGGCAGGTACCACTGTCACTCCAGAGGGGGAGGAAGAGGACAAGACTGCAGCAGAAGAGGGAGCAGAAGGAGTCTGAGATCTTTTGTGGTTTTTGAGTTGCGTACTCCACTGCAGTTTGTGCTTTGCATTTAGATGCCTGGTCATGCAGGTGGTGCTTAGGTTTAGAACATTTATGCCTCACTTGAGGATCTGATTGCACAGCGTACAAACCACTCGCGTCTTGTCGTCAGCACTAGTGTTGAGCGCGAATATTCGGATAGCGAATATTAATAGCGAATATCGCAACTTCGATAATTCGCGAATATTGCGAATATAGTGCTATATATTCGTTATATCGAATATTCGTCATTTTCTCCATCTGAACACATGATTTCTTCCTGCTAAAAATGCTTGTGGGCCAATGACTCATTGGCCCACAAGCAAGAAGCAGAGAGGAATTAAGAGTTTAGATGGTAAAAAATGAGAATATTCTAAAAAACGAATAGATAGCACTATATCGGATATATTCCTTTTTTAGAATATTCTTTTTCCCCAATTAATACAGTTATTGCCCTTTGGCATACTACTCCCGACAAGCGTCCCTGTCACCATGGGAACGCCTGGTAGTTAGAATATACTATCGGATCTGAGTTTTCACGATCTAACTCAGATCCGATGGTATATTCTAACCACCAGGCGTTCCCATAGTGATGGGGACGCTCGAAGTTAGAATATACTGCCAGGGCGCTGTGATCCGGGCAATTAACCCCTCAGGTGCGGGTTAATTGCGCTGTGCGCACCCCCACCCCACCTCCCCAGTATTAAAATAATTCGTGCCAGTGCGCCCCCCGCCTCCGCAGTATTAAAATAATCTGTAGCCAGTGCGCCCTAACCCCCTCCCCCAGTATTAAAATCATTGGTGGTCAGTGGCCACAGGCTCCCCCTTTCCCCCTCCACCCCGTCATTGGTGGCAGCAGGCAGTTCCGATCGAGTCCCAGCGTGATGGCCGGGCTTCGATCGGTTACCATGGCAGCCAGGACGCTAGTAAAGTCCTGGCTGCCATGGTTAGTTAATCACTCGGCACTGTCGGCAGCATTTACTTACCTGCGGGGCTCTCCTCCTTCTGCGAACTCACAGGTCTCTGCGGCGCATAGACCTGTCAGTTCTCAGAAGGAATAGCTGATCTTAGGGAGACCAGCTACAAAAATACCGTGGAGCCTCACTTAAGAGTCTCAAACACAGCAATCCAAAGTGCAAAGCTCCCTGGGAAACATAAAATGCAAAAACATTGTGGAGCCCCAGTTATGGGTCTACAACACAGTGAAAGCCAGATATCCCTCAAAGGAAGGAAAAACAAGCAAAGGGGTGTCTCCATTACAGAGATCACCAAAACCACCATAGTAAGTGGCCCCTATGTCAAAATCCCGCTCTTTTACAAGCTTTAAGGATGTGACGGGGAAGACCTAAGCAAGTTATCCATCCACAGACAGCTGTTTCGGGGTGTTGCCCCTCATCAGTGTGGAGTAGGATTCTGGCTAACCGGGAGCGATGCTTTGGTGACTACTCAAACAAAGCAATAGCTGATCTTAGGGAGACCAGCTACAAAAATACCGTGGAGCTTCACTTAAGAGTCTCAAACACAGCAATCCAAAGTGCAAAGCTCCCTGGGAAACATAAAATGCAAAAACATTGTGGAGCCCCAGTTATGGGTCTACAACACAGTGAAAACCAGATATCCCTCAAAGGAAGGAAAAACAAGCAAAGGGTGTCTCCATTACAGAGATCACCAAAACCACCATATTAAGTGGCCCCTATGTCAAAATCCCGCTCTTTTACAAGCTTTAAGGATGTGACGGGGAAGACCTAAGCAAGTTATCCATCCACAGACAGCTGTTTCGGGGTGTTGCCCCTCATCAGTGTGGAGTAGGATTCTGGCTAACCGGGAGCGATGCTTTGGTGACTACTCAAACAAAGCAATAGCTGATCTTAGGAGACCAGCTACAAAAATACCGTGGATATTTTTGTGGCTGGTCTCCTAGATCAGCTATTGCTTTGTTTGAGTAGTCACCAAAGCATCGCTCCGGTAGCCAGATCCTACTCCACACTGATGAGAGCAACACTCAGCTGCTGTCTGTGGATGGATAACTTGCTAGCTGCACATCCTTAAAGCTTGTAAGAGCGTGATTTTGACATAGGGCCACTTGACTATGGTGGTTTGGTGACTCTGTAATGGGACACCTCTTTACTTCCTTCCTTTGAGGGATATCTGGCTTTCACTGTGTTGCAGACCCATAACTGGGCTCCACAATGTTTTGCATTATAGTTCTCAGAAGGAGGAGAGCCCCGCGAGGTAAGTAAATGCTGCCGAGTGAAACTGCCTGCTGCCGGGAGGGGACCCTGTGGCCACTGGCCACCAATGATTTTATTATTGGGGGAGGGAGGGTTAGAGCGCACTGGCCACAGATTATTTTAATACTGGGAATAGGGGGCGCACTGGCCACAAGTTATTTTAATACTGGGGAGGGCGCACTGGCCACAAATTATTTTAATACTGGGGAGGTGGGGGGGCACAGCGCAATTAACCCGCACCTGAGGGGTTAATTGCGCCGATCACAGCGCCCTGGCAGTATATTCTAACTTCAAGCGTCCCCATCACCATGGGAGCATGCAGGTGGTTAGAATATACCATCGGATCTGAGTTAGATCTTGAAAACTCAGATCCGATAGTATATTCTAACTACCAGGCGTTCCCATGGTGACAGAGACGCTTGTCGAGGAATAGTATGCCAGGGCAATAACTGTACTAATTGGGGAAAAAAAGAATATTCTAAAAACTAATATATGTGATATAGTGCTATATATTCGTTTTTAGAATATGCTGTAATATTAAGTAAATTACACATTTAGACTGCAATTTCACTAATGTAGTGCTATAATCTTTTTTTTAGTCTAACTTTTTTTGTCTCTTTCTGAATCAGAAAGAGACAAAAAAAATTAGACTAAAAAAAAAGATTATAGCACTACATTAGTGAAATTGCAGTCTATATGTGTATTTTACGAATAATCGCTATATTGCTATAACTTAGTTTTTTAGAATTTTCGTCATATTCTAAAACAAGAATATATAGCAATATGGCGAATATTCGTAAAATACACAAAATCGCAATATGCGATTAATTATATCGCATATTATTTGCGATAAATAGCATTATGACGAATATTCGATTTCGACGAATATAAGACGAATATTCAATCGAATATTCGCGAAATATCGCGAAATCGAATATGGCACCTCCCGCTCATCACTAGTCAGCACATTGTCTGAAGAACTGCCACACCAGGGAACTCCTTGCAGCTGGCTTTGGTGTGCTCAGTCCCTGGGTGCGGTGGGAAGTAGCAGGTGTGCTGGCTAGGGGACGGCCACTCGGCTTATGCACCCTGCTCCCTCTTTTGCTGTGTGGCTGGCGCTGTGTGACCACCACCTCATACTCTGAACTGCACACATCACTCGCAAGACCTTGATTCCATGTGGGGTCTAGGACCTTATCATCCTCCACATTATCTTCAACTCACTCCTCACCTCTTCCCTCCTTGCCGGTCTGCACACTGTAGAAAGCCGCAGCAGTTGGCACCTGTATTTCGTCATCATCAGAGACGTGCTGCGGTGGTTCTCCCATGCAGTGGTGTACCACCAAAATACCCAGACCACACCATTGCTATGGGGCCCGCGACACAGGGGGGCCCGGAGCTCATGAAAGGCCCCGCCCCCTCTGTCTACTCTGCACAGAGAATCATAAACTCAGTTAATATTATGCGCCGTCGCCCCCCCCCCCCCACACCCATGGATGCGACTGCCCCTCCCTATCTGACCTGATGATGCGACTTGGCCAGTGTATCACTGGCAGGCAGCAGGAGCAGGCGCTGCACAAGTACACGCAGAGGCGCGCACCTCTCTGCGCTCACGTCTGCCGCCCCAGTGATTTCTATGTAGGCCTCTGTCTGTGACAGGTGAGTGAGGTGTGTGCTTCATCCCAGAGCTGCTGGGGGCACTATAGGGGACTGATAAGCTGCTAGGGGGCACTATAGGGGACTGCTGAGGTGAGGGTCACTATAGTGGACTGTTAAGCTGCTGGGAGGCACTATAGGGGACCGATTAGCTGCTAGGGGGCACTATAGGGGAACATTTAGGCTACAAGGGACACTAAAGGAGATCATTTCGAATACTGGGGGCACAATACAGGGCATTTAAGGTACTAGGGACTTCATAAGGGGCTTTATAATCAGGGGGGCACTCTGGGAGAGAATAATTCGTATTAATTATAATTTGGAGATCACTGTTACTATAAGGGGCTCTCTATAATGCACTGCACTGAGGTAAGTAAGGAGCCTGGGCATTTTTTGGGCATTATAGGGGTTAGATAACCCCTTCAACTCCCTGCTGCTGAGGGGGGTGAAAGCACACTGTCCTTCTGAGCCTTCTGAGTCCTCTGAGCCTTTAGCTCGGGGGGGGGGGGGGTCAGCGGGGGAATGCATCAGCAGCAATAAGGGTAATTAGATGCCCCCCAAAATGCCCGGGCACCTTACTTACCTCTTTCCCCGGCAACCACATTGCTCCTCATGCCCGCACAGCCACCACTGCCTCTTTCCCGTCACGCAGATGAAAATATTCAGAGACATAGGGGGCAGTCGATAGCAGGCCATGATAGGAACAAGCCTCCCTAGCATTGCGGATGACACTAGGAAGGATCATTTCCGACAAGGCCTGCTATTGGCTGCACCCCCCCACTGGGGATAAGTATTATCTGTATGTGGTGCCTGGGCATTTTGGGGGGCATAATAGGGGTTAGATAGCCCCTTTAACCCTTAGGATACCAGCGTTTGTTTTTTTCCGTTTTTGCTTTTTCTTTTTTTTTCTTTTATCTTCCTTGAGCCATTACTTTTTAATTTTTCCGTTCACATAGTTGTATGAGGGCTTATTTTTTGTGGCAGAAGTTGTACTTTAATTTGGCATACAATGTAGTGTGAAGTGGGCAAAAAAAATTCCAAATGGGGTGGAATTTGAAAAATAAAATGCAATTTCTCCACCGTTTCACAGGTTTTGTTCCTACGGCATTCCCTTTTCGGCAAAACTGATCTGTGTCCTTCATTCTTTGGGTCAGTATGAATACATACGAACATATGTAGACATTTCTTTATTGGCAAATGGGGGTGTGGCAGGGGAGGAGCCAAGACAGGAGGTGGGATGGCCCAGGGGTGGGTAGTGGGCGGGGTTAGGGGGCCTAATTCAGATTCTTGCTATGGGGCCCAGTGATTTCTATGTACGCCGCTGCTCCCATGTACACATACTGAAACATAAGTGGTTGAGCATCAGTGCACTCAATCTCTTCCACTTCTGGGGCAGGGCTAGGTGGATGGCCCACAGAAACCCTGCCAGCAGAGTCATCAAAAAGCATAAGAGACTGCTGCATGACTTGGGGCTCAGATTGCTTGCCTGATTTGCAATGGGGTGAGGTGAAAGACAGATGCGCACGGGCTGCAGGTGCTAACTCTACGCTTTCAGCAGGGGACCGGGTGGGAGACAATGTAAAGGAACTGGAGGCACTGTCAGCCACCCAATCTACTACCGCCTCTACTTGTTCTGGCCTCACCATTCGTACACCGGTATTCGGGCCTACAAAATAATGCTGAACGTTCTGTTGCCTACGTGCACCTGAGGAAGGTGTTTCATTAGGGCGTGTAGCTGGCACAGATCGACCATGTCCTGTCCCTGCAAAAAGGGCTCCACTAACACTAGCAGAACCACGACCAGGGCCACATCCCTTATTGCAGCTTTCAGTGCTGGTGTACCTCACTCCAAAAATGGGTATATGTCAACCACCGAACTAACAGACGGATTAACTATATTAATTTCCCTGTCACGGATGCAGTGCAGGTTTACCTCACTCCAAAAATAGGTATGTGTCACCCACCAAACTAACAGACAGATTAACTATATTAATTTCGCTGTCACGGATGCCGTGCCGGTGTACATCAGAACAAAAATGGGTATATGTCAAGCACTGAACTAACAGACAGATTAACTATATTAATTTCGCTGTCATGTATGCAGTGCTGGTGTACCTCACACCAAAAATGGGTATATGTTATCCCCCCGAACTAACAGACGGATTAACTATATTAATTTTCCTGTCACGGATGCAGTGCAGGTGTACCTCACAAAAAAAATGGGTATATGTCAACCCCCGAACTAACAGATGGATTAACTATATTAATTTCCCTGTCACGTATGCAGTGAATGTGTACCTCACACCAGAAATGGGTATATGTCACCCACCGATCTAATGGACAGATTAACTATATAAATTTCCCTGTCACGGATTCAGTGCAGGTGTACCTCAGAACAAAAATGGGTATATGTCACCCACCGAACTAACAGACGGATTAACTATATTAATTTCCCTGTTACAGATGCAGTGCAGGTACCTCACACCAAAAATGGGTATTGCACCCACAAAAAAATTGCTATAGGTCACCCATGGAATTAACAGCCAGATTAATTATAATATTTCTGTGTCAGGGGTGCAAAGATGGTACATTACACCCAAAAAAGATCGCTATAGGTCACCCACAGAATTAACAGCCAGGTTAATTATTATATTTCTGTGTCAGAGGTGCAAAGCTGGTGTATTGCACCCACAACAAAAATCACTATAGGTCACCCACAGAATAGTCAGATGAGATTCCTAACACTCTCCCTCATTTCAGCTGCCTGCTTCCTGTCCCTGCACTACCCATAGCTGATGGGCGGTCCTACACGTGATTCAACTTGTATAGAGGCTGGGTCACATGATGCACCGGCCAATCACAGCTATGTCATTACTAGGCATGGTTGTGATGGCTTCTAAGTGCCGTCAGCTTAAAAGCTTGTTGATTGGCTGCCTAGCTGCCGTTCAACAAGCTTTATTAAATGCCCAAACACCGAACTCGAACTAGAACTTTTCCGGCAAAGTTCGGGTCCAGGTACCCGAACTCGCAAAGTTCGGTACGGACCCGAACTTTGCAGTTCAGGTTCACTCAACACTATTTATGACCTCTCAGTAGTTTAGAAATAAGGGTAATTAGATGACCGGCACAAAGTGAAAGTGAAAGTACTAGTCACGCAGTTAGAAAAACAGTTAACCCTTTGTGACTGAACAGCTCAATATTTTTAATAAAGGCCATTTGAAAATATGATTTTTAGCCAAAAATAAGTTAAATGCAATCATAAAAAAAGACTCCAAAGGTGTACATAGCTTTTAAGGTATTTATGCCAGCACATTTGTCTTTGTTAGTCATTAGGGTCTACCTGTGATGGGATCAAAGGCTGTTCCACCCTGTAGTTGTGGTCGTGGCTACTAAAGCAGGTGACAAGACCCCTGAAGTACCCTGCTCCCAGCGGTTGGAGTTGTGCCGTAACCGCGCATGTAGTAGGGACGCCTGAAAGAGGGCAAAAACCACGCTGGTTAGGTAAGGATAGTTTTATCACAGAACTCAATCATACCCCAAAGATTCAAAAGCCAATGACATCTCGGACATGCACTATTTTTTTGACGGAATGAAAACACGGATCACGGATGCGGAACAAAAACGATTGACCATCCGCATTTTTTGACAGACCCATTGAAATGAATGGGGAAGCATCCTATCCGTGAAAAAAACCGGAACGGACGCGGAAACAAACAACGGTCGTGTGCATGGGGCCTAAGGGAGGCTCTGCACTCGGATCCCTGCCTAAGTAACGGCACTGCGGCCAGTGCCAGACATTAATAGTTTGTGAGGCCGATGTGGCGGGGATACGCTCTCCCCTGTGCCTCTGATGTGTCGCCACGTGGGGAGCGTGCACAGCTCCCGGCACAGAGCTCAGTGCGGGCCGCTCAGTGCTGAGACTGCGACACCCCCTGGCAGACCGGACCGGTGCGGGGGTGTCCCCCCTCACCAAGGGGACCGGCCCCCGCCGGCCGGCAACGGAGGTGGGCTGCAGAAGGTGGCAGCAACATACCTCTGAGAAGCTGACCCGGGATGATGACGCGATCATTTCTTTCCACACTGCAGGTACGTCTATCGCTCTAAACGCTGAGTGACGTACACAGGGGGAGTGGCGCTGTCGTGCTTTATGCTAACGGCAGCGCCACACCCACAAATACAGGCCAATTAATCGGCCTTTAACACTTGTAGTTTTTCCTACACTCGTAAAGTATACCTAAACTTACAAATAAACTTTAGTAAAACATATACTATATGTGATTAAATTTATTTTTGTAATTCAGGCTACTTTCCACTAGCGTTTCTATTTTCCGGTATTGAGATCCGTTATAGGATCTCAATACCGAAGAAAAACACTTCTGTTTGGCCCCATTCATTGTCAATGGGTACAAAACCTAACGTCCAAAAAGCATTCCGCTCCGTTTGGTTGCGTTTCCATAAAGGAGAGCAAATTGCAGCAAGCTGCGGTTTTCTTTGTGTCATGGGATGCGGAGCAAGACGGATCCGTCATGAGTTGACCCACAATGCAAGTCAATAAGGACGAATCATCGCTGCTCCTGCCTGTATCAATGCTGCTCTCCTAAAGGCTGGCATAAATAGGCTATGTCAGCCTTTAGCAGCCTATGTCTGCTGAAAGCCTGCACCGATGCACATCAGTCTCTGCCTGTGCCGCTCTTCTAAAGCTTGACATAGACCATTTGTGCCAGGCTTTAGCAGAGCGGCGCTGATACAAGCAGCGACAGTGATGTGCTATGCAAGCTCTTGCCAGTACAGATCTCAGGGCAGCCCCAGTAGAATCCATAGTCCCATACACAGTGATGTACGAGAGCATGGACTCTAAAGCACGATAGTCAACTGAACTTCAGGCATGCCAAAATTAATTTAATCACATTTAAAACAGGTTCTAATAAAATGTATTTGTAAAATGTATTTGCAAAGTTTATTTGGACCTAAAGTATAGGTACACTTTAAATGCATGGGCACAGTAACAGGATCTGCATAATCAGCTTAACAACTATGCTTGTCATAATAGGCTACTGCCTGCCACTGATAACGTGTGTATTTGGTTAGGTATATTAAATGGTTAAGTTTATTATTGGGTAAGACAGGCTTCCTAGAGCACCATAGGGTCCACCAGTGGCCCCAGACACTGATCTTATAAGTGCCCTAATGATCCAGCAGAAGAGAACTCCATTTGGAGGTGACTTTAGCGCCAATCACTTGCTAGAGTCTATTTGCTATGGAATGCCTGCTGCAAGGCGAAACTACTGTAATATTCTAACACTCGGAACCTTATTTTTAACCTTAAAATAAAACAGAATTTTTGTTAGATGGGGGAATATTACAGTCAGTGTAGCCCAGTGGCGTAACTAGAGTGTTATAAGCCCCATGTTAAACTTTGGATCGAAGCCCCTCCCCCACGCCTTGCCCGGTCGCACCCTCTGTATCTGCAATTGTCAAACCTCTGGTCCCTGATTGCCCAGTAATGTCCCCAGTAATGTCTCTCACTGTCCCCCACTGCCCTCAGTAATGTCCACAGTAGTGCCCAGCACAGCCCCTATTGGTGTCCCCCACTGTCTCCAATTATGGCCCCAGTAGTGCCCCCCACAGCCCCTAGTAGTGCCCCCCACTGCCCCAGTAATGGCCCCCACTGCCTAAATTAATGTCCCCAGTAGTGGCCCCCAATGCCCCCAGTAATGTCCCCAGTAGTGGCCCCCAGTAATGTCCCCAGTAGTGGCCCCCACTAATTTCCGCTGTAGTGTCCCCCACTGCCCCTAGTAGTGTCCCCCACTGCCCCCAGTAATGTCACCTGTAGTGTCCCCCACTGCCTTAATTATGCCCCCAGTAGTGTCCTCCACCGCCCCAGTAATGTCCCCTATAGTGCCTCCCATAGCCCCTTGTAGTGTCCCCGACTGCCCACAGTCTTCATGTAACGGGGCCCATCATTTTCTCTGTACTTAATGCCGGGCCCCGTCAGAGAGCTTATCTCACCTTCATGATATGATCTTCTGCAGTCTCTAGGCCTCCAGAATCAGGCCCCGGCGCTATCACTCTAAAACTAGTCACGCATTCAGCAGGTGGGCGGCGTGATCGTTACGCCCCTGGTGTAGTCGTAATAGGGCTTGTTCTCTGTGGGATAAGTTCTAGCTTTTAATGACAGCATTTTGGACTACACTAACTTTTGTTAACTCTTCCTGAGAGTGTAAAAACAGCAATTCTGCCATTGTCTTTTTCTATTTTCTACATAACTTTGTTTACTATAAAACATTAATAAAATGAAAACGTTATTCTCTCGGTCAGTATGATTATCGCGATATCAAATTTATATAATTTTCTTTTGTTTTGCACAATAAAACACTTTCTTTTTTAGAGAAGTAAAATGTTTTTGCATCGTTACATGCCGTGACCCATCACTTGTTAAATTTTCAGCAGAAGGACACGGCTTTGCACGGGTATAATTCATCTATTTCATTTAATGTTTGTGTGTGTCGTTAAAAGATATTGACAGTATCCACTATAACATTAACATCTACAGTACCCTGCCCCTTTAACAGTGACCTCCATAGCGGCCTGCCCCCTTAACAGTAACATCCACAGTGCCCTCCCCCTTAACAGTGACCTCCACAGCGGCCGTCCCTTTTTAGTGACCTCCACAGTACCCCGTCTCATTAACAGTAATTTTCACAATAACTCACCCCCTTAAAAGTGACCTCCACAGAGCTCCATTCCCTTAAAATGTGATCTCCATAACACCCCACCCCCTTAACAGTGACCTCTACAGCACCCCGTCCATTAACACTGAACTCCATAGTGGACCGTCCCCTATTCCCTGGCCCCTTAACAGAGACCGCCACAGCACCTGCCCCTTTAACAGTGACCTCCACAGCATTCCACACCCTTAACAGTTGCGTCCACAGGAGCCTGCCCCCTTAAAAGTGACCTCCACAGCAGCCGGCCCCCTTAACAGTGACCTCCACAGCATCCCGCCCCCTTTACAGTGACCTCCACAGAAGCCCGCCCCCTTAACAGTGACTTTCACAGCGGCCTTCCCTTTATTAGTGACCTCCACAGTACCCCATCTTCTTAACAGTGATTTCCACAACACCCCGTCCCTTTAACAGTGGCCTCTACAGCAATCTGCCCCTTAAAATTGACCTCCATAATGGACTGTCCCCTAAGTTATGGGCTGCTGGGGAGGTCACTGTTAAGGGGACAGTCCACTATAGAGGTCAATTTTATGGGGCAGACTGCTGTAGAGGCCACTGTTAAGGGGACGGGGTGTTGTGGAAATCACTTGTAAGAAGATGGGGTACTGTGTTAGGTCACTAATAAAGGGGCAGCCGCTGTGAAGGTCAGTGTTAAAGTGATGTGCTGCCTGGGAGCCCGTCCCATTAACAGTGACCTTCACAGTGGCCACCCCTTTATTAGTGACCTCCACAGTACCCTATCTCCTTAACAGTGATTTCCACAACACCCGTCCCCTTAACAGTGGCCTTTACAGCAATATGCCCCTTAAAACTGACCTCCATAGTGGACCGTCCCCTTAACTGTGACCTCCACAGCAGCCTGTCCCTAGGCTGGCCAGAGGTCCGGTTTTAGGCCGGAAAGCCCAGCTTTAGAGACTCCCTGTCCTCCATCCTGCCCAGGGCCTGAACGGACACAGGGGTGTCCTTTTGAACAGCTCACTCTCAGACAGCAGCACTGTGCTGTCTGAGCATCAGCTGCAGGGAGAAAATTACCCTCCCTCCCACCCCTGCAGCTGACAGAAGTTGATCTTTACCTTCATTATTTCAATCCCTGTCAGCTGCAGAGTGGGAGGGGGAGTAGCCTAACCGGGTCCAGGGCATGGCTTAGCGGGACCTGGGGGTGGGATTTTTAAGTCTGTCATACACAGCACTCTTCCCCTTTAACCCCTTAAGGACACGGCCCTATTTCACCTTAAGGACCAGGCCATTTTTTCAAAATCTGACCAGTGTCACTTTATGTGGTGATAACTTTAAAACGCTTTTTCTTATCCAGGCCATTCTGAGATTTTTTTTTCGTCACATATTGTACTTCATGACAGTGGTAAAATGAAGTCGAAAAATTTCATTTTTATTTATAAAAAAATACCAAATTTACCAAAAATTTAGAAAAATTTGCAATTTTCCAAGTTTCAATTACTCTACTTCTATAATATATAGTAATACTGCCAAAAAGTTATTGATTTACATTCCCCATATGTCTACTTCATGTATCGATCATTTTGGGAATGCCATTTTATTTTTTGGGGACGTTACAAGGCTTAGAAGTTTAGAAGCAAATCTTGAAATTTTTCAGAAATTTTCAAAAACCCACTTTTTAGGGACCAGTTCAGGTCTGAAGTCACTTTGTGAGGCTTACATAATAGAAACCACCCAAAAATTACCCCATTCTAGAAACTACACCCCTCAAGGTATTCAAAACTGATTTTACAAACATCATTAACCCTTTAGGTTTTCCACAAGAGTTAATGGCAAATGGAGATAAAATTTCAGAATTTCGATTGTTTGAAAAATTTTCCATTTGAATCCATTTTTTCCAGTAACAAAGCAAGGGTTAACAGCCAAACAAAACTCAATTTTATTGCCCCGATTCTGTAGTTTTCAGAAACACCCTATATGTGGTCGTAAACTGCTGTATGGCCAAACTGCAGGGCGCAGAAGGAAAGGAGCGCCATATGGTTTTTGGAAGGCAGATTTTGCTGGACTGGATTTTTGACACCATGTCCCATTTGAAGCCCCCGATGCACCCCTAGAGTAGAAACTCCATAAAAGTGACTCCATCTAAGAAACTACGCCCCTCAAGGTATTCAAAACCAGTTTTACAAACTTTGTTAACCCTTTAGGTGTTCCACAAGAGTTATTGGCAAATGGAGATGAAATTTCCGAATTTCTATTTTTTGTTACCTTGTCTCAAAAAAAGTGTAATATAGAGCAACCAAAAATCATGTTTACCCTAGAATAGTACCAACAAAACTGACACCTTATCCCGTAGTTTCCAAAATGGGGTCACTTTTTTGGAGTTTCTACTGTAGGGGTGCATCAGGGGGGCTTCAAATGGGACATAGTGTCAAAAAACCAGTCCAGCAAAAACTGCCTTCCAAAAACCATATTGCGTTCCCTTCCTTCTGTGCCCTGACGTTTGGCCATACAGTAGTTTACGACCACATATGGGGTGTTTGTGCAAACAAGAGAATCAGGGCAATAAATATTGAATTTTGTTTGGCTGTTAACCCTTGCTTTGTTACTGCAAAAATGGATTAAAATGGAAAATTTGCAAAAAAAATAGCTGTTTTGGGACAGTTTTGTATTTTTTGTTATTTACATCGTTGAACTGACAGGTTAGATTGTGTGCTATTTCTATAGAGCAGGTTGTTACGGACGCGACAATACCAAATATGTCTACTTTTTGGGGTTTTTTGTTTCAGTTTTACATAATAAAGCATTTTTGAAAAAAATGATTTTTTAGTGTCTCCACATTCTGAAAGCCATAGTTTTATTTTATTTTTTTGGGCGACTGTGTTATGTAGGGGCTCATTTTTTGCGGGATGAGATGGCGGTTTGATTGGCACCATCTTGGGGTGCATATTACATTTTGGTTGCTTGCTATGACACTTTTTGTGATGTAAGGTGACAAAAATGGCTTTTGACACAGTATTTTTTTATTTTTATTTTTGCTGTGTTCAGCTGAGGGGTTAGGTCATGTGTTATTTTTATAGATCAGGTTGTGACGGACGCGGCGATACATAATATGTATACTTTTTATTTATTTATATAAGTTTTACACAATAATATCATTTTTTAAAGCAAAAAAAAATCATGTTTTAGTGTCTCCATAGTTTTAGAGCCATATATTTTTTTTTTTGGGCGATTGTCCTATGTAGGGGCTCATTTTTTTCGGGATGAGATGGCGGTTCGAATGGTACTATCTTGGGGTGCATATGACTTTTTGATCGCTTACTATTACACTTTTTGTGATGTAAGGTGACAAAAAAATGGCTTGTTTGACAACGTTTTTATTTTTTATGTTTACGGCGTTCATCTGAGGGGTTAGGTCATGTTATATTTTTATAGAGAAGGTCCTTACGGACGCGGCGATACATAATATGTATACCTTTTTTTATTTATTTTGGTTTTACACAATAATATCCTTTTTGAATGAAAAAAAAACATGTTTTAGTATCTCCATAGTCTGAGAGCCATACATTTTTCAGTTTTTAGGCAATTGTCTCTGGTTGGGTATCATATTTGCGGGATGAGGTGACGGTTAGATTAGCACTATTTGGGGGGTCATATGACTTTTTGATCGCTTGCTATTACACTTTTTGTGATGTAAGGTGGCAAAAAAATGGCTTTTTGACAAAGTTTTTATTATTATTTTTTTTACAGTGTTTACTTGAGGGGTTAGGTCATGTGATATTTTTATAGAGCAGATTCTTACGGACGTGGAGATACCCAATATGTCTACTTTTTAATTTTTTTTTACATTAAACACTAAAAAGCATTTTTGAAACAAAAAAAATCATGTTTTAGTCTGAGAGGCATAGTTTTTTTATTTTTTGGCCAATTGTTTTAGGTAGGGGCTCGTTTTTTGCGGGATGAGATGGTGGTTTGATTGGTACTATTTTGGGAGGCAAACGCCTTTTTGATCGCTTTGTATTACACTTTTAGTGATGTAATTTGCCAAAAAATGGCTTATTTACACCATTTTTTTTTTTTTTATGGCGTTCACCTGAGGAGTTCAGTCATGTGATATTTTTATAGAGCAGGTTTTTACGGACGGCGATACCTAATATGTGTAGTGTATTTTATTTTTTTAATTTTTATTCAGTGATATGTGTTTTTCATTTTTACTTTTTTTCACTTTTTACATTTTTTGACCCAGACCCACTTGGTTCTGAAAGATCCAGTGGATCTGGTGTCTGTATAATACAGTACAGTACACTATATAGTGCACTGTACTGTATTTTATACTTTAGAAAGTCTGAATAGACCTTTAGTAGGTCTATTCAGACTTTCAGCACCATGGAGAGCAGGGCGCTTCTGAAGCGTCCTGTCTCCATGGCAACCATCACCCGCTGCCATAAGAGGGCAGCGGGTGATTGGCAGAGGAGTGGAGCACCCTCCCTCTGCGATCCCATCCTGTTGGGGGCTGCAAGGCACAGCAGCCCCCGATGGGAAGAGGAGGAGTGCTCCCTCCCTGTTAACCCTTCCATACCGCGGTCCGTACGGACCGCGATGCTGAAGAGGTTAAGCGGCTGGCATCTGCAGCACAGATGCCAGCCGTTTCTATCAGAGTGTCAGCAATGTGCTGGCACTCTGATAGACCCACTAGACACCAGGGATAGATTACAGAGGAGGCGGGCGGGGATGCAATCGCTGATCCCGCCCGCCGCACCGCCCGCCTCCCGCCCGCCTCCCGCCGCCCGCAGCCACCCCCTGCACCCCCGCCGCCATAATATGATTGGGGGCTGCAGGGGGGTTAAAAATCAATCCTATGGGGCAATTAACTGTCTGATCAGAGATAGCACAAAGCGCTGCAAACCGCAGGTCTGAATTGACCTGCGGTTTGCAGCGATCGCCCATATGGGGGGGTCACAGGACCCCCCTGGGCATTGTAACAAGGTACCTGCTGAATGATTTCAGCAGGTACCTTGTTCCGATCACTGCCAGCTGAGCAGCAGTGATCGGAACAACTCATGACGTACCGGTACGTCATGTGTCCTTAAGGACTCGGGAAACATGCCGTACCGGTACGTCATGTGTCCTAAAGGGGTTAAAGCTGACAACAGCAGTGAAGAAAAATGGCTGGATTGTTATGGAAACCTGGTGTAAACTGTGTGTCTCTGTAGACTAAGGGCCTGCCAGCTTCTATTGGCTGATAAGGGTCATGTGACTGGGCTTCTATTGGCTAATGCATTTTTTGGGAATATTTCAGGAACGATACATGCTAGAGACCTGAGACCGGTCTAAAACCTTCCTGAACACCTGATGTACCTGTGAGACAAAATTTGTGATTGTTTGGATTCCTTTAGCGGGCGGTGTGGATTCCTTTAGCGGGCATACACACATACATACACTATATATATATATATATATATATATATATATATATATACAGTACAGACCCAAAGTTTGGATACACCTTCTCATTCAAAGAGTTTTCTTTATTTTCATGACTATGAAAATTGTAGATTCACACTGAAGGCATCAAAACTATAAATTAACACATGTGGAATTATATACATAACAAAAAAGTGTAAAATAACTGAAAATATGTCATATTCTAGTTTCTTTAAAGTAGCCACCTTTTGCTTTGATTACTGCTTTGCACACTCTTGGCATTCTCTTGATGAGCTTCAAGAGGTAGTCACCTGAAATGGTCTTCCAACAGTCTTGAAGGAGTTCCCAGAGATGCTTAGCACTTGTTGGCCCTTTTGCCAACAAGTGCTAAGAGATGCTTAGCACTTGTTGGCCCTTTTGCCTTCACTCTGCGGTCCAGCTCACCCCAAACCATCTTGATTGGGTTCAGGTCTGGTGACTGTGAAGGCCAGGTCATCTGGCGCAGCACCCCATCACTCTCCTTCATGGTCAAATAGCCCTTACACAGCCTGGAGGTGTGTTTGGGGTCATTGTCCTGTTGAAAAATAAATGATGGTCCGACTAAACGCAAACCGGATGGAATAGCATGCCGCTGCAGGATGCTGTGGTAGCCATGATGGTTCAGTATGCCTTCAATTTTGAATAAATCCCCAACAGTGTCACCAGCAAAGCACCCCCACACCATCACACCTCCTCCTCCATGCATCACGGTGGGAACCAGGCATATAGAGTCCAACCATTCACCTTTTCTGCGTCGCACAAAGACACGGTGGTTGGAACCAAAGATCTCAAATTTGGACTCATCAGACCAAAGCACAGATTTCCACTGGTCTAATGTCCATTCCTTGTGTTCTTTAGCCCAAACAAGTCTCTTCTGCTACCATGAAGGCCTGATTCACACAGTCTCCTCTTAACAGTTGTTCTAGAGATGTGTCTGCTGCTAGAACTCTGTGTGGCATTGACCTGGTTTCTAATCTGAGCTGCTGTTAACCTGCGATTTCTGAGGCTGGTGACTCGGATGAACTTATCCTCCGCAGAAGAGGTGACTCTTCGTCTTCCTTTCCTGGGGCGGTTCGCATGTGAGCCAGTTTCTTTGTAGCGCTTGATGGTTTTTGTGACTGTACTTGGGGACACTCAAAGTTTTCCCAATTTTTCGTACTGACTGACCTTCATTTCTTAAGGTAATGATGGCCACTCGTTTTTCTTTAGTTGGCTGCTTTTTTCTTGCCATAATACAAATTCTAACAGTCTATTCAGTAGGACTATCAGCTGTGTATCCATCTGACTTCTCCACAACACAACTGATGGTCCCAACCCCATTTATAAGGCAAGAACTCCCACTTATTAAACCTGACAGGGCACACCTGTGAAGTGAAAACCATTTCAGGTGACTACCTCTTGAAGCTCATCAAGAGAATGCCAAGAGTGTGCAAACAGTAATCAAAGCAAAAGGTGGCTACTTTGAAGAACCTAGAATATGACATATTTTCTGTTGTGTCACACTTTTTTGTTATTTATATAATTCCACATGTGTTAATTCATAGTTTTGATGCCTTCAGTGTGAATCTACAATTTTCATAGTCATGAAAATAAATAAAACTCTTTGAATGAGAAGGTGTGTCCAAACTTTTGGTCTGTACTGTATATATATATATATATATATATATGTAGCTAAGGCTGCTTGCAGCCTGCATTTGTGGGAGGGGCCTCTGGTATTTATACCCCCCTCTGCAGCACGGTGTGCATGGTTCCTGCTTCGTGCACTGGCTGCTCTGTCCTACTCTGACCTGCTTCCGCCCTCATCGATCCGCTTCCGGTCTCAGCGTCACAGGTTTCCCGGGCAACGCCGACGCGCTCCGGCCGAGACTCGCCTGCAGCTCGGGTAGGTGAGAGAGCTCCGCGACCGGAGCCATCCCCCACGCCAATAATAGCCTTACTGTACTGTGCGGCCATCAGGCCCCGGCTCTCTCTTCACAGGTACCGCGGGTTCAGCTCTCATCCGCTCCTGCTTTCCAGGCGGGCCAGCGGCACGCACACACACACAGGGAGCGCTGGTTTGGGGAAGTGGGGGAATGCAAGTCAGCACAGATATGGTCCTGTCTCGCAGCATAACAGGATTGCGTGGGCAAACATAAAGATCTAGAGCCCTCTAGGTTGTTCAGCACACAGGTCATAAACTGTTCATTCTGCACATTTGCTCCCCTTAGAAACACAGGTACATGCACAAGTCCGGTTTCACTTACAGGCATGGTCTCAGTCATTGTCATGCGAGGTTGCCGGTCCCCCTTGGGTTGTTTGGAGCTGCATTTAGCCATGGTACTGTCTTAATTTCATGTTGGCCACTGGGCACCCAAACACTCGCCCGGGTCCAAGCGACATGGGGAGCAGCCGGCGGTGGTTCCCCCGGGGCAGGCACTGTGGTTTGCAAGGCTCATGTTAATTGCGTTCAGCTCAGCTGTACCAGCTCCCCAAGTTCCTGGGCCGCGGTTGCCCCTCCTTCATGCTGGTGGCCACCAAACCACAGTACCCCCCCCGTCTCATCTCAGTTCGGATCCTTTTTCCCCCAGGTCGGCTTGCCACTCCAAGCAAGCCCCAGGTGTCCCCCTTGGTGCCAAGCTGGGTCTAGGCGGCTTGAATTCCAGGTTTGAAGCCTCCTGACAAACGTTCGATCTTCACAGTACGCCCTGGTCAACCAGGTACCCGCTTAATCCTATACTTGAATACCGCTTTAAAAGACTTCTCGGGCACGTAGGCCGTCTGGTAATGTCTCATTCAGGATTTTCTACTTCACGAGTCGGTCTGTCTATCGCCTGGATCGCCCAGGTCTGCCTGTCTCCTGGATCGCCCAGGTCTGCCTGTCTCCTGGATCGCCCAGGTCTGCCTGTCTCCTGGATCGCCCAGGTCTGCCTGTCTCCTGGATCGCCCAGGTCTGCCTGTCTCCTGGATCGCCCAGGTCTGTCTGTCTCCTGGATCGCCCAGGTCTGTCTGTCTCCTGGATCGCCCAGGTCTGTCTGTCTCCTGGATCGCCCAGGTCTGTCTGTCTCCTGGATCGCCCAGATCTGTCTGTCTCCTGGATCGCCCAGGTTGTCCACCCTGAATTGCCCAGGTCTGTCCGTCTCCTTGTCCGCTCAGGTCTATTCGTCCGCCTAGGTCTGTCCGTCTCCTGATCCGCCTAGGTCTGTCCGTCTCCTGATCCACCCAGGTCTGTCCGTCTCCTGGTCCGTCCAGGTCTGTCCGTCTCCTGGTCCGCCCAGGTCTGTCCGTCTCCTGGTCCGCCCAGGTCTGTTCGTCTCCTGGTCTGCCCAGGTCTGTTCGTCTCCTGGTCCGCCCAGGTCTGTTCGTCTCCTGGTCCGCCCAGGTCTGTCCGTCTCCTGGTCCGCCCAGGTCTGTCCGTCTCCTGGTCCGCCCAGGTCTGTCCGTCTCCTGGTCCGCCCAGGTCTGTCCGTCTCCTGGTCCGCCCAGGTCTGTCCGTCTCCTGGTCCGCCCAGGTCTGTCCGTCTCCTGGTCCGCCCAGGTCTGTCCGTCTCCTGGTCCGCCCAGGTCTGTCCGTCTCCTGGTCCGCCCAGGTCTGTCCGTCTCCTGGTCCGCCCAGGTCTGTCCGTCTCCTGGTCCGCCCAGGTCTGTCCGTCTCCTGGTCCGCCCAGGTCTGTCCGTCTCCTGGTTTGCCCAGGTCTGTCCGTCTCCTGGTTTGCCCAGGTCTGTCCGTCTCCTGGTTTGCCCAGGTCTGTCCGTCTCCTGGTTTGCCCAGGTCTGTCCGTCTCCTGGTTTTCCCAGGTCTGTCCGTCTCCTGGTTTTCCCAGGTCTGTCCGTCTCCTGGTCCGCCCACGTCTGTCCATCTCCTGGTCCGCCCAGGTCTGTTCATTCCCTGTTTCACTCATTTCTGTCCACCCTCCTGGGGTGCATATATAAAAAGAAAGATGCAGCGGCACTGCTCGGGCGCTATAAGATTCACCTGTTATAGCACGTGTAAACCTGCAGTCAATAACTTCAGTGGTGCTCAGCCAGATAAGAAAATGACAGTTCATATGAATGAATATGGAATCCATAAAATGAAACTGGCGGCACTCACCGGATCGTAGAAATGTTCTTTATTTGTTCAATCCAAAGGGTAAAAATCGGGCACGGAGCGGACTTTACCTTGATCAGAGAGACAGGCTACAGTGACGGCTGTTTTACGCAATGAGCGTGCTTCTTCTGGCTAGCATGTACCCTCCTGGGGTGTCTGGTCGGTGCGCTTCACGAATCACCCCAGATTAAGTTCTCACCACTCGCACGGTTAGGTCTTCACTTCTTTATCACGCCGGGGGGGGGTGTTCTCTTCCGGCTGCCTACTATTTCCCAGGAAGGATTGTTACAGTCAGCCTGACGATCACATCTTGTGTTTGACAATTCCAGGTAAGTGGCTTTCCGTTTCCTGTCAGGTACAGCGTTTCCCAGGTAAGTCTTGGTCTATCACACGTCAGCTTAGTAGGTGCATCTTCAGCCCTGTAAATTTCATTTTATCTCACTCTGTTTAGCGGGTGTCAGTCCAACAGGGCAACAGCATCTGATAGCCCAGGTAAGTACACCTAAGGTTTTCACCTCCTTTAGCTTAATCTTTTCTTATCCTCGTCTCCGTTCGCCTCTTTGATGCAGGGTCAGGATGTCACAGGTATCAGATATGGATGACAACCTGTCACTTCCAGGAACGTCTGCTTCAGGTCACGCCAGCATCGCCTCCTTGAAAAATTGGACAGTCGCCAGATTTATTGCTGAACTTAACCGCAGGGGGATTCAGCACCCCGCGACAGCCTGCAAAGCGGAGCTGTATCGTCTCCTTATGACTGCACCGAGTCCCTCGGAGGAGCAGGCTAGCTCACCTTCGATCCATCAAGCCCTAGCCCAGATTCAGTCATCCATTTCTGGGCTGGCTAGCTCGGTGGCTGACATCCAAACGAGGGTCACAGCTCTAGAAGCTAGACCCTCAGAGGCCCCTCCCCCTCCAGTTGTGACGGAGGCCCAGGTCGCCCCGCCGGACATCGAAGGTAGGCCAGCCCTCAGCCCCCAGATTTCCCCGTCACACTTTATACCAGACCATATTAAGAAAGACATCCTGGCTGGGAAGGATGTCAACCTGGCGGCCATCCTAATAGCATCCCAAGACATCTCTGAAAATCGTGTTATTAATTGCGGGGAAGTCTCGGTGGTCCTGAAGGCCAAGGACGCTTCCAATCGGAAGCTTACCATCCCTGAGTTCGTCCTGGCCTTCAGGCTTTACCGAGACATAGTCTGTTCCGCCCAACCTAGTCGTAGGGAGGAATTAGACACCTACCTTCATAGAGTGACGGATCTTGGCCATAAGTATGGCGGGTCCGCATTCTATGACTACCACCGGTCCTTCTCCGCCAAATCGGCCACCGCCTTGTCCCAGTTCCAGTACACCACCAATTGGGCTGACATGGACATGGAGCTATTCTGCCGCCATTTCGCTGGCCTCCGCGCTCCAGCTTGCTCCAAATGCCAGTCCATCTTTCATACCTCAGATTGGTGCCCAAACCTGGCCCACCCTTCCCAGCCAGAAGCGTCACCTAGCGTCTCAGGTGCGGGCAAGAGCTCAGCTTCGGTTGACAAGTTAGGGAGGCCCATCGTCTACCTGGGCAGCAGCCAACTGTGCAACAATTTCAACGCAGGAGGCTGTTCATTCAACGCGTGCCGTGCCCTTCACATCTGCTCGGGTTGTTTTCGGGCACACCCCAAGTCCGCTTGTCCCAGGAAGGCTAAAAGCTCCTGACTAGCCGACATTAACCTGGAGCTACTGGCCACCTTGCTGTCTACTCACCCGGATCAGCACTTCGTGTCATTCTTGCTGTCAGGCTTCAGAGAAGGCTTTCATACAGGGCTCGTCACTCTTCCCCAGGACTCTTGGGAGGGCCCCAATTTGAGGTCAGCCACCAGTGATCCCGAGGCAGTGTCCAACCGGTTGCAGTCCGAGGTCGAGAAGGGCTTCATCTTAGGCCCATTTTCACATAGTCCGTTCCCTGTCTGGAGAGTTAACCCAATCGGTCTTGTCACTAAACAAGCATCTAATAAAAAGCGTCTCATCTATGATCTTTCCGCTCCTCATATTTCGGCCATTCCCAGTTTGAATTCCCTCGTCCAGTCGGAGGAGTACACCATGAATTACTCATCGGTGGACGAGGCCATTCAACTGATTCTCCAGGCCGGGGTCGGGTCGTGGCTAGCCAAAGTGGACATCGCCGATGCGTTCAAACTACTGCCAGTCCACCCCCACCTGTGGAGGTACTATGGCATTAAGTGGTCAGACAGCTACTTTTTCGCCAACCGGCTCACTTTCGGGTCCAAAAGTAGCCCGTGGCTGTTTGACCAGTTTGCCAGGGCCCTTCACTGGATCCTGAACCACCACGGGGGGCTCTCTATGGTGATTCATTACTTGGATGATTTCCTCCTCATCGAAAAACCTGGCCCAGCTCCATCCATCCCAGCTACCCTCTTGGATATCTTCAGCCGCCTCCAGGTCCCGGTGGCCACCATCAAGACCGAAGGGCCAGCAACCAGGGTCACGTTCCTGGGCATTATTTTGGATTCGGTCCAGATGCAAGCCAGTGTCCCCCCGGAGAAACTTAATAAGATCCGGCTGGCCATCACCAGGGCAGTTGGTTCTGGCTCTCTAACGAAAGCCGAACTTCAGTCACTGTTAGGTCTGCTGAACCACGCCACCAGGGTCATGCAGCTCTTACCAGCAGCCCCTGAGCAGGACTCCCTTGTCCACCTAGACAGCCACGCCATGGCAGACTTATCCATGTGGTTTTCGTTTCTCACAGATTGGAACAGCGTTTCCTTTTTCGTTCCTCGTTGGGATTCTTCTTCTCCCATCATTTTTTCGGACGCAGCCGGGTCCACCGGCTTCGCCGCCATTTTCGGGTCTCATTTGCGGGCTGCTAGCTGGCCTCCAGATTTCAGCTTAGATCCCGACGTCATAAGATCGTTTCCGTTGTTGGAACTATACCCAATAGTGGCAGCTGCCCTAGTTTGGGGAAGCAGATGGTCCAACACGCGAATAATTTTTGCCACGGACAACCGTGCCTTGGTAGACATTATCAATTCAGGCCGATCCAAATCCTTAAGAGTCATGGCCTTACTCCGCAGGTTGGTCCATCTCTCCCTCAAATTCAAGTTCCACATCCGCTGTGATCACATACCGGAGGAGTCTAATAGAGCAGCTGATGCACTGTCTCATTTTAATTTTCCCGTATTCTTCCAGGAGTTACCCGAGGCAGACCACTCAGGAACCCGAGTCCCGCCCCTCTCAGCATTCACCCTGGACTAGTGTCGTTGGTAGGTCAAGCAGAAGCCCTAGTGGAGAAGTCTCTATCCTGCAACACCGCCAGGAACTACCAAGCAGGGCTGAAAACCTTTAAGAAATTCAGAGATCTCTTTCCCAGGGGGCAGCTGGACGAGACCACGTACATCATGGCATTCATCGCTCATTGTCATTCCCAACTCCATCTGTCATACAACACCGTCAAGTTATATTTAGCAGGCTTACAACACTATCGCATGCGGGTTAACCCAGGGGGGGACTCTTTGCTTTCCATCCAAGCCATTAAGGCCACTTTACGGGGCTTATAAGAAGGACAGTGGGAGAGCCCGAGCCAAGCGTCAGCCGGTCTCTAGCGAGTTGTTCCGTGCCCTTTCCTCAGCCCTAGATGGGTGTCCTTTTGGGCCCTCCCTTAGCCTGGTTCTGAAGGCAGCCGAGTACCTTAGCTTTTATGGCTTCCTGCGGCCCGGGGAATTCTCCACTGGTCCAGGCCAACTCAATTTCCCTCAGAAGCAACATCTCGTGAGGACCGATAAGTTTTTCACCTTTTATATTCCTACAACTAAAACCAACCAAAAGGGTCCACCCACGGAGGTGAGGTTCTACCCCACAGGGAATCAATGGTGTCCGGTCAAGGTTCTCATCCAACTTTGCTCCCTGCTCCAGGCCTGCCTGCCTGACGGACCCTTGCTCCCCTGTGGGACTAGACCCTTAACCACATCAAAATTTCTCTCCTGCATTCGCCCGTTAGCGCAGGGACTGGGGTTCCCTCCAGGCGCAATTTCCGGTCATTCCTTCCGGATTGGGGCAGCTTCCGCGGCCTCGCGACACAATGTTCCGGTCCACATAATCCGATCCATGGGTCGCTGACGTTGGTCCTGCTTCAGCAGGTACATTCCTAACCCGCAGAAGGAGATTTCTCTAGCATTCTGTTCATTAGCTTTGTAATTTGTTTAATAAATTTGTTAACTACCTTGAGTCTTTTGCCCCCTTTTGGTTTAACCTCGCTGTGGCTCCCGGCATACCTCAGCCACCGTGGTCAGGTCTGGGATTCTTGCGCAACACTTTCTAGCTCTGACCACATAGAAACATAGAATGTGTTGGCAGATAAGAACCATTTGGCCCATCTAGTCTGCCCAATATGCTGAATACTATGAATAGCCCCAGGCCCTATCTTATATGAAGGATGGCCTTATGCCTATCCCATGCATGTTTAAACTCCTTCACTGTATTTGCAGCTACCACTTCTGCAGGAAGGCTATTCCATGCGTCCACTACTCTCTCAGTAAAGTAATTCTTCCTGATATTACTTTTAAACCTTTGCCCCTTTAATTTAAAACTATGTCCTCTTGTAGCAGTTTTTCTTCTTTTAAATATTATCTCCTCTTTTACCGTGATGATTCTCTTTATGTATTTAAAAGTTTCTATCATATCCCCTCTGTCTCTTCTTACTTCCAAGCTATACATGTTAAGGTTCTTTAACCTTTCCTGGTAAGTTTTGTCCTGCAATCCATGTACTAGTTTAGTAGCTCTTCTCTGAACTTAAACGATACAATATCACATTGTTTATCATGCACAGTAAACGTGTGTGTGTATATATATATATATATATATATAAATAAAAGGAAATAAAAGGAACTCCTTTATTCACCTGAACAGTGCTACGTTCGGCTCTACAAATAGAGCCTTTCTCAAGGCTTGAGAAAGGCTCTATTTGTAGGAGCCGAAATGTAGCACTGTTCAGGTGAATAAAGGAGTTCCTTTTTTTCCACTTTTAATTGGAGTGCTGTTCGCTTTTTCTACATTATTTTGGGGTAAGAAACCTATACCTTGGAACGTGCACCCAGCATGTGGTCAGGGCTAGAAAGTGTCGACCACAAGTAGCTAAGGCTGCTTGCAGCCTGCATTTGTGGGAGGGGCCTCTGGTATTTATACCCCCCTCTGCAGCACGGTGCGCACGGTTCCTGCTTTGTGCCCCTCCCTCCCTCCCTTTTTTCCGGCACTCCTTTTCATAGGTTATGCCCCCTTTTATTTTAACCTCGCCGTGGCTTCCGGCATACCTCAGCCACCGTGGTCAGGTCTGGGATTCTTGCGCGACACTTTCTAGCCCTGACCACAGATATATATATATATATATATATATATATATACGTTTACTATGCATGATAAACAATGTGATATTGTATCGTTTAGGTCACATATGGAGGGGGTTTTATTTGTTTCATGTTTTTTTCCATTTTTTTAAAATGAGACTTCACTGAATTCTTTTTACATTAGTTTTTAGTTAGGGTACTTTGACATGTTTAGGTAATGCAGAGTATCATGCTTTCAGTGGAAAACAGGTAATCTATTAGGCAGTGCCTCTGGCACAGCTTAACCTTCCTAGCGCTATTCCCGAGTGTGTTAATTTTTGCTGCCAGGAGTGGTAACCCCGAGTCACACTCGGGGTAACATTGAAAACTTGTCAACGGAGTCCCCTTACCTTCTCCGCTGTGATCGCAGGCGAGAGCGCCGGCCGGCATCTGACTTCCTGGTTCTGTTCCCTGCGAGCACCTGCGGCGCTTGGGAGTGGAACTGGGCGGGAAATTCAAATTTATAAAGTGACACACACACATAAAAGACACACATACACATAAAAGAGCTAATTGCACTGTATCACCTCAGATCTGACAGTTGATCACTGTAAAGTGCCCCTTGCCTGCCATTTTACTGCCATTTGTGCTCATTTCTTTGTTTGACAAAATTAATTATTCTTTATTACATTATTGAATAAAATTATATTAATTAGATTATAATTCATGATTTTGTGTTTCAAACTTTAGTAAGTAAGTAATTCGTTTAGTAAGTAATTACTACTAAGAATTGCAGGCCTACAATACATAACACCAAATTTCCATGCAAAAAATTGTACCACTTTTGGTACAAAATTTCTGACATAATCATACCGCCAGGGAGGATAATAGACATACGCAGAAGGCAGAACATGGGGCTTTCATTAGACCCCTGGTTGTCATGTAAAGGCATTGTCACCCTCTATTGCATTAAAACAAAGTGTATTGATGTTCACTAAGGAGTTAAACATGTTGTTATCCATAATATCATACTTTGAGGTGGTATGCCAACCACTGGACTCCCAGTGAGCAATCTCCATCCACTCTCCAGTTTTTCACATCTGTACTGACCAACCACTAGCTGTGACTCGAAGGATTATAAGAAAGGCACTGTTTCTGTAGCCAAATAAATAAGAAAAAAAACAAAACATATGATGAACTGACATCATAAGACAAATAATAAGGACACAGCATGAGTAATGCAGACATACAATGCTTAAAGGGGATATTCCAGTTGAAGCAAGTTATTCCCTATCCACAGAATAGGAGATATCTATTTGACCCCTAATGATCACCAGAATTGGGACCCTGTACTCTGCGTTTCCCCCTAAGTCAAAGGTGCCATAGGTGGGGCATGTGCACTATTGTTCCTTTCATCTTTATGGGAATTCTTGAAGCAGCTGAGTACTATACACATCTATCTCCAGACCTCCAATAGAGATGAACAGTGCGGCACAAGCGGCAGAGCGCATGCTCAACTTGCCTCTCTGTTCATTTCAGGGGGCAGAAAGGTACGGGATCCCTGTTATAATGATCAATGGCGTCTCACTGATCGATTAGCTATACCCTTTACTGTGGATAGGAAATAACTTGCAACCATAAAAAGGCAGTGCAACCTGCAGTCAGCATGTTATAGAGAAAAATGAGCTAAGCAGCATTAATGGGACAAGCAGTTGTAATTACACTGCACCTCCGCTATATGGGAGACTCGGGTGCAGTGAAACTTTGAAGAGGACTCAGCACTTGCACGAGCACCGTGACCTCTTCAAACAGCTGATCAGCAGGGGTCATACATCCACCGATCTGATATTGATGACCTATCCTGAGTATAATTCATCAGTGTTATACCACTTGTGGGGAGTCGCTCTGGTAGACAGCGGTGCGGGTGCAGTTTAGAGGCAAAACAAGGAGTCCAGATTGTGCATCAAACAGTGTTTTATTCACACTTGCACACCAGAAATGAAAACAGTCTCTTGGTGACAGTTCACACACAACAGAAATCATGTGGCAAAACCAAAAACAGGCCAACACAGGGTCCAGTCACCTTGGGTGGTTTAGGTGCGGGTTCACACCTAGCAGTCGGCTCAGCCGCAGGCGATTCCTCCTTCAGGTTGCAGGGAAACACCACCTTGCTGAGCTCCGTCCTCCAGCACAGAGAACTCCTCAGCCCTGTTAGCAGGCTCCAGGATAATCACCTCAGACACAGCTGATGGCTGTGTTTTATACCCAGCCCAAAACTCGGACTGGACCGTGGGGAGCAGCCACCCACCCTACTCTTTAGCTGCTCCCAGTAAGAGCCGGCCCGGATCGGCTTTGCAGCCATGCTATTTAAAAGAGTCAAACAGCACTAGCTGCTGCAGACAAAAACCCGGCTCTCACCTCACCGAGGCCAGCAACCTCGGTGACACGTACCTGCCATCGCATATGACACCTTGCACCTTACCACACACTGCACAACCGCTTTAAGGGGTTAAGAGCTGAGACCGTCTTACAGTTGATGTTCTAGTAGTTACTGAACTCATTTTACATTTCTAATTTCAGTGCCAGTGGCCACGATGTCTGCAATAAATACTGAAAATCCACCTAATATCTATGAGAGTTTAGAGGGCCAAGCTCCTTCCGTTGTTCCTTACTGGAATACACCACTTCCAACCTACCTGCAAAATGCTCCTCAACAACCCCCTCCATATAATGGTCTTCCTTCAACACAGGTGTGGAATGTGTCCACTGCGGCACCACAATGGATAGTTGCTAATGTAGTGACACCAAATACAGATCCATCTTCTCCTTTTTATCTAACATTCCTGAAAAGCAAACCAAGAGCCTTGGGGGTAAGTAGCAGTTAAAAACAGTAAACACCTATAGTATGTTTACTTTAATGGTTATTCCGGGATTTTATTATTGATGGCCTATCCTCTGTTTCATGTTAGCTCTGGTGCCAGAAGTTGGCACTGGAACTACAACTCCATCCATTGTGTAGTGGACAAATCTGGTTAATTCAGCAGTGCTCATTCATTCAATGAGAGCAGTGATGCACTTACAATGGATGGAGATGTGTAGTTCTGGCACCATAACTCCATCCCTTGATAACTTAACTCTGCCGATCAGATATTGATAACCATTGGAAAGAGGAGTTTATATGAAGAGAGGTAATCTCAAAAAATTAGAGAAACTGTGGTATTCTTGGTTGACTAGGTCTTTTTTGGTAACCCCTGATCTATTGCAAATCAGGGCTGGATCAGGCACTGTAGGCAGGAGTAATATACTTATTCGCAGGGCTGTTGGTCTTCTGCTCCCCTGTTGCACACACCGCTACCCGGCCGGTGGCAGACGTGCGTGCGCAGGAGCTGGGACCCCAAAACGCGTCGGTTTAAGTTTGTCCTACAGAGGCACCAGTAGGAACTTTGTGAAGTCACACGTTACCCGTTCTCACAGCGGCTCCTGCGCACGCACGTCTGCCACCGGCCGGGGTGGTGCGTGCAACAGGGGAGCAGAAGACCGAAAGCCCTGCGAATAAGTGGACGAGTGTAACAACCACGGACTTCCTAAACATGGTGTAACCACCAAGGTGAAGGTAGGGATTAGTGATGAGCGGCAGGTGCCATAATTGATTTCGACGAAATTCGCGAAAGAATATTCGTTTCATATTCGTCTAAATCGAATATTCGTCATTATTCTAGTTATCGCGATTAATATGCGATTTAAATAATCGCGTATTGCGATTTTAACTTAGGCTACTTTCCTATTGGTTTCATATCTAGAATTATAGCGAAGATGACGGATATGACGAATGTATTCGTCATATTCCTCAAAACGAAGATAACGAAGTATTCTACATCTTCGTTTTAGCTACCTATTCGTCAACTTCGCTAATTCTAGCAGTCAAATAGGAAGGTTGACTATAGAGACAACTGTGTTTAATTCGCTATGCGATTATATAATTTTTTTTTTTAATAAATAGAATAATTATAATAATTATATCAAGTAATATAATTATTCTATTAAAAAAAATAAAAAATCGCATAGCGAATTTAACACAGTTGTAGCATGGAATAGTTTAGTAGACAATGCTATTCCATACAAAAGTATATAGCAAAAAATGGGAGTCTACTAGTGGCATATCCAACCATTTGCCTGTACAGTGGAGTATGTCACCATCTTCCATCAGAGCTGTATGTTAGGAGATTCATAGTACCCTAAGCTTAGTTTTAGTTTTTTTTTCTGTATGAAGATGTTGCGATGCTTCGTGAGCGCCACAGTCTCTTCCTAGGCCATATGACATAACATTCATCATTCACATGGCCTAGCTGCAGCTCTGTCCCATCTGAGTGATTGGAGCTGAGCTGCAATACTAAGCACAATCAAATGAAGGAGAAAAGAGGCTGCAGTGCTCACTGGGACATCGCGGTCTCCTCAAACTGCGGATTGGCGGGGGTGCCAGGGGTCGGACCCCCGCCATCTAATAACTCTCTGAGTACAGATGTCATAGATGTTACCTGCAGTCCTATGTTACACCCCACATAACACAGTGAACAATTGTGTTATGTGGGGTATTACATAGTACGGCATGGGATATCTACTACATTACCTACACACAGAAAGTTATCAGTGTTATCTGGGCTGTTTCATAGGACTGCAGGTGACAAATTAAAATTTGAGTTGCCAAATTTAAAATAGAAATGATTATGATAAAAAAAGACCTGGAGGAGAAGATAAGACACAGGTCACAGTAGTGAGCCAGCTCTACATATAGGAGAATACAGCACCACATACCTGTTACATCCAGTGACATCTCCTGTCATGTAGATCTTCTCTTTCCTCTTCTCCGTTTGACCCAAACCTCCATGACAAATTCTTTCAGCCGCACCTCATCTCTACAGAGTTTGTTACACAGACACGTTAGATTTCTGGTGTCATTTATCAAACTGGTGTAAAGTAGAACTGGCTTAGTTGCCCATAGCAACCAATCAGACTCCACCTTTTATTTTCCAAAGGAGCTATCAAAAATTAAAGGTGGAATATTTGCTATGGGCTACTAAGCCAGGTCCACTTTACACCAGTTTGATAAATTATCCCAAAGTGTCTACAGCAGTTATAAAGTCCCCTAGAGTGCCCCCAGTGATAATAACACCCTATATAGTGCTCCAGGTAATAATGCCTGTATAGTGGCCCCAGAAATAATGTCCCCTAATAGAAACGCTCCCACACTACCCCCATATAGTAATTTCCCCCACACTTGCCCCCATATAGTAATTTCCCCCACACTGCTCCATACAGTAATTTCCCCCACACTGCTCCATATAGTCATTTCTCCCACACTGCCCCCATATAGTAATTTTCCCCACACTGCCCTATATAGTAATTTCTACCACACTGCCCCCATATAGAAATTTCTTCCACACTATCCCCATACAGTAATTTCCCCCACACTGCCCCCATATAGTAATTTCTCACACACTGCTCCCATATAGTATTTTCCCCCACACTGCTCCATATAGTAATTTTCCCCACACTGCTCCATATAGTAATTTTCCCCACACTGCCCCATATAGTAATATCCCCCACACTGCCCCCATATAGTAATTTTCGGCACACTGCCCCCATATAGTAATTTTTCCCACACTGCCCCATATAGTAATTTCCCCCACACTGCCCCATATAGTAATATCCCCCACACTACCCCCATATAGTAATTTCCTCCACACTGTCTCCATATAGTAATTCCCCCCAAACTTCCCCATATAGTAATATCCCCCATACTGCCCCCATATAGTAATTTCTCCCACACTGCCCCATATAGTAATTTCCCCCACTCTGCCCCATATAGTAATATCCCCCACACTGCCCCCATATAGTAATTTCTTCCACACTGCCCCCATATAGTAATTTCTTCCACACTGCCCCATATAGTAATTTCCCCCACACTGCCCCATATAGTAATTTCACCCACACTGCCCCATATAGTAATATCCCCCACACTGCCCCCATATAGTAATTTTCGGCACACTGCCCCCATATAGTAATTTTTCCCACACTGCCCCATATAGTAATTTCCCCCACACTGCCCCATATAGTAATATCCCCCACACTACCCCCATATAGTAATTTCCTCCACACTGTCTCCATATAGTAATTCCCCCCAAACTTCCCCATATAGTAATTTCCCCCACACTGCCCCCATATAGTAATTTCCCCCACACTGTTCCCCATGTAGTAGTTTTCCCCCACAAAGTAATTTGCCCCTTCACTGTCCCCATTAAGTAATTTGCCCCCACACTGTCCCCATTAAGTAATTTGCTCCCACAGTATTAATTTATCTACACTGCCCCCACAGTATTAATTCCCCCAACGGTAGTAATTTGCCCCCACAGTATTAATTGTCTCCCACAGTATTAATTGTCCCCCACACTATTAATTTTCCCTACACTAGTAATTAGCCCCCACGTAGTAGTTTGCTCCCCATGTAGTAGTTTGCCCCCCACTGTCCCTTCAGTAATATTCTCCTGTGCCCCCCAGTAATGTCCCCCAAAGTTGGCACACAAAAAAATAAATAAAAGCTAATACTTACTTGTGTCCCAGTCGGCATTCACTCGTAGATGGTGCAGGTGTGCAGCGCACACACGTTAGTGTGCTGCGTCCGGGCACAGGCATGAGATGACGTCATCTCACCCGCCTGTGCCGGGATTTTACTACCGCATAGGCTTCAGGCCTACTTGGCTTGAAGCCTATAGCAGTGCTCGGGGGCTGGAACCCAAACGCCCCAATTATAATCCGCCACTGCTTACAATCTCCGCTGGAGTCCAGCAATATTGACAGCTGGACTCCTGTTGTTACAGCCCGGATCAGAGATAACTCCAGTTCTAGCCATATAATCCCCTGGGGGTCAAGGTAGGTGATAAATGTTGGATTGCTGGGGATGCAACCACTGGGACCCCCAGCAATCCTGAGATCCATGATTGAGCGATGTCTACATCGGTCCCATAGAAGTGAGCAGAGCAGTGGACATCATGCACAGTACTGCTTCATTGAGAGAGAGTATTCTCTGTTTACGGGATTGCTGTGGGTCACCACTCAACATTTACCTGTGGATAGGCATAATTAATAGAAAAATAAAGAAAAAAATAATTTTTCTCAGTAAAATTTACTTTTTAAAAGGTGAGTAAGAAAGTTTGTATAATTAGTTTCAACATAACTGTAATGATCTCAACTATTAAACTATCAACCCATAAACGTATTAAAAATGACCCAAAAGTCATATATACTCCAAGGTGGTACTAATGAAACATTAGCTCATCCCAGAAATAAAGCCCTCATACAGTTTTGTGGATGTGTAAGGGGTGCAAGTGGATGGTGACAAACTTACTCTGACATTTGAGTAACAATGGAGCGGCTTTACTGATGATGATTTTGCAGTACAGTGATAAACTCTTGAACTTGTGCAACAGGTAAATTTGTATTCAATAGGAATGCTGTATTTTTAAGAAGATATGTTGATAACAGGGAGGGTATAACCACAGTCTCTGTGAAATAAGTTTAACTTTATACATTCTCTCAAGGGCCGCACTTATTGATCCTGCTAGCGGGGTGATAGACCCTCCTGGTGCTTGATCTCTATCTCTCCACAGTAGGACCTCCCTCTTTGCTGCAGTGGTGAATCTGGCCTGACACTTTTTGCTTATCTGTCACATGTGCTCCACAATCTGCTTCCTTGCACTGGTTTGTGTTGCACTCTTCCTTCAGTGCCATACAATGCTCTGTGTGCTGCTGCCTCTCTGTACCTATCTGGGCTGCACATCTTTACTTAGGTGGCCATATCACACTACCCTTGAGCTCTGCTATTGGACCCTGCTCTGGATCTCCTGCACTCCTCTTCTTTCCCAGGCCCTGGCTGAACTCCTCCTCCTGTGCAGCAAGCTTTGTCTTCCCTGTTATCTCTAGCTGGGAACTGGCTCCTTCTGCTGGACTGAAATGATGACAGCAAGTCTCCATTTTCCAGGATTTAACAGCTTCTCCTGACACTACAGAAGGAAAAACATAAAATAAAAGTTATGGCCCTCTGAATATGGTGACACACAAAAAAGTAGGAGACTGGCAGACTAAATTTACTATGTAATTTATGCAACACAATGAATTGGGCAACATTTATAAAACATGAAACAATTCCGTATTTTCTGTATTTTAAATTTCCCCAAGAAAGAGTTAAAGGGGTTATGCCATGTTTTATGTACAAAATAAAAATCAGACATCATATAGTACATAAAAAACATTTCTAACAAAGCTAGAAGCAGCCCTGTACCTCACATGGGTCCAGAGATGTCCCCATTTACTGCTTCAGTTGCTCTGCTAGATTATATTCAGACTGGCAGCGCAGGGTACATGTCTTTAAGGGTCCATTTCCACGTCCGCATGTGTTTTGCAGTCTGCAAATTGCGGATCCGCAAAACACGGACACCGGCAATGTGCATTCCACATTTCGCGGACCGCACATTGCCGACACTGTAATAGAAAATGCCTTTTCTTGTCCACAGTTGTGGACAAGAATAGGACATCTATTTTTTTTGGGAACAAAATTGCGGATCCAAAAGTGCGGATGCGAACAGCACATAGTATGCTGTCCTAAAGATATGCCCTCATTTTCCATGATGAGACAATCCGTTTAATAGCTACATGCGTTCCCCATGTAATAACAATTCTGGAACATCTATTCTTATGGCTCTGTGTCGTGCCATTCCTTTATTATTTCTACTAGAAGTTATTAATGGATTGGTAGCAGTCTGCAGTAAGGGTAGAGAGGGGTGGTAACTAGAGATGAGCGAACTTCTATTTTTAGTTCGGCGTCCAAAGTTCGGGTTTGGGTTATCATAGCATCCCGTTATGGTTTCCGCTACCGCAGACCATAACGACATTTGGAATCCATAAGGGGCTGCTTCATTAAACCTGAACCTTGGACAACCCTAAGGACCTGGGGTGACATCATTGTCATGTGATCAGTGCAGGGGGTGTGGCTCAGCACTGGATTGGATAAGAGGTGATCCAGTGCTGAGCCACGCCCCCTGCACTGATCACATGACGGTGACGTCACCCCAGGTCCTTAGTGTTGTCCAAGGTTCAGGTTCAATGAAGCAGCCCCTTATGGATTCCAAATGCCGTTATGGTCTGCAGTAGCGGAATCCATGACGGGATGCTACGACAACCCGAACTTTGGACGCCGAACTAAAAATAGAAGTTCGCTCATCTCTAGTGGTAACCAGTTGGGGGGGGGGGGTGTACCTGCACAGTGTGAAAATGGCAGAACTGATTGGATATAGTGAGTCTGTGTAGGGACACCCCCCGACTGGTTACCACTGCTCTGTACCCTTACTGCAGACTGCTAGCAATGTATTTATAAATTCTAGTAGAAATAATAAAGGAATAGCACAACATAGAGCCATAAGACAAGATGTTCCAGAATTGTGATTACATGGGGAATGCATGAAGCTATTAAAACAGGCATGTCAGGAGCGGTGAAAGGTCCTCTTTAGGCCTCATGCACACAACCGTTGTTGTGGCCCGCGTCCGAGCCGTATATTTTGTGGCTCGGGCGCGGACCCATTCACTTTAATAAGGCCGCAAAAGATGCGGACAGCACTCCGTGTGCTGTCCGCATCCGTTGCTCTGTTCCGTGCCCCCGCAAAAAAAATAGAGCATGTCCTATTCTTGTCCGTTTTGCGGACAAGAATAGGCATTTCTACAACGGGCTGTATTCCGTTCCGCAAATTGCGGAATGGAACACGGAGCAGCTTCCGTGTCTTGCGGATCCGCGGTTTGCGGACTGCAAAACACCAACGGTCGTGTGCATGAGGCCTTTAACTGAGCGTGTTCAACCATCTCAGTTAGATGGACAAAAAATAGGGAAAAGAACAGCTACATTTTATTGAATAACTCAGTGGCCATGCTACATTTTTAATTACATGAAATTACAAAACTATTCAGTTCCAGGGGCTGGTTTGAAAAATGCAGAATATGCTTTGTGAAACAACCCTTTTAATCGAAGATTATCAATGTATGCCCAAATGGTGCCCCATCACAAAACTTGCCTACAGTCATGTTGATGGAAGAACCAAAAATTCTGGCTTTCGGACTGCAGAAAAAAATTGCTTTATACAAAAGGCCCAAAAGAGACTAAAAGGACTGAGCTACTGCAGAACCTTATATTACACACTGAGATGCTGGGAAGGTAGGTAACTACAGGTAGGCTCCTTTTAGTGAGTTCTAGTATAGGCAGTTAGACTCCAGAGTTAGGCTCTGTTCACATTTTCATAAATTTTGGGACTTTTTTTTCCATCAAAGGAACAGAAACACTGGAAAAATGGGATGGTGGATCCATGATATGACAGGACATGACATGTTGCCTGATGGAACACATTGGACTATAATCGGTTTGACCTTGGGCGTAGGAAACCCCAAAAATCTGGGGGGGACAGCACTTATGGGGCCCCTGTGTCCCTGCCCACCCTCAAGCCACACCCACATATCTCTCCACCCCCCAAGGGTCAGTGGGTCCGGTTTAAAAAAAAAAAAAACACACACACACACACAAAAAAAGACACTTATACTTACCTCCATCCGTCACAGCGATGCGATGCAGGCATCTTCCGGCCTGTGTCCCGCGCTGTACGGCTCACAGACGGCGCGATGACGTCATGGCGCCTCCTGTACCAACATCTGATAGGCTGCAGGCTTAGTGCCGGCAGCCTATCAGAGGAGCAGGGAAGGGAGACGCCTCTCCCTCTCCTGCTCCGCAGCACAGCCATCTGTATTGCTGTCCTATGGAGATGAACGTTTCCACACATTGTCCCGCTGCCACTGTGGGGGATTTTAGCATAACTGTCCCCCCCCGCATTTTTTCCTGGCGGGGATCCGACACAACCCCAACCCCCCCCCCCCCCGCTTCCTACGCCCGTGGGTTTGACGGGTTCTGCCTCACTGTCTATTATTTTTATAGGAAAGATAATCCTACATACTACACTATTCTTCCTGTTAAATATAATGAAATTCCCTGATGTCAAGTCTCACAGCTGAAATGTGAACAGAGCCTTACTAACCAACAGTGACTTAACCTAATGAGCAGAGAGAGCAGCAGGGAGGGAGTACAGGAGAAAGCAGCAGGGAGGGAGTACAGGAGAATGTACAGTATGTCCCACACATCGATCAGTTTTTTACTATGGACAATTTTTACCGATTTTCTGTGAATTTATGGATAAAAATGTCATGGTGCATCTTCATTATAGGTGGATTTTCAATGAAAACAATCTCATAATACAGTGTCAGAATTGGATTATATGGGATCAGTTGCTATGGTAGCAGGTAAATCCTTAACTGGATTCTTGTTAGGCTATGAATCCTGTATGTCTAGACTGTTAAGGTATTTGATACTGAAGCAACAAGTATGAAAGCTAACATTTGAGAAAAATAAAAGGAATAAAACTGAATAAAACAAAGCCATATTGAGATTTGAGTATGGTTATATCTACAGTCAGTACAGAGATTTTTCTGATGATCTTGACTTAGCTGGACCTGCAACTGTAAAAAGAGAATATTCATTACTTCTAGAGGAAAGACACCATCAGCAAAGAAGGTTTTTCCTGCATAGTTGGTACCGGGTGGCAACCTACAATGTTTTGAATTGCACACAGTATTAACTCTAACCGTTGACAATCTACACCAGAAGTCCATAACCCTTTGATTGTTTATAGTGTATCTAAACGTTCAGATAACTTTTTAGAATAAGCTACTGTACATGAGTGTACATGAGTATATCAAACCATTATATAACTGGTACAGTATCTAGAACAAGGCTAGTATATGTTGCAGAAATTCTTATAGTCATCTGTGCTATTAATTTATACAAAGTTGTGTGAAAGTACAGCGACCATTTAAGAGCCACATTCAAAGCTATCCGCAGGCTTTGAGCCATATTAGTTATTAAAGGTAAAAATGTCTTCACAAAGTGTGGAAGTGGTCAATATTATAACGTGAGAGTTCTGGCAATACGGAGACTGACATATGGTTCTAACCAAATAGATAAGTATCAGTTGTTTCAACAACCAGTATGTTTCTGACTGGGGCGCTAAGATGTTGAAATTTTTTAACATAATATTTGCAAACTACAGAGAAACCACAAGTATGGGACCAGATAGTCACATATGGCTTCCCTACTAGTTGATCTACACATATTGATAGTGACACAAAACAGAGATTGTGTTAGGAAATACTATCCAGACCACAATCAGTGAACCCCAATACTGCTGTCAGTCTTCTAAAACCACTCCAGGTGGTAGGAAGCTAAGGCTAACCCTAGGTTCTTCATCAGAGCCCGCTGCAAGGCTGAATGGACTTTGCTACTAAGGACTAGTGTTGAGCGCGAATATTCGAATAGCAAATTTTTTTTGTGAATATCGTCACTTCGCAAATTCACGAATATTGCGAATATAGCACTATATATTCGCTATTTCGAATATTCGTTTAGTTTTTTTTAAAGTTGTTAATCCTTGTTGCTCTCTGGTTGTCTTCCCACTTCCCAAAACTGTTCTTACCTGTCCAGAGGATTCTTGGCTCCCTGCCCGCTCCTGTCAATGCCCGTTGCCGCTTCTGCCGACTTCCCGTGCATGGGAACGCCTCCATGCTAAAATGTACTGTCGGATGTGAGAATCACGATCTCACAAATTTGACTAAGTTGTAATCGCAATGCTATTAATATAACCTGAATTACTCGCATTGCGAATTCAACTTAGAGCTGGGTTCCTAATGGTTGTATTGCTAGAATATAATGAATATCACAAATTCACGAACATAGCACTATATTCTCAATCTTCGTTATATTCTAGCAACAACCATTAGGAACTCAGCTGTAAGTTGAATTCGCAATGCGTGTATATGTTCGCATTGCGATTTTAAACTTAGAGATGAGTTCCTAATGGTTGTTGCTAGAATATAACGAAGATTGAGAATATAGTGCCATATTCGTGATATTCGTTATATTCTAGCAATACAACCATTAGGAACCCAGCTTTAAGTTGAATTTGCAATGCGAGTATATGTTCGCATAGCGATTTTAAACTTAGAGCTGAGTTCCTAATGGTTGTATTGCTAGAATATAACGAAGATTAAGAATATAGTGCTATATTCGTGATATTCGTTATCTTCGTCAATTCTAGCAATACAAGTTACAACCATTAGTAACTCAGCTCTAAGTTTAATTCGCAATGCGAATATAAATTCGTGTAACATTCGCAATATATAGAATAATGATGAATATTCGATTTTGACAAATATATGACGAATATTCAATAGAATATTAGCGAAATATCGCGAAATCGAATATGGCACCTCCCTCTCATCACTACTAAAGACCTAGGTTATATTTGGGGAGTCGGTAACAAAAGCCTGGTGCAGGCACAGTAGTGCCAGCCCTTCCAGAATGACAAAGAAGGTACACAGAGAAGTCAGCAAGCAGGAGAGACAGACACAGCCAATGCAGTAAACAAGCAGTTAATCCAAAGACAGGAAAATATCAGTTACCAGGAGAGTCAATATAAGAAGGAGCAGCAGCCACAGGGTTAATTCAGAAACAAGTCAGTAGTCAGTTTGCCAGGAAAGTCAATAGGATATCACACAATATAAAGTCCTGATATAATCAAAATTAAAGTCAATTTCTTCAGAAATTAGCTGTCTTAAATCCCCTGCCTAGCTCTGGGATTGGCTTGGTTTTCAGTCACACTGATAAGTTGAACAAGATCACAGAAATATAGTGGCCAATATGGGGGAACTGCTCAGACCCCAAACACTGTAGTGTGTTTCTCATTGAGGGAGCAGTCCCACCGCATGTGGACTGCAGCAAACGACCATCCCCAGCAAAAAATGCGTACAAACGTATATGCCACTGACATATCCGTTTGGTGCATTTTTTTCTTGTGATTTATATATTTATATATTTTCATCCACTGAGTTCATCCGATGAGTTCCTGACAGGAATATATTGGCAAAAGTCTCAGCTTTTAATATCTGCTTGTATGACTAGTTAGTATAGTCAGTGCATATCCGTTTGGTGCATTTTTTCTGGGATTTATACACTGATAAGTTGACCAGTTGGCCCTTAGCTGGCCGGCATATCAATCCTCCCAGCACAGTAATGCATAGTAGTTTGGCTGGATAAAGTCCTGGCTTACTATTTTCAAAAATAGGTGGTGTTGGCTAAAGTTTAATATCTTTTTTTCCTTTTTTTTTTTTAGATTGTATTGATTGTTTTCTCCATCTTGGAGATTGGCTTCGGAATTGGTTTGGGTTTCACAAATTTCACCATAACATTACCAAGTGGTATTCCTTTTTGGGGGACAATTTTTGTAAGTACCATCATTTTTTATACTCTAATGTATTATATCAAAGTAAATCTACAACAGGTGGGTATTATGCTTCTGTGGTCATATGATTTAGCCAAATATCTGAGGTTTGGTACAGTTATAAATAGCTTTAATTTTAGGTGATTTAGGTTAGTAGTAGTCCTTACCTTGTTAACCTGGAGGTACTGTTGTAAGACAGCATTACCTGTTAACTGTACTTAAAAGTAATACAAATATATATTCAATAGTTCTATCAGGTACTTCATGAACATTCTAGTGTGTGGCTCCTAAAGTTATCACAGATGCCAAAGAGTCCTCACAGATAAGAATAAATAATTAATTGAATATTGAGGTAAATGATTATTATAAACTTTATGAATAGTCATTTTGCACAATGAATCATCAGCAATTGCTCCTTAGTAGTGATGAGCGAGCACCAAAGTGTTCGGGTACTCAGTCCGAACACATAGCGATATTCGTGTGATCGGCAGACCACCCGAGTATAACGGAAGTCAATGGGAGACAACCAGGCACTCCTGATTGGAAGAGGGGAGGGTGCCTGGTTCATTGGAAAAGGTCAAAAAGTGACCGAAACACCACCGAAATGGATCTGAAATGGCATGGGGTACATGTCAGGGTGCATCTTGGACTCCAATGTCACAGCTGGGAACCATATTGTCCCAATTGTCCGCGACTTTTACATAGCGACAAAATCCTGCCCAAAAACCCGCCCCCTCAAAAAAAAAGACATTTTTAGAGGTAAAATTGTTAGAAAACATTTTTTCCTGGATATTCAATTGTATATACAGTGCAAATGCTGCCAAAAATTACAAGGAAGAAGCACTCCGATACAGCCTGTAAATCACATAAAGGGGGGCCTCATTGACATGTTGCTATAATTTTTCAGGTAACATAGTAACATAGTAACATAGTATATAAGACCGAAAAAAGACATTTGTCCCTCCAGTTCGGCCTGTTTCCTACAAGTTGATCCAGAGGAAGGCAAAAAACCCCTGTGAGGCAGAAGCCAATTTTCCCCACTTAAGGCAGAGAGTTCCATAGTCTCACTGCTCTTACCGTGAAGAATCCTTTTCTATGTTTGTGTACAAACCTTCTTTCCTCCAGACGCAGAGGATATCCCCTCGTCACAGTCACAGTCCTGGAGATAAATAGATGATGGAGGTACACTGAGATGTCAGCCAACTGGAGTTCAATCAATGAGATGAGATTGGAGGTGTTGGTTATAGCTGCCCTGCCCTATAAAAAATACACACCAGTTCTGGGTTTGCTTTTCCCAAGAAGCATTGCCTGATGTGAATAATGTCTCGCACAAAAGAGCTCTCCGAAGACCTACGATTAAGAATTGTTGACTTGCATAAAGCTAGAAAGGGTTATAAAAGTTTCTCCAAAAGCCTTGCTGTTCATCAGTCCGCGGTAAGACAAATTGTCTATAAATGGAGAAAGTTCAGCGCTGCTGTTACTCTCCCTAGGAGTGGCCATCCTGTAAAGATGACTGCAAGAGCACAGCGCAGACTGCTCAATGAGGTGAAGAAGAACCCGAGAGTGTCAGCTAAATAAAGTCTTACAAAAGTCTCTGGCATATGCTAAAATCCCTGTTAGCGAATCTACGATACGTAAAACTCTAAACAAGACTAGATTTCATGGGAGGATACCACAGAGGAAGCCACTGCTGTCCAAAAAAAACATTGCTGCACGTTTACAGTTTGCACAAGAGCACCTGAATGTTCCACAGCAGTACTGGCCAAATATTCTGTGGACAGATGAAACCAAAGTTGAGTTGTTTGGAAGAAACACACAACACTATGTATGGAGAAAAAGAGGCACAGCACATCAACATCAAAACCTCATCCCAACTGTGAAGTATAGTGGTGGGGGCATCATGGTTTGGGGCTGCTTTGCTGCGTCATGGCCTGGACGGATTGCTATCATCGAAGGAAAAATTAATTCCCAAGTTTATCAAGACATTTTGCGGGAAAACTTAAGGTCATCTGTCACCAACTGAAGGTCAACAGAAGATGTGTGTTGCAACAGGACAATGATCCAAAGCATAGAAGTAAATCAACAACAGAATGCCTTAGGCCTCTTTCACACTTGCGTTCTGAGGATCCGTCAGAACGCAAGTCGCCTGAAAGCATTTGAAGACTGATCAGGATCCTGATCAGTCTTCGAAATGCTTTCAGGTTACCATGGCAGCCAGGACGCTACTGAAGTCCTTGCTGCCATGGTACTCAGCAGTGTACTTACCTGCGCTGCGGCTGCCGGGCGCTCCTTCATGACGCCACAGGTCCATGCGCCCGGACCTGTGACGTCATGGAAGAGCGCCCGGAGGCCGCAGCGCAGGTAAGTACACTGCTGCGGAGTACTTACCATGGCAGCCAGGACTTCAGTAGCGTCCTGGCTGCCATGGTAACCGATTGGAGCACCAGCTTACACTGGGGCCCCGATCCGAACTGCTGCTGCGCATGCGCAGACCTAAACGTCAGTTTCGACGATGCACCGAAACGACGTTTAGCTTAATTCCGGATCCGGATTAATGCACTTCAATGGGCATTAATTCCGGATCCGGCGTTAAGGCATGTCTTCCGGATTTTTGGACTGAGACAAATCTGCAGCATGCTGCGGTTTTGTCAACGTCCAAAAAACGTTCACACCCTGAACGGATTTCTCTCCATTCAGAATGCATTAGGATTATCCTGATCAGTATCTTTCCATCTTAGAGCCCCGAGGACGGAACTCTAGGACGGAAAGCAAAAACGCAGATGTGAAAGGGGCCTTAAACAGAAGAAAATACGCCTTCTGGAGTGGCCCAGTCAGAGTCCTGACCTCAACCCGATTGAGATGCTGTGGCATGACCTCAAGAAAGCGATTCATACCAGACATCCCAAGAATATTGCTGAACTGAAACAGTTCTGTAAAGAGGGATTGTCAAGAATTACTCCTGACCGTTGTGCACGTCTGATCTGCAACTACAGGAAATATTTTTATTTGAAGTTATTGCTGCCAAATGAGGTTCAACCAGTTAATTAATCCAAGGGTTCACATACTTTTTTCACCTGCACTGTGAAGGTTTACATGGTGTGTTCAATAAAAAACATGGTAACATTTAAAGGGCTTCTGTCACCCCCACTGATGTAATTTTCACTAGCTGACATTAGCTACTTGCTAATGTCAGCTGAGTTCAAACATATGTTTCCTAACTTTTTTCCTGTTTTCTATCTTCTAAAAAACTTACTTTTGTGATATGCAAATTATCTTCGCTACCAGCAAGTTGGGCGGGTACTTGCTGGTAGCCGCCGCATCTTTATGCCCTTGGAACGCCCCCTCTTCTTTTGATAGACAGTCCAGCGCGCTCTCCTCCTCTCGCTGGCCCTGTCTGCAGCTGCAATCCCGCGCCTGCGCCGTATCGGTCTTTAGTCGGCGCAGGCGCTCTTAGTGAAGAACGCTCGCTTAGGCGCTCCGTCCTCAGTGCGCCTGCGCCGATGACGTCTTCTCTACACCCGGAAGAGAAGACACCGGCATCCCTGGTAAGGAGCAGGCGATGCCGGCGTCTTTTCTTCCGGGTGTAGCTCTGACGCCATCGGCGCAGGGCGCACTGAGGACGGAGCGCCTAAGCGAGCGTCCTCACTCAGAGCGCCTGCGCCGACTAAAGACCGATACGGCGCAGGCGCGGGATTGCAGCTGCAGACAGGGCCAGCAAGAGGAGGAGAGCGCGCAGGCCCTGTCTATCAAAAGAAGAGGGGGCGTTCCAAGGGCATTAAGATGCGGCGGCTACCAGCAAGTACCCGCCCAACTTGCTGGTAGCGAAGATAATTTGCATATCACAAAAGTAAGTTTTTTAGAAGATAGAAAACAGGAAAAAAGTTAGGAAACATATGTTTGAACTCAGCTGACATTAGCAAGTAGCTAATGTCAGCTAGTGAAAATTACATCAGTGGGGGTGACAGAAGCCCTTTAATTTTTTTTGTGTTATTAGTTTAAGCAGACTGTGATTGTCTATTCTTGTGACTTAGATGACGATCAGATCACATTTTATGACCAAGTTGTGCAGAAATCTATATAATTCTAAAGGGTTCACATACTTTTTCTTGCAACTGTATACCCTTTTTTTTGCAGTGAAAGGGGTAAAAAATCTAAATCTTTTGGATTGAGTACATTATAAAGCATACATTTAAATTGCGTTTTTGTTTCTCATTAGCTCAGCTTTCCTCTGGTGGAATGGAGAAGTCAGGGACAATCCAGGCCTTGTTCATTTTTATCTGAGTCAACCTGTCAGGATTGTCAGTGGACAAGCGGATACGCTTATCTGTTATAATGCCACCAGCAGCACTAAATACATGATCAGGCAAAACGCTGGCGGCAGGGCAAGCCAGCACCTCCAAGGCGTAGAGCGCAAGCTTGTTCCACGTGTCCAGCTTGGACACCCAGTAGTTGTAAGGCACTGAGGGATCATTTAGGACGCTGACACGGTCTGCAATGTATTCCCTCACCATCTTCCAAAACTTTTCCCTCCTTGTAGCACTAGGCCGTGATTCAGGGTGAGGTTGCTGGCGGGGTGTCATAAAAGTGTCCCATGCCTTGGAAAGTGTTGACCTGCCTCTGTTAGAACTACTGTGTGTTCCAATTGTCTGCCTTCCTCAGTTGCCTAAGGAAGTACGGACTCTGGCGGCCGCATTGTCAGATGGAAAATTTTGGAGCAATCTGTCAACAAGTACCTTCTGGTATTGCACAGTTTTACTCGTCTTCTCCATCACAGGAATGAGAGATGAGACGTTCTCTTTGTAGCGGGAGTCAAGAAGGGTGAACACCCAGTAATCTGTGTTACCTAAAATGCTTATAATGCGAGGGCCGCGGGAAAGGCAGCCTAACATGAAGTCAGCCATGTGTGCCAGAGTACCAACCGGCAAGACGTCGATGTCAACTTCAGGATGACTCTCCATACTCTCATCCTCCTCCTCCTCTTCTGCCCACCCACGCTGAACAGATGGAATTAAAGTTCCATGGGTACTAGCCTCTGTAGCAGAGGCAAGTGTCTCCAGCTCCTCCCCCTCCTACTCTTCATAGCCCAATTGGCGCTGAGAATACCAACTGGGGGAGGTCTAGCTATCACCCTGTGACATCTCCTCCACCATTACCTCGTCTGCCAAATTTAAAGCAACCTCCTTAATTGTGAGCACCGATCATTTGAGTAGACACAGCAGTGGGATGGTTACGCTGGGATGGTTACGCTGATAGCGTTATCGCCCCTAACCATCTGTGTGGATTCATCAAAGTTTTTTAAAAACCTCACATAGGTCTGACATCAAAGCCCAATCCTCTCTTTTGAATAGTGGCAGTTGACTCGAAAGGCGATGTCCATGTTGCAGCTGGTATTCCACATCTGTCCTCTGCTGCTGACAAAGCCTGGCCAACATGTAGAACGTAGAGTTCCACCGCGTGTTCACGTCGCAAAACAGTCGGTGAGCTGGAAGCCGCAAGCGCTGCTGCAGTGTTGACAGACCGGCCAAAGCTGTGGATGACTTGCGGAATTGAGCACACAAGCGGCGTGCCTTCACTAGTAGCTCCTTCAAATTGGGGTAGGTTTTGATAAACTGCTGAACCACTAAGTTTAAGACGTGGGCTAGGCATGGTATGTGTGTCTGGTTGCCGAGCTCCAAAGCCGCCACCAAGTTATGGCCATTGTCGGACACAACCTTGCCTGTTTCTAGGTTGAGTGGCGAGAGCCACAGCTCGGTCTGGTCCCTTATACCCTGCGACAGCTCTGCGGTGGTGTGCTGTTTGTCCCCTAAGCAGATCAGCTTCATCATGGCCTGTTGACGCTTACCCACAGCAGTGATACACTGCTTCCAGCTAGCGACTGATGGCTGACTGCTGTTGGAGGTGGAAATGGAGGAGGAGGAGGCGGAGTAGGAGAAGTGAGGGTTGAAGCCAGTAACATAGCTGCTGGCGGAGATCCTGATGGACATAGGGCCCGCAATCCTGGGAGTGGGTAGCACCTGTTCTATCCCATGGTCCGACTCACTCCCGGCCTCCACAACATTCACCCAGTGTGCAGTCAGGGAAATGTAGCGTCCCTGGCCACCAGCACTTGTCCATGTGTCTGTGGTGAGGTAGACCTTCCCAGTAAGTGCATTGGTCAGGGCACGGGTGATGTTCTGGGACACATGCTGGTGTAAGGCGGGCACGGCACACCGTGAAAAATAGTGATGGCTGGGGAGTGCTTACCGAGGGACGGCTGCCGACATCAGGCTGTGGAAGGCCTTTGTGTCCACAAGCCTAAATGGCAACATTTCAAGGGCCAGTAATTTAGAAAGTTGCGCATTTAGGGATATGGCCTGTGGGTGGGTGGGTATTTGAGCTTGCGTTCAAATGCCTGTGTTATCAACATTTGGACAGGGAAGTAGATGTTGTTGCTGACGGTTCATGCGAAGGTCCAGGTGCAGGGCGAGGGGCATCCGGGCCTGCGCCTTCGACAGGGGATTGTCCAGCAGTGTGTAACACAGGTGAAGTAGAGGCAGTGATGGGACCATCAGACGCAGAGTGTGGACCCAGGTGTTCGGCCCACTTATTAGTGTGCTTGGTTGCCATGTGGCGGATCATGCTAGTGGTGGTGAGGTTGCTAGTGTTCATGCCCCGGCTCATTTTCGTATGGCACAGGTTGCAAACTACCACTCTTTTGTCGTCTGCGCTTTCCTCAAAAAAGCACCATACTGCGTAACACCTACCCCTTTGGCAAGGTAGATTTACGCATAGGTGTGCGGTGTAACGGTTGAGGGGCTGTTTGGTGTGGGCCAATGTCTCCCTTTTGCCACCCCACTGCCTCTTCCAGTCTGTTGCGGTGCTACGGATCCCTCCCCCTCTGTACTGCTGTCCTCGCTCGGCTTTTCACCTAACCATGTTGGGTCAGTGACCTCATCGTCCACCACCTCCTCTTCCACTTCCTCACCCTGCTCATCCTCCTGACTTGACCTAACCACCACCTCAGTGATTGGCAACTGTGTCTCATCATCATCCACCTCATGAACGAATGATTGCGGTTCACCACCGTCATCTTCTTGAGACTGTGAAGAGTCAAGAGATTGGGAATCGGGGCACAATATCTCAGGTACCTCTTCAAGCGGTTGGCGAGAGAGCCAAACCAAGTACTGGCGATGAAAAGAGGTCATGTGAATATCCGAGTGTGGGATCACTTGTTTGCCCAGACGCGACATGGTGGGAGTAAGGAGAATCAGAGTGAGGATTCAGTTGACCAGACTCTAGGCTACAGAAACTGGACTTCGTGGAAGAGAGGGTTGTGCTTAACCGACTGGAAGCATTATCTTCTGCAATCCAACCGAGCACCTGTTCGCACTGTGTTGTCCTGCACCGCCAAGCTAAGTTAGACATGAAGCTGGGTAAGGTGGATTTTTTTGTTTTTTCTGGTGCACTGGCAGTTTCATTGCGCCCAGGGCCACCGCCTCTGCTTGCACCATCAGCCTCACGCCCAGGGCAACGGCCTCTGCTTGCACCATCAGCCTCACGCCCAGGGCAACGGCCTCTGCTTGCACCATCAGCATCACACCCACTTCCCCCTCCCTTTGTGCTCACCTTCTTCATATTAATGATTTTGTTTGTAGATGTTGCGCAGATTGTTTTACTGTCCGCTAAAGACACTGTTTTCTGATGCAGGATAGTACTGGATACAGAAAAATACAAATTTTTGGCACTACAATAGCCCAGAGATAATGTTATTTTTACAGTACACACTGTATTGGCTTGCTGTAATGTACTGAACACAGAAAAGTAAAGATTTCCAGGAGTACACTAGGCCACAGATAATGAATTTTTTACTGTACACACTGTATTTGCTGGCTGTAAGGAACAGGAGACAGAGAAATACAATTTTTCAGCATTACACTAGGCCACAGATAATGTAATTTTTACAGTACATGCTGTATTTGCTTTCTGTAATGTACAGGAGACAGAGAAATACAATTTTTCGCCACTACACTGGGCCAGAGATAATGTAATTTTGACATTACACACTTTATTCGGATGTAGTTCTATATTGGATATAAATTTGTTCCAAATAAAATGTATTCTCTGCTGGAATACTGTATATACGGTTTCGGCCTTAACACACACAGATGTGCCCAAAACTTGTTAACTATGGCTAAAATATAAATCACTGTCTGCTTGGTTAATTAATATAACGGTTGCTTATTGAACACACACACAGATGTGGCACAAGTTAGTTTAATTTCCCCAGAACAAATAATTTCTCTGATGGTACAGTGTATATCTCGGTAGCAGGAACACTGTAGTGAATAAGCCCTTTTTAATAATGTCTGCCCAACACACTGCTTTATGATGGTACAGTGTATATCTCAGTACCAAGGAACACTGTAGTGAATAAGCCCCTTTTAATAATGTCTGCCCAACACACTGCTTTATGATGGTGCAGTGTATATCTCAGTACCAAGGAACACTGTAGTGAGTAAGCCCCTTTTAATAATATCTGCCCAACACACTGCTTTATGATAGCGTTTTGTAGATGTCAGTAATCGGAAATCTTTCTGTCTTATCAAAGTTATCAAAGCGATTTTCAAGTCGTGCGCTTATCTGTCCCTCCCTGTCCCTGATAGTGCTGAATTAACCCCCTTCTTAAAAAAAAAAAAAAAAAAAAAAAAAAAGGTGCTGCACTGCTGTCAAACACACACTCTAGTCCTTTAAAGGACTGTTAGGTCTTTCAATAAGGTTTTCGGATTAAATTCAGTAAGTTTAGAGCTAAACTCTATCTGTCCCTGCCTGCTGTCTGCTCTCCCTGAAGCTGAATGAGCCGAGCGCCGGACCTCAGCTCCTATATGAAATGGTATCACGTGTTCCGGCCAGCCAATCAGTGTAAAGCTTACAGCTAACATTGCTATGGCCTTACACTAGGGTTGCCACCCGTCCGGGATTCACCCGGACAGTCCGGGATTTCAATCCTGTGCCTGGGAATGAGCCTTTCACAGACCCGGGCACAGGATCAGAGCGGGCGGCGGCAGAGCACAGCAGGAGATGAGCGCTACCATTGCGCTCATCTCCATAGTTATCTGTATCGCCGTTCTCAGGACAGCGATACAGATTTCTGTGCTGCGGCAGGGGAGGGAGAGGCGTTTCCCTCTCCTGTTCCTCTGATAGGCTGCGTGCCTTGTGCCGGCAGACTATCAGAGACCGATGCAGGCGGCGCGATGATATCATCGCGCCGCCTGAGCCGTACAGCATGAGACACAGGCCAGGAAGAGGCCTGCATCGCATCGCTGGAGGCAAGTATAAGTGTCTGGTTTTTGTGTTTTTTTTTTTTTTTTTTTTAAGAATTGGCAGCAGTGGCACATATGGGGGAAGGGGGCAGAGGCATATCAAGAGGGGCAGAGGCATATCAAGGGGGGCAGAGGCATATCAAGGGGGCAGAGGCATATCAAGGGGGCAGAGGCATATCAAGGGAGCAGAGGCATATCAAGGGGGCAGAGGCATATCAAGGGGGAAGAGGCACTTATTCTGGCACATATGGGTGACGAGGAGGAAAGAGGCACCTTATACTGGCACACTATTGGGGGGCACTATGGGGGTATCTACTAAGGCCACAGAGAAGGGGTATTTTATATGGGGGGCTCTGTGTGGTACTAGTATTACCAGGGGTATTATCTGTTTCTGCAGTGTAGTATTGGGGAGCACAGCGGGCACAGTATTGGGGGTAGTAGAATGATTTGTCCAGAAGATGGGAGGATGATGGAAAAGTAGTAAACTAAGATTTTTTTTTTTGTTGTTGTCAAACTGCAGAGATGGAAAGTGGTGACAAAATGATGGTCTGAAGGTCTGAAGGGAGAAGACGAGGACAGAGAACTTCTAGATCACAGGAGACGTCACTGGATGTAAGAGGTAAGTGGGGCTGTATTTCTGTATTGATGAGATCAGAGGCATAACGATCGTGGTGCGACAGCGAGTCGGGATATGGGTGTTGCTGGAGGCGGAGCATGGGCGTGGCAGGAGGCGGAACATGAGTGGGGCCACAAATGAGGCCGTCCCTCCCACCTGTTCGGGTTTGGCTTGAAGAAAAGGTGGCAACCATACCTTACACTGAGGGGAATTACTTACCTGGACCTTGATTGGCTGCTTAGAAGGCGCCAAACGTGCGGGAAGGAGACTCGAGCAATGCGACGAATACACGTGGTGCTTGGCTGAGTAAAGCCGAGCACTGAGCATAGCGATGCTCGTGCGGAACCAATACTCGGCCGAGCATGCTGACTCATCACTACTCCTTAGCAATAGATTGCATAGTGTAACTTTCTTAGTACCAATTCATCCTGAAGCTACAGTTGAGTAGGAGCAGAAAAATTCTATAGTCCTTTTTGGTGTACCATAGTGGACTGTAGTGTTGAGCGCGAATATTCGAATAGCGAATTTTTTTAGCGAATATCGGCACTTCGCTAATTCGCGAATATTTCGAATATAGCGCTATAAATTCGCTATTTCGAATATTCGTTTTTTTTTTTTTTTTTTTAGTTATATTTTTTTCTTTCCCACTTCCCAACAGTAGTTCTTACCTGTCCTGAGGATTCCTGGCTTCCTGGCTGCTCTAGTCAGTGCCCATTGCTGCTTCTGCCGACTTCCGTGCTCATGGAGCGTCCCCAACCATGGGAACGTCTCCATATACTAAAATGTACTGTCGGATTTGAGGAATTACGTTGAAATCGCAATGCGATTAATTCAAGTTATATTAATCGCATTGCGATTTCAACTTAGAGCTGGGTTTATAATGGGTCAGCTTGCTAGAATGAACGAAGTTAACGAATATGGAATATAGCAGCACTGCTAAGTTGAAATCGCAATGCGATTACTTCAAGTTAAATTAATCGCTTGCGAATTCAACTTAGCAGTGCTGCTATATTCCATATTCGTTAACTCGCTCATTCTAGCAAGCTGACCCATTATAAACCCAGCTCTAAGTTGAAATCGCAATGCGATTAATATAACTTGAATTAATCGCATTGCGATTTCAACGTAATTCCTCAAATCCGACAGTACATTTTAGTATATGGAGACGTTCCCATGGTGATGGGGACGCTCCATGAGCAAGGAACTTTATGGTTGGCTTGGTAGAATTAGCGAATAGCGAATATGACGAATGTATTCGTCATATTCCTCAAAACGAAGATAACGAGTATTCTACATCTTCGTTTTAGCTACCTATTCGTCAACCTCGCTATTTCTAGCAATCAAACAGGAAGGTTGACTATAGAGACAGCTGTGTTAAATTCGCTATGCGATTTTTTTTTATTTTTTTAATAGAATAATTATATTACTTGATATAATTATTATAATTATTCTATTTATTAAAAAAATATATAAATAATCGCATAGCGAATTAAACACAGTTGTCTCTATAGTCAACCTTCCTATTTGATTGCTAGAATTAGCGAAGTTGACGAATAGGTTGCTAAAACGAAGATGTAGAATACTTCGTTATCTTCGTTTTGAGGAATATGACGAATACATTCGTCATATCCGTCATCTTCGCTATAATTCTAGATATGAAACCAATAGGAAAGTAGCCTTAAGTTAAAATCGCAATACGCGATTATTTAAATCGCATATTAATCGCGGTAACTAGAATAATGACGAATATTCAATTTCAACGAATATGAAACGAATATTCATTCGAATATTCGCGAATTTTGTCGAAATCGAATATGGCACCTGCCGCTCATCACTAGTGGACTGTTAGTCTTTGTTATTTACTGCTGTAGTATTCAGTATGAAGAGAACCTCTCATAACGAAGGTGGAGTATAACTCCTTGAAGATGCAAAAGTATTTACTAAAATAAACATGTTAGGAGAACTGATGTCCTCTTTAATTGGGGCAGTCTCACTATGACAACCCGTTTTTTAAGTAAAATCAGTCTGGAAATGAATTCATTGCTATGGGCATTACATATCAATAGAAGCTGTAGTATTTCACAGTGCCCATTAACATGACTATAATAAAAAAATGTATTTATACAGCACCAAAATATTCCGCAGCGCTTTATAATCCAGGGGATTATGTAAAACAGAATCATATATTAGCAACAAACAAGTCAACAATTAAAACAAGAACAGTGAGAGCCCTGCTCAAAAGAGCTTGCGATCTTGTTTGTACAATGGTCCTGCCGTCCTAACAAAATAAGGTGGTACATAGTTTTTTTTCTCCCAGGATATGAGCTCTGCGCTGCGATTGGCCAGCGCTACAGCCTGGGAGAAGGAGATGAAGGGAAGGCTCCGCCTACTATAACCAAGTTCCCCAAGTCCCCGCCTACTATAACTTTGTGAGCACAGAGACCGGAGCCTATACCGGGAGAACGGAGCCGCTGTACATGTCAGCATCATTAGTTAATATCTTTAGAAGTGATGAAAGGTCCTCTTTAAGAACTGATAGTAAGAGTATATTTAAATACTGTATATTGGGGCCCCAGTTTTTGTAGACTGATGTCGGTCTTTTTTTCGGGCCATACTAAACAGATGCAAACTTATCTAATGATTCTAACTAGAAGTTTTTTGTTTTTTTTTACAGTACATTATCGCAGGAGCTCTGACCATTGCAGCTCAATCTAAACCTAACGTCTGCTTGGTGAGTAACTTGATAAAGATTGTGCATAGACAATGTCAACTGATCCAAGTCAGGGTAGGAATTATTATTCTGTTCTCTCTGGACCATTCATGATCATTTGGTGTTTTTTCTTAAACAGTGTCCACAGTGAAAGTTTTCTTACCCAGGGTGAACATACAGTGAGAGCTGCAATTTTAAAACACTAAAAGGGCATTCTGAAGGGATAGTAATTTATAGACAGGGGTGTAACTACTGCTGCAGTAGCTGCTATGGGGCCCGCAGTGGCAGGGAGGTCCAGACCATAATGCATACCTCCCAACTTTCTAAACGAACAAAAAGGGACACATCGTATGGCAGCAAATTCTTTCCACATTTTTTCCAACTTGTAGGATAACATGCTGAACTGGATGGACAGATGTCTTTTTTCAGCCTTATAAACTATGTAACTTTGTTACTAGGCCACGCCTCTAACTCCGCCCAAAATAAACTATGCACCTAATCCCAACCAGTCCTCTTAATGCCCCCACATAGTAATTATTTCCCCTTCATGCCACCGAACAGTATTTATGCCCACATTGTGCCCACTCACAGAATTATACCCAGCTGTGCCCCCAGTTATGTGCCCCCTCACAGAATTATGCCCAGCTGTGCCCCCATTAATATGCCCAGTCATGTTCCCCCATTAATATGCCCAGTCATGTGCCCCCAGTAATATGCCCAGCTGTGCCCCCAGTAATATGCCCAGCTGTGCCCCCAATAATATGCAGAGCTGTGCCCCCAATAATATGCAGAGCCGTGCCTCCAGTAATATGCCCAGCTGTGCCCTAAGTAATATGTCCAGCTGTGCCCCCAGTAATATGCCCTGTTATGTGCCCCCTCACAGAATTATGCCCAGCTGTGCCCCCAGTAATATGCTGTGTCATGTGCCCCCATTAATATGCCCAGCTGTGTCCCCAGTAATATGACCTGTTATGTGCCCCTCGTAATATGCCCATCTGTGCCCCAAGTAATATGCCCAGTCATGTGCCCCAGTAATATGCCTAGGTGTGCCCCCACAAATATGCCCAGCTGTGCCCTCAGTAATATGTCTAGCTGTGCCCCCAGTAAGATGCCCTGTTATGTCCCCCCCAGTAATTTGTCCATCTGTGCCACCAATATGCCCATTTATGTGCCCCCTGTAATATGCCCAGCTGTGCACCCAGTAATATGCCCAGTTATGTGCCCCCAGTAAAATGACCAGCTGTGCCCCCAGTAGTATGTCCAGTAATGTGCCCCCAGTAATATGTCCAGTAATGTGCCCCCAGTAATATGCCCAGCTGTCCCCCCAGTAGTATGTCCAGTCATGTGCCCCCAGTAATATGTTCAGTTATGTTATGTGCCCCCAGTAATATGCCCAGTTATGTGCCCCCATAATATGCCCAGCTGTGCCCCCATATTATGCCTAGCTGTGCCCCCAGTAATATGCCCAGTTATGTGCCCCCTGTAATATGCCCGGCTGTGCCCCAGTAATATGCCCAGCTGTGCCCCCAGTAATATGCCCAGTTATGTGTCCCCATAATATGGCCAGCCGTGCCCCCATATTATTCCCAGCTGTGCCCCCATTAATATGCCCATCGGTGCCCTCAGTAATATGTCCAGTTATGTGCCCCCAGTAATATGCCTAGTTATGTGCCCCCAGTAATATGCCCAGTTGTGCCCCCAGTAATATGCCCAGTTATGTGCCCCCATATTATATGGCCAGCTGTGCCCTATAATATTCCCAGCTGTGCCCTCATAATATGCCCATCTGTGCCCCAGTAATATGTCCAGTTATGTGCCCCCAGTAATATGCCCAGCTGTGCCCCCAGTAATATGCCAGTTATGTGCCCCCATAATACGCCCAGCTGTGCCCCCAGTAATATGCCCAGTTATGTGCCCCCAGTGATATGCCCAGCTGTGCCCCCAGTAATATGTCCAGCTGTGCCCCCAGTAATATGCCCTGTTATGTGCCCCCAGTAATATGCCCAGTTGTGCCCCCAGTAATATGCCCAGTTATGTGCCCCCATATTATATGGCCAGCTGTGCCCCCATAATATTCCCAGCTGTGCCCTCATAATATGCCCATCTGTGCCCCCAGTAATATGTCCAGTTATGTGCCCCCATTAATATGCCCAGCTATGCCCCCAGTAATATGCAAGTTATGTGCCCCCATAATACGCCCAGCTGTGCCCCCAGTAATATGCCCAGTTATGTGCCCCCAGTGATATGTCCAGCTGTGCCCCCAGTAATATGCCCAGTTATGTGCCCCCATATTATATGGCCAGCTGTGCCCCCATAATATTCCCAGCTGTGCCCTCATAATATGCCCATCTGTGCCCCCAGTAATATGTCCAGTTATGTGCCCCCAGTAATATGCCCAGCTGTGCCCCCAGTAATATGCCAGTTATGTGCCCCCATAATACGCCCAGCTGTGCCCCCAGTAATATGCCCAGTTATGTGCCCTCAGTGATATGCCCAGCTGTGCCCCCAGTAATATGTCCAGCTGTGCCCCCAGTAATATGCCCTGTTATGTGCCCCCAGTAATATGCCCAGTTGTGCCCCCAGTAATATGCCCAGTTATGTGCCCCCATATTATATGGCCAGCTGTGCCCCCATAATATTCCCAGCTGTGCCCTCATAATATGCCCATCTGTGCCCCCAGTAATATGTCCAGTTATGTGCCCCCATTAATATGCCCAGCTATGCCCCCAGTAATATGCAAGTTATGTGCCCCCATAATACGCCCAGCTGTGCCCCCAGTAATATGCCCAGTTATGTGCCCCCAGTGATATGTCCAGCTGTGCCCCCAGTAATATGTCCAGCTGTGCCCCCAGTAATATGCCCTGTTATGTGCCCCCAGTAATATGCCCAGCTTTGCCTCCAGTAATATGCCCCTCACAATGTGCTCCTCACAGAAAGTAAAAAAAATAAACACAACATACTCACCTTGTTCCTAACAGCAGCAGTAGGACATTGGCTGCTCTGGTCTGTGGAAGAGGCGGAGCTGAGGCTGACTGCCGGCAGTCCCCGCCCCGCAAAGACGAGAGGTGTGGAGAGCCGGCAGGGGGGGGGGGGGAAGATGAAACAGGGGGCTGATGCCAGCTTTCTGCTTCGTCATAATACACAGGACACTGTATCTGCTTCCTATGGAAGCCGGGACAGCTGCCAGAAAGTGGGACATACCTCGCCTGTATCGGGACCCGCGGACAGTCACTGCAATCTGGGACTGTCCTGCTGGATCCGGGACGATTGGCAGGTATGCCATAATGGATGTCTGTTATCCATTAGTGATGTCGCGAACATAAAATTTTCAGTTGGCAAACGCGAACTTCCGCAAATGTTCGCGAACAGGCGAACCGGGCGAACCGCAATAGACTTCAATAGACAGGCGAATTTTAAAAACCAAAGGGACTCTTTCTGGCCACAATAGTGATGGAAAAGTTGTTTCAAGGGGTCTAACACCTGGACTGTGGCATGCCAGAGGGGGATCCATGGCAAAACTCCCATGGAAAATTACGTAGTGGACGCAGAGTCGGTTTTTAATCCATAAAGGGCATAAATCACGTAACATTCCTAAATTGTTTGGAATAACATGCTTTAAAACATCCAGTGTGTGTATACGATCAGGTATGATGTTGTATCGATCAGGTAGTGTAAGGGTTACGCCCGCTTCACAGACATTGATAGACCAAACTCCCCTTTTAATACACCGCAAACAACCGCAAACAGTCCATTTGCACAACCGCAAACTCCCCATTTGCACAAGGTTGGATACCAAGCTAGCCACGTCCCGGTGATGTCATTGAAGGTTTCTTCCTCCACCCAACCACGTATAACACCAAGGGTCCCCGAAAGGTCAATTGAATTGATTTTTCGAACAGGGAGATGGTTAAAAAAATGCTGGCTCCCTCCCCTTTGTTTTAATCCACGGTCACTGCGTCTGCGCCGTGCAATTTACTGTCACACCCGATATGAGTGGTATTTTCTGTAGTACTATTCTCATCAGTTTAATCCCTGTTACGTCCCCAATCTGGGGTCCATCTATTGAATTGATTTTTCAAACGGGGAGATGGTTAAAAAAACGCTGGCTCCCTCCCTTTTGTTTTAATCCACGGTCACTGCGTCTGCACTGTGCAATTTACTGTCACACCCGATATGAGTGGTGTCTTAACTAGTACTATTCCTATCAGTTTAATCCCTGTTACGTCCCATATCAGGGATTGCCTTTTGTGAAAAAAAAATGTAGGCCGGGTACCTTCGACTGCCTTTACAGTGACAGACCAAACTCTCATACACCAAACTGAATTGATTTCAGGAACCGGGAGATGGAAAAAAGCAGCTTGGTCGGTCCTCTTACTCCCAAATTGGGGCACTGCGCGTGCACAGAGCAATGTGCTGAGACACCCTATATGAGTGGTGTCTTAACTAGTACTATTCCTATCAGTTTAATCCCTGTTATGTACCCTATCCGGACTAAAGTGTAAAAATTAAATGCCTGTGCCACACGGTATGAGTGGTGGTGGGCACTGGCAGTGGGCACACTACAGTCAGTGGAAGTTAGCCTGACACACACTGGCAGGCAACTAACCTTAGATTAAAGGGTAAAAATTAAATGCCTTTGTTTGATGCAAAGTCCTGTGCCACACGGTGTGAGCGGTGGGCACTGGCAGTGGGCACATGGGCACACTACAGTTTGTGGGCCTGCAGCTCCTCACACAGGGGCAGGCCAGGCAACTGCAATATATATATGGAGAAAAAAAAAAAAGCAGACTAATGTAACAGCCCTAAAAAGGGCTTTTTGGGGGTGCTATCAGGATGCTGTCCTTACAGCAGAGATCTGATGAGTCTTTGAGGACTGGAGTGGACACTGAATACACTAGCCTAGCTATCAATTTCCCTATTAAATCAGCAGCAACTACACTCTCCCTCCTCTCACTAAGACTGCAGCTTCAGAATGAATCTAAAATGGATGCTGTGCAGGTGGTGGGAGGGTCTGGGAGGGAGGGTATGCTGCTGATTGGCTGGAATGTGTCTGCTGACTGTGAGGTACAGGGTCAAAGTTTGCTCAATGATGATGTATAGGGGGCGGACCGAACATCGCATATGTTCGCCTGCCGAGGCGAACGTGAACAAGCTATGTTCGCCGGGAACTGTTCGCCGACGAATAGTTCGGGCCATCTCTATTATCCATTACAGCTGGGTGTCAGGCCCTTACTAGCAATATGGCACGTGGCCCGGCACTGCGCTTGTTAAACTAGCTGAGTAAGGGTGCCTTCACACATAGCAGATTTTGTCTAAGAAAATTCTGTGACTGAAAATCAGTTCCATTCATTTGAGCACATGGATTTCTGAAAGCCCTATTAAGGTAAATGGAACTGACTTTAAGTCACATCATTTTCTGCCACAAAATCTGACATGTGTGAAGGCACCCTAAAGGAATTGTGAGCAGTAGACGCTCATAAGGTCCTGATGCCAGCATCAGGAAGACAAGTTATGCAGGTCTCAAAGCCAGTGCCAACTATCTCTTAATATTGGTGCGCTGCTCCACCTCATGCAGCTCCACTCCAGACAGGTACCTAGAACACAAACAGGTAAGAATTATTGTTTTTATTTTATTTACATCACATGGGTTTCACTAATGTAAGGAGGAGTATTACTAAGTGGGGGCAATAATGGGGGTATTACTGCGTAAGTCCACTAAAGGGGAGCATTACTGTTTGTGGGCACTATAAGGGCAAAACTACGACAGGATGCATAACTCAGTGCATGGAAGATTGTATGATGGGCAGTCTTGACTAGCTGCGGGAGGGGAGTAGATATGAAGTTGCTCAATTGGGTGGGGAGGGGGAAATTACTGGTCCTGTTAAAAAATTTGCTATGAAGCCCAGCCTTTTCTAGTTGCATCCCTAGATGAGAATCAGAATGACACAGAAGAAATATAGTAGCATTACGTATCTCGCCAATCTCCCTCCTCTGGCTTTCCAATGCCCTCTTCTGGCATTCCGATGTTAACTGAATTTCTGCTGGTCTCTACTCTCTGGTCTCAGCTTGACACACAGGAAACGACAGGCGATGCCTGCTCAGTTAATCCCTGGTTGAGGCTGGTCACCATTAGCATACTTACCAATGTTTCCGTTGGTAAAACCGGGCATGTGAGCCCTGCCCCCTGGGACCACCCTAATCCCGTCTGAGAACATCCATTTATGGGCAGGTTTGTGGTAGTCTCATCCATCACTAATTTGCCGGGACGGTCTCTGAAAATCAGTGATTGGGACAGTTGGCAACTATGCATTAAGGTAGCCACTTTCATAGCCCCCAAAAAGGGGACATTCTAGGCCATGACCCTTGCCTAAGCCTCACCAGCCACCCAACTAAGCCACGTCCGTTGCACAGAAACTGGAAGAAACTTAGTATGTTAACCCTTTAATCTCTTCCTCCCTAGCACTGCCTGGCCTGCTACTACTCTCTGGTTGGAAGTGATTTGCGTAAAACTTAATTCCAGTACTGTATGGAGCAGGAGCTCCGTACAGTATTAAATTGTATTAGCTCTGATGAGCCGAAGTTATTGCTTCTTGGAACCGAATCCTAGTTAGTGAAGTTGTTTTTAACAGCACAAGTATTAAGGCTGACTGGTCAGCCTGCATTTGTGGGAGGGGCGGAGGCTCTTCTTAAACAAGCCACTGCCTCACTCCTGGGCGTGTGTTCTTCAGGTGCACAGGTGCTGCTGGGTGTCATTAGTGAACTAGCTTCTCTGGTGGCAGGATCTCTTTCTTTGCAGCATGGAGCCAGAACGGAGGTTTTGTTTTCTCTGCTATCGTAGCAATGCACGCGGGGTAATACGTAAGTAAGTTGGGCCGTGGCCATCCCTCCTGGCCGGTCAGAACCTGACTTTCCTAGCGAACGGGAGGCTTCGCCTCAGAATCTTCTGCCTCAGGTTTGTTTGGTTGGGGCTAAAAAATTTCTATTTCTTTTTCAACCTCGTTTGTTTGATAATAAGAATTAGTTCCGGTATATCTTGCAAATTTACGTCGCTTGTTTGTCGCATTGAAAATTACTTCAGTTTATACGCAGTTAGGGAACAGTCACCCGGGCTGCATGTGACGTCATGATTGAACATCAGACTCAGCGGTTGTTTGACCTGTTGCTGTAGCTGTTCCTCGCCATGTGACTCCCCTCTCCCAGCCACCACCATCTTTAGACTTCATGTTTTTTCCTGCTTTATGTACTAAAACCCTGATGCACTTTATGCTCTGCTCTTATTCTGAGCGGCAGTTCCACGTTCGGCTCTACTTCTGTCTTATACCTGCTTGCACCTCGCTTATACGCCTCACACCCTCAGATGTATCCGCACGTCTTTTATTGTCCATCACTTTCACGCTGCTCGTTCTAGACGGCCTTTACATTTTGCTTTACACATGTTTTACTCTCTGCTCACTGGAGCTGTGTCCACATGTCTGCTATTTTCATCATGCTTCATACTTCAATCACATTCGAGTTGCTTTCACCCGTTGGCTGTTCACACTTGGCTGTTGCATCATGTTGTTGTGTGTGGTTAGAGCTGCGTTTATGCGTCGGCTAGTATACCATGTTGCTCTGCTCACAGTCAGAGCTGCGTTCACATGTCTGCTGTTACAACAGGTCATTCGAGGCTTGTTTTCAGAGGTGCATTCACGTTCGCTGTCACATCATGTTCATGCTCCACTCACATTTAGAGCTGCTGTTATACCTATTTTCGTTCTCGGCTCACTCACAAAGGAGCCTTCACACTTACGCAGTCAAATTCACGACCAGGGCTGCGTCCATACGTCTATTGGCATATCATGTTTGCTCTACTCACACCCAGAGCTGCGTTCACACGTCCATTGTTACTACGGTTCTTTCCAGGCCCATTTCTAGAGCTGCGTTCATGTCACTTTCACAGCATGTGTCACGCCCCATTCACAACCAGAGCTGCCGTTATACCAATCGTTTGCTCTGCCTATACCCAGAGTTGTGTTAACACTTCTACTGCTACAACAGGTTTTATACCCCACTCGCCAGAGCTGCTTTCCCCTGCTCCTTCCAGTATAACTCTCATCCTGTGACCTCCACAGGATCAGCACACTCTTTTCCTGAAATCCTCTGTGCTGCTGGGACCCTGCTCCTTCCACTATGTAACTCTCATCCTGTGACCTCCACAGGATCAGCACACTCCCTCCTGAAATCCTCTGTGCTGCTGGGACCCTGCTCCCTCCACTATGTAACTCTCACCCTGTGAACTCCACAGGATCAGCACACTGCTCTCCTGAAATCCTCTGTGCTGCTTGGGGTACCTGACTTTGTAGTTCTCTATGTATGTAACCTAACACAAGGTCATCAGAAATCCTCTGTGTTTCTGGGCTGGTGATGTCACTATTATAATGTAATGGTCAGTCTGTTCTCCTGAAATACTCTGTGCTGCAGCAGCTATCGTATTTTACGTGTGATCACAGGAGATCTGACACGTCCTTGAGGCAGGAAATATATTGATTGAACCTCCCACTCAAAACTGCATCCTCATGTTACTTGCTACACTCAGTAGTCTTAATGGGGCACTCCGCACCCACTGCTTAGTACTCTCCCGGTAAACATGGCTGCTTTCTTTTCAGGCGTACGTTTTTCCTCGGTGGTGTGAAAAAAAAAAAAAAAATTTTTTTCTTTTAAATCCTGATTCGTGTTCACTCAGATTGGTCTCCTTTACTCCTGGTTTGCATTCCCTCAGATTGGTCTCCTGCCTAGTTCAACAAAACAGCTTCTCAGCGGAGGCCAGTGGGCCTACCATGTTTTACAAGTTGTTCTTTTGTTTGTTGGTTAGGTATTGTACCTTCCCTATGACTTCAGGGGTCCGACGACTGCTTCGGCCACATGGCTTCGGGGGTCCGACGACTGCTACGGCCCTATGGCTTCGGGGGTCTGACGACTGCTACGGCCCTATGGCTTCGGGGGTCCGACAACTGCTTCGGCCCTATGGCTTCGGGTGTCTGACGACTGCTACGGCCCTATGGCTTCGGGGGTCTGACGACTGCTACGGCCCTATGGCTTCGGGGGTCCGACGACTGCTACGGCCCTATGGCTTCGGGGGTCCGACGACTGCTACGGCCCTATGGCTTCGGGGTCTGACGACTGCTACGGCCCTATGGCTTCGGGGTCCGACAACTGCTTCGCCCTATGGCTTCGGGGTCCGACGACTGCTACGGCCCTATGGCTTCGGGGTCCGACGACTGCTTCGGCCCTATGGCTTCGGGGTCTGACGACTGCTACGGCCCTATGGCTTCGGGGTCCGACTGACTGCTTCGGCCCTATGGCTTCGGGGTCTGACGACTGCTACGGCCCTATGGCTTCGGGGTCCGACAACTGCTTCGGCCCTATGGCTTCGGGGTCTGACGACTGCTACGGCCCTATGGCTTCGGGGTCCGACAACTGCTTCGGCCCTATGGCTTCGGGGTCTGACGACTGCTACGGCCCTATGGCTTCGGGGTCCGACGACTGCTTCGGCCCTATGGCTTCGGGGTCTGACGACTGCTACGGCCCTATGGCTTCGGGGTCCGACGACTGCTTCGGCCCTATGGCTTCGGGGTCTGACGACTGCTACGGCCCCATGGCTTCGGGGTCCGACGACTGCTTCGGCCCTATGGCTTCGGGGGTCCGACGACTGCTTCGGCCCTATGGCTTCGGGGGTCTGACTGCTACGGCCCCATGGCTTCGGGGGTCTGATGACTGCTTCGGCCTTATGGCTTCGGGGGTCCGACGACTGCTTCGGCCCTATGGCTTCGGGGGTCTGACGACTGCTACGGCCCTATGGCTTCGGGGGTCTGACGACTGCTTCGGTCCCATGGCTTTGGGGGTCCGACGACTGCTTCGACCCCATGGCTGTGGGGGTCCGATTACCTGTTTTCAGTCCTGCCTGGTTGGTTGTCCATCCATGGTTCCAGGCTGATTGGGCCCAAATGTCTCACATTCATAACTGCTTCCCTGATCACCTGCATACGGCCCATGTTTTAAACTAAAGTCTTTCACCTGCGGGGTTCAGTCAGGTTCACTTGTTACTCAACTAAGTTTCCTGCTCCTTACGTTCTTTAGGTGTTACACCTTATTAATGTCCAGTGTCTGCCATGCTCCAGGATCACACTTCAATTACTGGAGCTCAAATCTTTAGGGTCATCTGCCATGTCGGTCAGGTCACTTTTTTTCAACCATATTCGCCTGCCACGGTATTCGGGCCACGTAGGTTAATGGTAGACTCAGATACCAGGTCGGTTTTCCTGGTTCAGGATTAAACCATTCTCAGGGGTTCACAGAAGAATGCAGGGGCCATGGCAAGCAGATAGTTGATGTCTGGGGAACTATTCAAAGATTCCCTTCCTACTTTCATGGTTTCTTTTGCCCCTCACTTCTTGCATAGTCTAGGCAGGCAGGTTTCTCTTTCGGTTCCACAATCTCCGGAGGCCAGGGCAATTGTCAGTACTAGAACCACAGGTCACCAGGTTCAGTTAATATCTCATGCTCCTTTCCACAGCGCATTCCCATTCCTTCATTCCGCTTCGGGCACTATCTGCAACATCGAGCATCATGTCTACGGTTTCGTCATTTGCAAGCTGTGATGTACGTCTTCTTATGGTTTTGCCGCATACTTCCTGAATGTGCGGTCAAGATTGCCGATGCCTTACAGTTGGTCACGGATTTGTTTGCACTTTCATTGTTTCTTTATAACCTACTTGGCTTGGCTTTTGCCCCCTTTAGGCCTACCCACGGCTATGGCTAAGGGCACAATTCAAGCCATTAAGTTAGGTTTAGCTAGCACACGGCTAGCCGGGTTAGGTTGTTCTTGATGTTTATCTCCCTAGGGTTCATCAAGCATCGTTGGCCGTAGCCATGACCACAAGTATTAAGGCTGACTGGTCAGCCTGCATTTGTGGGAGGGGCGGAGGCTCTTCTTAAACAAGCCACTGCCTCACTCCTGGGCGTGTGTTCTTCAGGTGCCCCACCCTCCCTCCCTTCTCTTTTCATTTCCACAGGGTATGCCCCCTTTTAGGCCTACCCACGGCTATGGCTAAGGGCACAATTCAAGCCATTAAGTTAGGTTTAGCTAGCACACGGCTAGCCGGATTAGGTTGTTCTTGATGTTTATCTCCCTAGGGTTCATCAAGCATCGTTGGCCGTAGCCATGACCACAAATTAATTTATGAAGTTATTACACGAAGTCTCGAGAGTCTCATCGGAGCCAATACATTCTAATACTATACGGAGCTCCTGCTCCGTACAGTATTGGAACGAAGTTTTATGCAAATCGACTTCGGATGTTTCATCCTAGTTGATTGGCTCATCCCTAGTTACAACCACCAAATCCAGTCCACATCATAGTAAATGGTACCAGCCTCTATGGTGACTGGCACCGTGGGGAGTGCACATAGGCACACGTATGCAGCAGCTCTATTCCCGCCCACCTTGTATCTGTAACCAGCAAAGGAGGCAATATGGATAATAACAATACATTAGCAATTGGCTTGTATTAACTTTATCAACATGATAAATGCTGCCATTTGCTGAAGTGAGACAATCCTTTTAAGGGCTGATGGTAAGAACAGATTTACATATGCTGGTGGCCCAGTTTTTGAGAGGGGACCCCCCCTCCCCTTGTGCAAACACAAAACAGCCCCTTCTTCTGAGCAAAGAGGAACCAATCTGACATTTTGCCCCTAGTGTGCTGTCCTCAACCTCAACATTATACAGGCTGTTGCCTAATGTCAGTCTGGTCACTGGTGAGTCACTGTATGTTGATAAACTCACCAGTTCATTGTTGGTCTAGCTGCTGGCCAGCCGCATTAAAAGAAGGATCACACGTTCTTTGGTGCCGACATGAAAAAGGAAAAGGAGTCGCAAAGCCAGTGCTGTTGAGGCTCAGTCAGCACTGAGGTCTTCTGATAGAGTCTTCTTGGACTGTCTTTCCCTGGGCTGCAGTGAGAGGAGACTTGTGGGTGGAGTAAGTTACAGCTGCTTTTACTGTCTGCACTGACCGTCACCCGCCTGCTATTCTTTTGTCTTTCACTCTGCAAAGCCTCCCTAGCAATTAACTGAGTGCCTCAAATCACTGTAAGGCCCAAAAAAAAAAAAAAAAAAAGAGGACTCCTGGGCGTCCATTCATTGTCAGAGTGGGTATGTCCAGCCATTTCCTGTCTGTCATGCCTGGTTCAGGAAGCAGCGACCAGAAGTGATCATCTAAGTTTTGAAAGTGTTTTTTTCACCATTCTATCCCTTATCTTATTAATTATTATACCTGTAGTGGCAGCATCTGTTCTTCCTAGATTCTTTTCAAAATCTGTTTATTGTTTTCAAAGTAAGGTAGAAAAAACAGCACAATAGATTAAATAAACTCCTGGTGTCAGTACATAAGGTTATCAAGGCAGAATAAAGGCCGAAAATGGTGCAAATTGGTACATGAATTTCTTGTTACAATGCTCAATTAAATTAAGCAGAGTTACAGAAATTTTGTCTCTAGAACTAGTAGAACACTAGAAACATGTAACTAGAGAGAGAAGGGCAGGAAGGAATAAGAGACTGGGGGGAGGGTTGATAAGGGGTGGAGGGGGGTGGTGCTGTCTCCTGGACAAGCCCAAGGAAACAGGTTTATTGTAATATATGAGAAGGGACAACTCGGATAGTTGTGTGTGTGTCCTTCTTAGATTCTACTGTAGAGAAGTCACAGTGAGTATGCTCAAGGTAAGAAAACAAGGTTTCATTTCAAACCAAGTGTAAATTGACCTTTGCATAAGACCAGTTTTACATGAACGTAATATGGGTGCAAATCCCGATCTCTGTGTGGGTCTAATCATCTAAAGTTACTTTGGCTGATTAGACTCTTAATCAGGTCAGAATTTGTGCTGCAATATGGGTGTAGAAATGCGCCTGTATTTCGCTTGTGTGAAATTGGCTTTAGAGAGGTATCGTTTGCCTTACTCTCGACCATCTCTGGATTGTAGAAATAAAAGTTTATACTTCATGAATGTATGACTTGTGTTGTCTCCTGCTCTTTTTAGATTGATGGCCTATCCTCAGTGTAGGCCATCAATCAAGGCCAAACTGCTCATTTGGGGACACTATAACTACTGGAGGAACTACATAGGGCATTATAACTACTAGGGGCACTACAGGGGGACATTTTAACTACTGGGGGTACTACAGGGGCATTATAACTACTGTGAGCAATACATGGGGACACTAACTATTGTGGGCCCTACGTGGGGAAATTATAACTACTTAGGCACTATAGGGGGACTATATAACTACTGGGGGAATTATAACTACTCAGGGCACTATATAAAGAATTTTATCTACTGGGGTACCATAGAGGAGGCTTATTACTATAGGGGGGCACTACAGGAGGCCTCATAGAGGGGCCTTATTACTACTAGGGGCAATTTAGGAAGCTTTATCACTACTGGCAGCACTTTAATGGGCCTTTTTACTGCTGAAGATACTTAGAGGGCTTATTACCACCGGGGACACTATAGAGGTGCTCTTTTACTACTAATGAGGGTCCTCTCATGGAACATTATCACTGTATGGGGCACTATTAGTAATGAGGGCACTCGGAGAGAATTTTTATTGGCAGGACTTTTGGGAGCACTATTACTTGGTTGCTAACCTGCAGTGAAGTCCAGATCTCTGTATAGGGTTTAAAGGGTGAAGCCTTATACCAATCCGGTTAGTTGGTACAGTGGGTTCACACTCGCTAATCTGTAACAAAATATGTATAGTTTTCGTCCATATATGCCATTAGAACTGAGGTTGGAGAGGGGCACAATCATATTTCACATTTACCACACAGCAAGTGGGTCGTTTTTTTTTTTTTTTTTTTTTTTAAGCACAAACTGGCCCTGCCATCAATAATAGATTGGTGGTGATCTGCCAGCCCACATGCCTGCCAATCAGCTGTTTGGGAGTTACTCTGGTGTTGGAAATAGGCACCATAACTGTTGGAGCAGCATTGCAGTAACCAGCTCTGTCCACTACACATTGGACGGAGCTTTGTAGTTATGGACCCTATTTCTGATGCCGGACCTAGTCCTGAACATCTTGATGTATGGGGAGTTGGTGTGCGATAGGCCATCAGGACACACATCCCTCATTGCTGTCATGTTTAAATGGAGCGATTTATCAGAGTTGCAAAAATGAATGATTATTGGCTTTCGGGCTAAGGGTGGCAAAATTTCTGAAACTATGTAGCTTCTGAACTGTTCTCGTGCTGCTGTGGTGAAAGTCAGTAGACAAATTGCACCACTACGAATAAGCGACGTGGAACCTGCAGAACACCAGGTGCCATTGATGTGAGAGGTGAATGTCGGCTTCAAAGGTACGCAAGGGTGGACACACTACAGTGGAGCAGCTCATCACCAAAATGAACCAGGGGTCGTCCAGACATGAGTCTAAAACAACAGTTTTACTGCGTATGGGGCTCTGAAACTGACAGATGGACACTGCATCTCTGCTAATGTAGTTACATCGCCAAAAATAGCTTTAATTTTCGCAGCAGTATTAAAATTGGACCTCGACTAATTGGCATAGGGTTTCTTTCTACAATGAATCCTGTTTTCTGCCTCATCAAATGGATGGAAGTTGGTGTGTCATGCATGAAACGTCAGAGAACAGACATATTGCAACCATTTCTGGGAGCGCACAAACTGGTGGTGGCACTGTTATGGTCTGGGGAATGTTTTCATGGCATTCTCTGGGCCCACTCATCCATGTGGAAGGCACTCTGAACTTGGGTAGAATACATCCTTGCATATCACATACAACCATACATGCCGATTGTCTTCCCTGGGACAGAGGACAATGCGACATGTCACATGCCTAGAAATGTCCGACATTGTTTGGAAGAGCATGACCAAGACTTCCCAGTACTACCCTGGCTATAATACCCCAGACTTGTACCCAATTAAGCATCTGTGGGACTGTGTTCATTCCCCTGTGCACCCTCCAGCAGTTGTGGGCTACACTGTAGTTTGCATGGCTCTAGATAACTGAAAACCTGCCAGGACCTGCACACGGTGGTTACTCTGGATATTAGCTGCAGGTCATATTAACCACTTCAGCCCCCCTAGCTTAAACACCCTTAAAGACCAGGCCACTTTTTACAATTCTGCGCTACACTACTTTACCCGTTTATTGCTCCGTCATGCAACTTGCCACCCAAATGAATTTTACCTCCTTTTCTTCTCACTAATAGAGCTTTCATTTGGTGGTATTTCTTTGCTGCTGACATTTTTACTTTTTTTGCTATTAATCAAAAATTACCGAAATTTTTACAAAAAAATGACATTTTTCACTTTCTGTTGTAAAATTTTTTAAAAAAAACTACATTTCTATATAAATTTTTCTCTAAATTTATTGTTCTACATGTCTTTGATAAAAAAAAGTCCAATAAGTGTATATTTATTGGTTTGGGTAAAAGTTATAGCGTTTACAAACTATGGTGCAAAAAGTGAATTTCGGCATTTTGAAGCAGCTCTGACTTTCTGAGCGCCTGTCATGTTTCTTCAGGTGCTAGAATGTCAGGATAGTATAAATACCCCCAAATCACACCATTTTAGAAAGAAGACACCCCAAAGTATTCGCGGGGGCATGGTGAGTTCATGTATCATTTCATTTTTTTCACAAGTTAGCGGAAAATGACACTTTCTGAGAAAAAAATAAATAAAAGTTTCAATTTCTGCTAACTTCTGGCAAAAAAAAGAAATCTCAGACGGACTCACTATGCCCCTCAGTGAATACCTCGGGTGTCTACTTTCCGAAAGGGGTCATTTGTGGGGTGTGTTTACTGTTCTGGCATTTTGGGCGGGGCTAAATTGTGAGCCGCCATGTAAAATCTAAAGGTACTCGTTGGAATTTGGGCCCCTTTGCGCACCAGGCTGCAAAAAGTGTCACACATGTGGTATCGCCGTACTCAGGAGAAGTAGGGCAATGTGTTTGGGGTGTATTTTTACATATACCCATGTTGGGTGAGAGAAATATCTCTGTAAACTGACAACTTTGTATAAAATTTTTAAAAGTTGTCGTTTACAGAGATATTTTTCACACACAGTATAGGTATATATAAAAATACACCCCAAAACACATTGCCCTACTTCTCCTGAGTACGGCGATACCACATGTGTGCCACTTTTTGCAGCCTGGTGCGCAAAGGGCCCTAAAACCAATGAGTACCTTTAGGATTTCACAGGCCATTTTTACGCATTTGGATTCCAGACTTCTCTCACGCTTTAGGGGCCCCTAAAATGCCAGGACAGTATAAATACCCACATGTGACCCCATTTTGGAAAGAAGACACCCCAAGGTATTCTGTGAGGGGTATGGTGAGTTCATGTAAAATTTTATTTTTGTCACAAGTTAGTGGAATATGAGACTTTGTAAAAACAAAAAAAAAAAAAAAAACTATTTCCGCTGACTTGTGGCAAAAATAAAAATTCTGTGGACTCACCATGCCCCTCACGGAATACCTTGGGGTGTCTTCTTTCCAAAATGGGGTCACATGTGGGTATTTATACTCACCTGGCATTTTAGGGGCCTCTAAAGTGTGAGAATCAAATGCATAAAAATGCCCTGTGAAATCCTAAAGGTACTCATTGGTTTTAGGGCCCTTTGCGCATCTTGGCTGCAAAGTGTCACTCATGTGGTATCGTCGTACTCATGAGAAGTAGGGCAATGTGTTTTAGGGTGTATTTTACATATACCCATGCTGCGTGTGAGAAATATCGCTGTAAACGACAACTTTTTACATTTTTTATTCAAAGTTGTCAGTTTACAGAGATATTTCTCTCACTCCAGCATGGGTATATGTAAAAATACACCCTAAACACATTGCCCTACTTCTCCTGAGTACGGCGATACCACATGTGTGACACTTTTTGCAGCCAAGATGCCAAGGGGCCCAAATTCCAATGAGTACCTTTAGGAGGGCATTTTTACGCATTTTCTTCTCACGCTTAGGGCCCCTAAAATGCCAGGGCAGTATAAATACCCACATGTGACCCATTTTGAAAGAAGACACCCCAAGGTATTCCATGAGGGGCATGGCGAGTTCATAGAATATTTTTTTTTGGCACAAGTTAGTGGAAATTGATTTTTTATTGTTTTTTCTCACAAAGTCTCCCTTTCCGCTAACTTTTGACAAAAAGTTTAATTTTTCATGAACTCATTATGCCCTCAGCGAATACCTTGGGGTGTCTTCTTTCCAAAATGGGGTCACATGTGGGTATTTATACTGCCCTGGCATTTTAGGGGCCCTAAAGCGTGAGAGAAAATGCGTAAAAATACTCTTCCTAAAAGGTACTCGTTGGATTTGGGCCCTTTGCGCATCTTGGCTGCAAAGTGTCACTCATGTGGTATCGCCGTACTCAGGAGAAGTAGGGCGATGTGTTTGGGGTGTATTTTTACATATACCATGCTGGGAGAGAAATATCTCTGTATATTGACAACTTTGAATAAAAAATGTAAAAAGTTGTCGTTTACAGCGATATTTCTCACACCCAGCATGGGTATATGTAAAAATACACCCTAAAACACATTGCCCTACTTCTCCTGAGTACGGCGATACCACATGAGTGACACTTTTTGCAGCCAAGATGCGCAAAGGGCCCTAAAACCAATGAGTACCTTTAGGATTTTACAGGCCATTTTTACGCATTTGGATTCTCACGCTTAGCACTCCTAAAATGCCAGGGCAGTATAAATACCTCACATGTGACCCATTGTGGAAGAAGACACTCCAAGGTATTCCGTGAGGGGCATGGCGAGTTCACAGAAAAAAAAATTTGGCACAAGTTAGCGGAAATTGTTTTTTTTTTTTTTTTACAGTCTCATATTCCACTAACTTGTGACAAAAATAAAATTTTGCATGAACTCACCATACCCCTCACGGAATACCTTGGGGTGTCTTCTTTCTAAAATGGGGTCACATGTGGGGTTTTTGTACTGCTCTGGCATTTGAGGGTCTCCGCAATCATTACACGTATGGCCAGCATTAGGAGTTTCTGCGATTCTCCGTATATTGAGCATACGGGTAATGAGATTTTTTCCGTTCAGCCTCTGCGCTGAAAAAAAAATAAAATCAACGGCACAGATTTCTTCATTCGCATCGATCAATGTGGATGAATAAATCTCTGCCAAAATCAGTGACTGCGGTGCGGTGGGCTGGGCGCTAGCTACCTAACAAGTAGCTAACTAACTGGTGGTGATAGGGGACCCTTATGCCCCATTCACACGTCCGCAATTCTGTTTGCGGAACGGAATTGCGGACCCATTCATTTCTATGGGGACAGACTTTGTCCCGCTCGGATCCGGAATTACGGATCCGCTTCCGGGTCTGCACTTCCGTTTCGCAAAAATATAGAACATGTCCTATTCTTGTCCGCAATTGCGGACAAGAAAAAGCATTTTCTATATAGTTCTGGCAATGTGCGGATCTGCAAAATGCGGAAAGCACATTGCCGGTGTCCGTGTTTTGAGGATCTCGCGGATCGGATCCGCGGATCCGTGAATCCACGGATCTGTGAATCCACGGATCCGCAAAACACATATGGACGTCTGAATGGAGCCTTACAAGGGGTGTGATCAATGACAGGGGGTGATCAGGGGTCTAGATGGGGTGATCAAGGGGTTAATAGGTGAGGGGGGTTAGTGTAGTGTTTGGTGCAACTTTATTGTAGTTACCTGGTCCTCTGGTGGTCGATCCCAGAAAATGGGACCACCAGAGGACCAGGTAGCAGCTATATCAGACGCTGTTCATAAAACAGCGTCTGATATAGCTGTTTGATGCGATTTATATCGCATCTACAGCCTGCCAGCGATTGATCATCGCTGGCAGGCTGTAGTACAACTCTTCAGACGCCAGACGCTGTTCACAGGAAGTCTCGCGTCTCGCAAGATGACGCCCCGGCGCGTCCGATCAGAAGAACAGGACCGCCCGCAGGACGCAATCCTGCGTACGGCGGTCCTGAAGCGGTTAATGTGATTTGACTGTGTATAAAATAACAACCCTATTATTTTCATAGCCTAACAAAAAGTGTTTAAACCACCACATACGTAAAACAGCTGAAAGTTGTTGTTTTTTTTAAAAGGTTAAAAAGGTTTTTACAATCACAGACATGAAATCCTAATTGGATTCACACTGCTGGGTCCTCATCCAATTCTAAGAAAAGAAGTGCTGGCCCACCTAAAACTGGCCATACACAAGGCTTCATTCACATCACCGTTCAGCCTTTCCTTTCTCCTGCTTTAGGAGTAACTGAGCCTGGGAATATAATTTGTCTCCGCTTCATAAATCTTCATCTGAGCAGAAACCTAACGGACCTCATTATAGTCTATAGGGTCCTTAGGTGTCGTTCAGCTCAGTTATGTGCAGAATCTGTCCTTTCCGTTTTCCGGCTCCAAAACAGAGCAGGAGAGTGGAAAGGCTGAACGTAAATAACCCTTCCGAACCCCCCCCCCCCCCTTCAGCTCTGCAGCCCAGGTATCATCCGTTGTGGAAAGAGTTTGTACAGAATGTTATGGTGCGTCTCTGCCACCGTTCATACTCCTTTTACTCCTGAATAGGTATACTCCATCCTATATCTGCGCTCTTATCCCTGTAGTTTCAGTCACAATCCATATTCTGTTCACAGTATAGACCTCTAAATCATGATATGAAAATGCTCAATCCAAATGTACCACATTTTGTTAAACTTTTTGCTATTTCCCCTTTTTTCGTATACATATTTCTCTAATTTTACCAATGTATGTATTTTGCCCACCAGTTCTTGTATTTCTGGGGGGTCCGGCGCGATCCAGTAATATGCTATCCGCTTCCTAGCTTGATAAAGGATACTCTGAATCAGTATTTTAACATCTCGTGTCCCCGCTAGTTCACTAACAAAGCCTAAAATACATATCAACGGAGAACTTTCTATTGTAATCCCATAAACCCGTGTAATAAGGGCCACCACATCATTCCAATATCTACGCAGGCGCGGCCAGTTCCACATTAAGTGAATGAGATCAGCAGATGTGGATCTACATTTTGAACATTTGTCATCAGTACGATATCCCATGTTTTATAACAGTGTTGGGATTCTATACACTCTATGAAGCAATAGCAGTTGCGAGACTCTATGTGCCTCACTCCCGGCTATGACAGTCAGCAAGCACATCTTCCCATTAGTTTTTCTGCAATCCAGGAATATCCTTTTCCCATTTATCTTGCAAATGTAGCGGATTGTTTTTATGCAAGGCTTCCATTAGGCTTAGATGCAGCGATATCACTCCCCCGGAACCTCCACCAGTGGCCGTAAGGTCTATAATTAGGTGTCTCGGAGCAGGCACCATTTTCTCTTGTCGTTCCTGTACCTGTATTGCATGTCTCAGTTGTAAGTTTACATAAAATTGAAATTTAGGCAATCCAAACTCTTGTAACTTAGTAAAGTCTTTGAGGGACGCATCATCAAATATCTGACATAGGGCATGGAGATAATTTAGTCTGGATGGGCTAACACTGGAGATTTTATTTATTTCCTTATACATAATATTTGGGCATATCGAGGTGAATTTGGTATATCCTGTGATTCCTGCCAGTCTTCTAGTTTTCCATCATACCTCATGTATCATACCTAGTACCCCATATGTCTGTCCTCCTTCTTTAAATGTACCATCTTCTAAAGCCGACAGGAGACATTTCCTAGTCAATAGGTTTTGCACTATCCTACCTGTCTTATTAATCTTACCTTCCTCTCCCCAACCCCTAATGTGCTGCCTTTGAGCTGCCAAATATTATGCCAAGGGATCAGGGATAGAGATGAGAGAACACCTGGATGTTCGGGATCGAGAAGTTCGGCCGAACTTCCCGAAAATGTTCGGGTTCTGGATCCGAATTCGACCCGAACTTTATCTCGAACCTGAACCCCATTAAAGTCAATGGGGACCCACACTTTTAGGCACTAAAAAGGCTGTAAAAAAGTCCAGTAAAGGGCTTGAGGGCTGCAAAAGGCAGGACAATGTAGATAAATGCCCTGCAAACAAATGTGGATAGGGAAATGAATTAAAATAAAATAAATAAAAATTAACAAATATCAATTGGAGAGAGGTCCTATAGCAGAGAATCATGCATCATATCACCCACCACTGGAGAAGGCCACTTTCAGTTATTTAAGACACAGCACCCAGACAGAGAAGAGAGGTCCCACAGCAAGGAATAAGGCGTCATATCAACCACCACTGGAGAAGGCCACTTTCAGTTATTTAGGCCCCGGCGCCCAGATTGAGGAGAGGTTCATTCAACTTTGGGTTGCACAGCAAGATCATGGTAAAGTTAAAAAAATGAGGATTCAATAAAGAAGTGCCCCGGAGTACAAGAATACATGGTTGAGGGGGAGGCAGTTATAAATGTCTATTCTGCACAAGGGAGGGACAGGTCCTGTGGGATCCATGCCTGGTTCACTTTTATGAACGTCAGCTTGTCCACGTTGGCTGTGGACAGGCGGCTGCGTTTGTCAGTAATGACGCCCCCTGCTGTGCTGAATACACGTTCAGACAAAATGCTGGCCGCCGGGCAGGCCAGCACCTTCAAGGCATAAAATGCTAACTCTGGCCACGTGGACAATTTGGAGACCCAGAAATTGAATGGGGCCGAACCCTCAGTCAGTATGTGGAAAGGTGTGCAGACGTACTGTTCAACCATGTTAGTGAAATGCTGCCTCCTGCTAACACGTTCCGTATCAGGCGGCGGTGCAGTTAGCTGTGGTGTGGAGACAAAACTTTTCCACATTTCTGCCATGCTAACCCTGCCCTCAGAGGAGCTGGCCGTGACACAGCTGCGTTGGCGACCTCTTGCTCCTCCTCTACCTTCTCCTTGGGCTTCCACCTGTTCCCCTGTGACATTTGGGAATGCTCTCAGGAGCGCGCCTACCAGCGTGGGCTTGTACTTGCGCATCTTCCTATCACGCTCCAGTGCAGGAAGTAAGGTGGGCACATTGTCTTTGTACCGGAGATCCAGCAGGGTGGCAACCCAGTAGTCCGCGCACGTTAAAATGTAGGCAACTCTGCTGTCGTTGCGCAGGCACTGCAGCATGTAGTCGCTCATGTGTGCCAGGCTCCCCAGAGGTAAGGACAAGCTGTCCTCTGTGGGAGGCGTATCGTCATCGTCCTCCGTATCCCCCCATCTATGCACCAGTGAAGTGCCCGAGCGGTGTCGGATGCCACCCCGCTATGAACCTGCTTCATCCTCATCCTCCTCATCCTCCTCCACCTCCTCCTCATCCTCCTCGTCCTCCAGAAGTAGGCCCTGGCTGGCCACATTTGTACCTGGCCTCTGCTGTTGCAAAAAACCTCCCTCTGAGCCACTTCTAACAGACTGGCCTGAAAGTGCTAAAAATAACCACTCATCCTCATCCTCCTCCTCCTCCTGGGTCACCTCCTCTTCCATCATCGCCCTAAGCGTTTTCTCAAGGAGACATAGAAGTGGTATTGTAACGCAGATAACGGTGTCATCGCCACTGGCCATGTTGGTGGAGTACTCGAAACAGCGCATCAGGGCACACAGGTCTCGCATGGAGGCCCAATCATTGGTGGTGAAGTGGTGCTGTTCCACAGTGCGACTGAGGCGTGCGTGCTGCAGATGAAACTCCACTATGGCCTGCTGCTGCTCGCACAGTCTCTCCAGCATGTGCAAGGTGGAGTTCCACCTGGTGGGCACGTCGCATATGAGGCGGTGAGCGGGAAGGCCGAAGTTATGCTTTAGCGCAGACAGGTGAGCAGCTTCAGATTGTGAATGCTGGAAGCACGCACAGATGGCCCGCACTTTATGCAGCAGCTCTGACATGTCTGGGTAGTTGTGAATGAACTTTTGCACCACCAAATTCAGCACATGCGCCAGGCAAGGGATGTGCGTCAAACCGGCTAGTAACAGAGCTGCGACGAGATTTCGCCCATTATCGCACACCACCAGGCCAGGCTTGAGGCCCACCAGCAGAAACCACTCATCGGTCTGTTGTTTAATACCCCGCCACAACACCTGCGTGGTGTGGGGCCTGTCCCCCAAACATATGAGTTTCAGAATGGCCTGCTGACGTTTACCCCGGGCTGTGCTGAAGTTGGTGGTGAAGGTGTGTGGCTGACTGGATGAGCTGGTGGAAGCAGAGGAGGAGGAAGCTGAGTAGGAGGAGGAGGCTACAGGAGGCAAAGAATGATGCCCTGTGATCCTTGGCGGCGGAAGGACGTGCGCCAAGGAACTCTCCGCCTGGGGCCCAGCCGCCACTACATTTACCCAGTGTGCAGTTAGGAAGATATGGTGTCCCTGGCCGTGCTTACTGGTCCTCGTATCTGTGGTTAGGTGGACCTTGCCACAGATGGCGTTGCGCAGTGCACACTTGATTTTATCGGATACTTGGTTGTGCAGGGAAGGCACGGCTGTCTTGGAGAAGTAGTGGCGGCTGGGAACAACATACTGTGGGACAGCCATGGACATCAGCTGTTTGAAGCTGTCTGTGTCCACCAGCCTGAATGACAGCATTTCAAAGGCCAGTAGTTTAGAAATGCTGGCATTCAGGCCCAGGGCTCGAGGGTGGCTAGGTGGGAATTTACGCTTTCTCTCCAAGGTTTGTGAGATGGAGAGCTGAACGTTGCCGTGTGACATGGTGAAGATGCTTGGTGACGCAGGTGGTGGTGTCGGTGGCACATCCTCTGTTTGGTGGGCGGCAGGTGCCAACGTTCCTCCCGAGGCAGAGGAAGAGGCCGAGGTAGCAGCAGAAGAGGGAGCAGGGGGAGCCAGAGTGAGTTCCTTGCTTTTAAGGTGTTTACTCCACTGCAGTTCATGCTTTGCATGTAGATGCCTGGTCATGCAGGTTGTGCTAAGGTTCAGAACGTTAATGCCTCGCTTCTGGCTCTGATGGCACAGCGTGCAAACCACTCGGGTCTTGTCGTCAGCACATTGTTTAAAGAAGTGCCATGCCAGGGAACTCCTTGAAGCTGCCTTTGGGGTGCTCGGTCCCTGGTGGCGGTGGCCAGTAGCAGACGAACTCTCTTGGATGCAGCTGTTATGCTTTTGCCCCCTGCTCCCTCTTTGCTACGCTGTTGGCTCGGTCTCATCACTGCCTCTTCCTCTGAACTATGAAAGTCAGTGGCACGACCTTCATTCCATGTGGGGTCTAGGACCTCATCGTCCCCTGCATCGTCTTCCACACAGTCTTCCTCCCTGACCTCCTGTTCGGTCTACACACTGCAGAAAGACACAGCAGTTGGCCCCTGTGTTTCGTCATCATCAGAGACGTGCGGACTCCGATGAGGTGGTATTCCCATGGCCTCATCATCAGGAAACATCAGTGGTTGTGCATCAGTGCATTCTATGTCTTCCTCCACTGGGGAAGGGCTAGGTGGATTCTCTTAGAAAACCCATCCAGCAGGGTCTTCAAACAGCATAAGAGACTGCTGCATAACTTGAGGCTCAGACAGTTTCTCTAATATGCATGGGGGCCATAAACTGGCCGTGGGACTGGCATATAGTAATTTTATCCATTTAATAAAAACCGGCCCCACCCCCATGTCTTCCAATACCAGTTGTAGGTATTGCCACTCCACGCTGTCGAATGCTTTGGCTGCGTCTAGGGACGCGACCGCTGCATCCAAGACGTGGCCCTGGCCCACCTGGACATTTAAATAAAGTCTCCTAATATTCACATGTTTGGCATGAATCCTGCCTGATCCGTGTTTATTAGCGAAGCAATGACCGAGTTTAAACGATTAGCCAATACTTTTGCCAATAGCTTAACATCAGCCTGCAGCAGCGATATGGGTCGGTAAGATTTGCTTCTAACGCATCCTTCCCCGGCTTTGGTATGACTACTATTATCGCCTCATTCATAGTGTCAGGAAGTTTGCCCACCAAAAAAGCCTCATAATATACTTCTAACAGTTGGGGCAAGAGAATCGAAGCAAACAGTTAATATATTTCGTCTGGCAATCCATCAACCCGCAGGGCTTTGTAATTGGCCATTGCACTTAGCGCTATTTCTAGCTCCTCGAGGGGAGGGAGGCTGTCTAAAAGAGTCCTCTGTTCTTGATCTAGAGTTGGAAGTTGTAGGGGATGAAGGAAATCTTTAATGTCAGTCTCTGAGGCTTCAGTTTTGGTAGTATATAGGCGTTGATAAAAAGTCTTCAAAATCTCATATCTTTTCCGTGTCACCTGTACACTACCATCCGTGTCACGCAGCGCTGCTTTATAGTTGGGTTGCTGCTGAGCCTTGGTAATTAAAGCTAATAATCTGCCCGCCTTTTCCCCTTCCTCATAATATTTTTGTAACATGTGCAAAAGTCCAGCTCACCCATCCAGGACTGCCATATCCCCGGTGACTCGGAGCCTGAAGAGAAGAGCTTACCGCAATCAGAAGAAAAATGGATTGGTTCCGGCACCTAATTTTGCAATAAAAGCTTCCTTTATTCGGGGTTCAGTATACAATCGTGTTCACACAATGGCTGGTAGTTTATGCGTTTGGACAGTCTAGTCCTTAGTTGTCGACTAAGGACTAGACTGTCCGAAACGCGTAAACTACCAGCCATTGTGTGAACACGATTGCATACTGAACCCGAATAAAGGAAGCTTTATTGCAAAATTAGGTGCCGGAACTAATCCATTTTACTTCATAATATTTTTGCTTTAGGAAAATCTTTTATTCCGTGCATTTAGGAGTAGACGTTGCTGTGCCTCTTTCCACCGAGTTTCATGTTCTGGTGATGGAGTCTCTACGTATCTATTCTCAGCTGACATATCCACTAGGACATTCAGCCAGTAAGGATCTGCGCGACACGGATGGCAACAATTGAAAAGTCACCACTATTGGTGAGTGGTCTGATATTTGTCTAGGCAGATATCTAATATCTTCCAGCAGATAGCCAATTTCTTCATTGCCCAGAATGAAGTCAATTCTGGACAAGGAACCATATGTACTGGAATGACAGGAGAACTGTTTAGTTTTGGGGTACCTCAACCTCCAGAAGTCCAGCATGGAAGCTTCCCGTAGCAGTCTGCCAAAGGGAGTGAGATCGTTGCTGACAACCTGTGAAGAAGCATTAAATTTATCCAATGCCAAACATGGTATAGTATTAAAATCTACTAAAATAATCGTTGGGATATTTGGTCATTCCGCTATCAAGGAAATTATTGTTTTCATCATCTGAGAAGAGAAGTGTGGGGAATATAAGCACCAATAATAACACATTCAACTGAATAGAGTGTACCATGCAAATAAATGTATCTCCCCTCCTTATCAATTCTCTGGGAAATACAATAGAACGGTATGGACTTATGCACTAAAATGCTTATCCCTCTAACATAAGCAAAATAGGTAGCGTGAAAGCAATGCCCAGCCCATCTCGGTGTAAGAATTCCAGTTTGATCTGGCAGCAAGTGAGTCTCTTGGAGACAACAAATCAAGGGTTGATACTGTCCCATGCCATCCATTACTGCTCTTCTCTTATTAGCTTCCTTAACTCCTCTGACGTTCCAACTAAAAAATGTTAATGTACTAGCCATATGTGTGATTGGTTCATATGGGAGTAAAGTATACCATATCCCGACCTATACGATCATCAGACTTTAGCTGCCTTCCCTGGAGCGAAAGCTTACTAGGTCCTCGCATTATTCTACATGACCTGGCTACAGAGCAAACATTACCCCTAAACATTCGAACAATAACTCTTAAACCCTGAACAAAGTTATCTAGAGCAAGGTTACCTGTTTATCTGACAGGTCCCCGTGCTTTCTCCCAAGAAGGACTGCGGGCTTAATATATCAACCGTATCAGAACCACCAGCTCCTCGGTCTAGTTAAGACGCCTAGTGGTGAGGGGTGGCTTAAATATATATCAAACTTTTATACCTCCCACCAAAAACAAAAACAAAAACACAGTTGCTTTGCATCACGTTTCCTGCACTTTCTCCTCAAAAATCTGCACAACACTTTTTGAACCCAGTATATTGTCTACTCTAACAGAAATGAGATATTCAGATATATGAGATATTCAGGCCTCGCAATCGCTTCTTTATATCCAGGAATCTCGCCCTTCGCTTTGGACCTCCATGGAGTAATCTGGAAACAGCGACACTTTTTGGCTATGATCAGGCTGCCCACGTGCTTTTCTCAGAAGTATATCTCTGTCCTTATAATGGAGAATTTTCATAAGAACCGGTCTGGGTGGAGCACAAAGGTATCTTTCGCCCACTTGTCGAAATAATCAGTAGGGTTATTTCCTTCAACCTTTTGGGTACTCCCACGATACGTACATTGTTCCTATGTGAGCGGTTTTCAAGATCATCTTGTTTAGCCATTATAAGAGTCAGCTTTTGATTATGGTCGGTGGATTCTCTTCTAAATGATGGGATAATGTCCTCGACTTCTCCCACACGCCCGTCCAGGGCAGTCATGCGTTCCGCTAAATATTTCAAGTCATGGCGCACTATGGACACATCCTCCTTAATGGAGCCCACCTGCATTCTTAGGGCTGTTAAGGATCCCCACATTTAGTGATCGCTTTCAGCACATCTTTAAGAGTGGGTTCTTCTATATCGGAGTCTATAATGTCCGTGCTGGCGGTCTCTTAAGTAGGCCTCAGTGTGTCATACCTGTTAAAGCTATGATTAGCCTCTGCACTCACCCTATCCTTCTGTCCGTCTGTCAGGATCAGTGCCTGCTGGTATTCTACCTCATGACCCCCTGGCATCTGCGGGGTACGAGGGGTCAGTGGTATGCGCGAATTTTCCCAGCTTGGCAGCCATCTCGCGCTGTATATCCTTCGCGTGGTCACTGTGCCCCGGCGTGTCGGGGTCGGGCGCTATCTTGCAGCACTCTACAGGGCCCTTTAGTGTCTCTCTTCCGGGCCATCACGACTCACCAGACGGCGGAGATGGTCTTAAACTGAGTCTAGCAGGCATTGGCTCTGATGTAGCGCCTGTGCAGCCAGGTAGGTACTGGTTTTAGGGTTCTTTTCAGGATAATCAGCCAGAATTGTGCGGGAGCTCTGCAAAGCAACATCCTCAGTTGGCCATGCCCCCAAAATCCAGAAATTTTAGCCAACTATCTAATGTGTATGGCACCTGTCCTCCATTGATGAGATTTTGAAATATCATAAATGTCTGTTATTAAAAAATGCAAGAGCAAGTTTTTTACTTCAGTCTCTCCTCTTATTATGGAATTCTGAAAGCTATGAGACAACAGTACTACATTGAAAGTCAAATACAAAATCCATGTTTTACCCATTGAACTTTGTTTCAACAGATAAGAGGATCCCTCTCCTTAAACGTCATCAGTTCCATCTTTAGTGTGATTGCTATAATGCTAAATATTGTTGATCTTGCAACCCTCCACTGCTATTACTATGATTATGACGACTATCAAAATGGGAACAGAAGATGTCAACAACTAATTGTAAGTTCTAATCACCTTTAATACAGATAAAATCATTAAGAGAACTAGCAAACTTTCTGAAATAAATCCCTTATGATAAAGTTTCTGTACTATATCTTTTGAGGAACCAGACATGCGCTGGATCCTCAAACATCCTGAAATGAGTTTTAATGGTAGAGAATAGAGATCTTTAACAAAAACAAGAAGTCCTCTGAAATTTAGTACAAGATATAAAAAATTGTTAAAATCAGGAAGCTCTATATGGGAAACCTATGGTTGACTACCCAAATAGACAAATGTAACATGGGGGATTAAAAACAATTAGGTTGGCCATAGATGTACTTTATCTGATCTAGTGACAGTCTCTTGGACCTCAACCATAGTAGTGAACCAGAACAGAATGTATATTACATGTAGCTTTACACAAGCTCACCAATCTCATCTAGCGCTACCTATTGGACAGTCGGGTACTCTACATAGACATCAATGTAAGAAGCTTGTCCATAGAATAAGCTTAATGAAAAAATTGGCAGCAGATACACAACAACCTGGGGCTTTTCACAATATGTTTCTTTCTATGTCCTTTGGTGTGTTAGGTAAAATACAGTACAGGGGTATATGCACCACTGACACAATATAGGCCTAATAAGGTCTGTCCGTAAGCATGTTTGCTGGAAAATGTGAAGCCAGTGGGGCAGATATATCAATCCTACTGAACCTGGATTGTATCTTAATTTATGCCACAATTTTTGACACACGCTTGCTGTACCAACTATATGACGTGTATGCGCCACAATTTTCTTTTATGTCAACATGCTAGACACAATATTAATTCAAACAACGCGTCATAGTCTTCATCAGAATTTGACTGATGTTTTAACTATACCAGTTTCAAGGTGGTATAAAACGGTGTATCATTCTGCTAGTACAAAGCCCTAGACACAGGGTGTTGCTCATAGAAATATTTGTGGTGCATTGTGTCACACTTCCCTTCCCGCTTTATTTAAACAACTATAACATCACAGATTTAGACATATTTGCAACATACTTGGCATGTAATTTGAGTGTGGGAGGAAAACCCACACAAACACAGAAAGAACATACAGCACAAAGTCAATACAGATGTCGTCCTTGATCAGATTGGAACTCTAGCACTGCAATGCACCAGTGTTAACCACTGAGCCACCACTGCCACTGTTCCTCTAGGCTGTGTTTTTTGAAAGAGCTAAAAATTCCAAACATGGTTATAACTAGGGATGAACAAATTTCTCAAATATTCGATTCCGCCGGTTCGCCGAATTTTCCGAAAAGATTTGCTTTGATCTGAATTTATTTGCGGTGAATCGTGTTAAAAAAAGCTATTTCCGGGCTGCAGAGAGCCTTTATAGGGGTGTAGAACACTGTGCCTTGCAGTAACACACATAGGAAGTGTGCTGTGGTAGTGAAATAATACTGTGAGTTAGTATGACATGCAGATGACAGGTGTCTCTCTTAGAATCACTGCACATTTCCCTTATTTTGGCTGTCACGGGCCAAAACGGACAAAATAACTCAAGTATGAACTCAGCCTTACGTGTCAATGTTAGCTTCAAGAAGAAGCGCACTCCTTTTACACCCTCGTCAGCTAATTCCACATAGATGTCTACAGAACCTGTTCTATTAAAAGCTTATACAGGTAGATCCCCCCTGACAGAGTGGAGAGGGTGTCAGCAGTAAGTTTGTGTTGATGTCACTGATTAATTTGCCCTTCCTCTGATCCGTCAGAAGATTGACTCACAAAAACGGATCCTGTCTGTGGAGCATACGCTTCACTCATAGTAACATACATAGTAACATAGTATATAAGGCCGAAAAAAGACATTTGTCCATCCAGTTCGACCTGTTTCCTGCAAGTTGATCCAGAGGAAGGCAAAAAACCCCTGTGAGGTAGAGCCAATTTTCCCCACTTAAGGGGAAAAATTCTTCCCGACTCCAATCAGGCAGTCAGAATAACTCCCTGGATCAACGACCCATCTTTAGTAGTTATAGCCTGAAATATTATTACGCTCCAGAAATACATCCAGGCCCCTCTTGAATTCCTTTATTGTACTCACCATCACCACCTCCTCAGGCAGAGAGTTCCATAGTCTTACTGCTCTTACCGTGAAGAACCCTTTTCTATGTTTGTGTACAAACCTTCTTTCCTCCAGACGCAGAGGATGTCCCCTCGTCACAGTCACAGTCCTGGGGATAAATAGATGATGGGAGAGATCTTTGTACTGACCCCTGATATATTTATACATAGTTATTAGATCTCCCCTCAGTCGTCTTTTTCTAGAGTGAATAACCCTAATTTTGATACCCTTTCAGGGTACTGTAGTCGCCCCATTCCAGTTATTACTTTAGTTGCCCTCCTCTGAACCCTCTCTAGCTCTGCTATGTCTGCCTTGTTCACGGGAGCCCAGAACTGTACACAGTACTCCATGTGTGGTCTGACTAGTGATTTATAAAGTGGTAAGACTATATTTTCATCACGGGCATCTATGCCCCTTTGATGCAACCCATTATCTTATTGGCCTTAGCAGCAGCTGCCTGACACTGGTTTTTACAGCTTAGTTTGATATTTATTAAAATTCCTAGATCCTTTTTCCATGTCAGTGTTACTGAGTGTTTTACCATTTAGTATGTACGGGTGACTTGCATTATTCCTTCCCATGTGCATAACTTTACATTTGTCAGTGTTAAACCTCATCTGCCATTTCTCTGCCCAAGCCCCCAATCTATCCAGATCCCTCTGTAGCAGAAAACAGTCCTCTTTAGTGTTAATTACTTTACACAGTTTAGTGTCATCTGCAAAATTGATATATTACTGTGCAAGCCTTCTACAAGATCATTAATAAATATATTGAAGAGAATAGGGCCCAATACTGAACCCTGAGGTACCTCACTAGTGACCGTGACCCAATCTGAGTGTGTACCGTTAATAACCACCCTCTGTTTTCTATTACTGAGCCAGTTACTTACCCACATACAGATATTTTCTCCTAGTCCAAGTGTTCTCATTTTATATACTAACCTTTTATGTGGTACAGCGTCAAATTCTTTGGAGAAGTCCAGATATACGACATCCATTGATTCGCCGCTGTCAAGTCTAGAACTTACCTCCTCATAGAAACTGATTAAATTAGTTTGACATGACCGATCCTCATGAAGCCATGCTGATATGGTGTAATTTGCTTATTTTCATTGAGATACTCCAAGATAGCATCTCTTACAAAACCTTCAAACAGTTTACCCACAACAGATGTTAAACTTATCGGCCTATAATTTCCAGGCTCTGTTTTTGGACCCTTTTTGAATATTGGCACCACATTTGCTATACTCATTCAGCATTTGCTCAATAATCCATCAGTATTGCAAATGCCAAAAACAAACAGGAGTGGATTTAAAACAGAGATGACACGTGAATGGAATATTTGCATGTCTTCTGTGTTTTGTACCCACTCCTGCTTTTGGTTACCAAATCATAAGCCAATTTTGATGGGACCATACAGGACTTACAGCTACTACACAGACAGGATCCATTGTGCATCTCATTTTTTCTTTCTTTAGATCAGAATAAGGGTCAAACAAATGATGATGTCAGCAAGGCCGAAAGGCAAAATAGTGGCCAAGTCATGAAGTGTGGAGGGTGGGAAAAGCATGAGGAGACCACAGAGTGGCCCAATGACAGGGTCTGGGGGTGGCAGAGGCATCAGGAGGCCACAAAGTTGGACAATAACAGAGTCTGGAGGTGGTGGCAACATGAGGAGACCAGGTGGCAGAAGCAGCAGTAGCTGCATCAGGAGAAGGCCACCGAATGGCACAATGACAGAGTCTGGAGTTTGCAGCAGTATGAGGTCACTGAGTAGCACAATGAAAGATTCTGGAGGTGGTAACAGCATGAGGAGGCCACCAAGTGGCACAATGACAGAAACTGAAGGTGGCGGCAGCAGCAGAAGCAGCCTCAGGAGAAGGCTGATAGGCTGCCAGCACTAGACCGGCAGCCTATCAGAGGCCGGTGCAGGCGTCACGATGACGCCATCGCACTGCCGGAGCCGTACAGCGAGGGACACAGGCCGGAAGAGGCCTGTATCGCATCACTGACATGGAGGTAAGTATAAGTGTTTTATTTTTATTTTTTTGTACAATACTGGAACATGGTAGGATGGGGGCTACTGGCACATGATAAGGGATGGGGGCTACTGGCACATGATAAGGGGGGGGGGCTACTGGCACATGATAAGGGGGGGGCTACTGGCACATGATAAGGGGGGGGGCTACTGGCACATGATAAGGGGGGGGCTACTGGCACATGATAAGGGGGGGCTACTGGCACATAAGGAGGAGCTACTGGCACATAAGGGGGGGTATTGGCACATAAGGGGGGCACAAGATTAGCTCGCACAGGGCGCCTAAACACCTAAGGCCAGCCCTGACAATGACAGAGTCTGTAGTTGGCTGCAGCAGCAGCATCAGGAGGAGGCCACAGAGTGGCACAATGACAGAGCATGGAGGCGGTGGAGGCAGCAGCATCAGGAGGAGGTCACAGAGTGGCACAATGAAAGAGTCTGGAGTTGGCAGTAGTATGAGGAAGCCATCAAGTGGAAAAATGACCGAGTGTGGAGGTGGCAGCAGCAGGAGGAAGTCACAGAGTGGCACAATGACAGAGACTGGAGGTGGCAGCAGTATGAGGAGGCCACCGAGTGCCACAATGACCGAGTGTGGAGATGGCAGCAGTACGAGGAAGGCACCGAGTGGCACAATGACAGTGTGGAGGTGGCGGCATCATCAGGAGAAGGCCACCGAGTGGCACAATGACAGAGCGTGGAGGTGTCGGCGGCAGCAGCATCAGGAGGAGGCCACAGAGTGTCACAATTACAGAGCGTGGAGGTGGTGTCGGCAGCAGCATCAGGAGGAGGTCACAGAGTAGCACAATGACCGAGCGTGTAGGTGGCAGCAGTATAAGGAGGCCACAGAGTGACAAGGTGACATAGTGTGGAGGTGGCAGCAGCATGAGGTGGCCACAGAGTGGCACGACGATGAAAGATTGCAGAGGTGGCAGCAGCATGAGGAGGCCACAGAGTGTATATGGGTTAGAACAGAAGGTTAAAATTTCTCAACTGTATAAAGTGCTGCTTAAAAGACGTGTTCTCCGGCACAAAAGGCTTGACAAATTGAATTTCCCTCAAAGATTTGGATAATATATTGGCAAATTTAAGTTTACTTTCTTATCATTTTAATCAAGTTTTGGTTCAATGTAATAATAAATATTTAATACATTTTATAATAAAATTAAGTGTTGCCTAAGACAGGAGAGAATCTGCCTTCTGTTTATTCGACAACATGGTTGCGATGGAGAAAGCATTCCAAAAAACAATTTCTCTCCACCTGGAGACGAATCCTGTCAAGATTGATGCAAGTGCGGTATTGCAGCATCCCACATTTGTGTAAAGGGACACTTTAAACATTTGCTTCTTTATGTATTTATCTAATGTACTAAATGTATGGTATTTAGCATTATCAGTCAGGCATTGTCTTTCCACCCATTCACCCCTAGATGGTGCTGGCACCACACTATATATAGATTTGGGTGCGTCTAGCTCTAGTCTCTCAGAGAGAGAGTTAGTCAGTGAAGTGTTAGTGTATATAGAGGAGAGGGACAGGCCTTATCCAAGATATAGCTGCAAAACCTTTTCTCCAGGACCTGATCAACCGTGGAGAAGACAGACTAATATACCATATAGCAGCCAAGCACCAGACCGTAAGTCTATGTCTAAGTATTGAGTCAGCTATTGAGGGTTACAGCTAAACCTAGCTTATGAACCTCATCAGCACAAGTGCCTGAGAGTAACATTCCAAGTGCCAGGACTTATATGGATAATTAGTGCGCAGAATTGTCCTTATCCACTATTCAAGCCTTCCAGGACAAAGTGGAAAACCTAAACCTTTTAGGAGAGCATCCTGTAAATAATGAAGCCTATTGGATAGCTCAAAAGTAAGCAGCATATTTAGTACCAGAGTGCTATAGTTTGGACTTAATCTAAATAGAGAAGTCTTGCCTGTGAAGTGTTAACTAGTATTGAGCGAACGCCATGAAGTTCAGGTTCACTAGGTTCGGCCGAACTTCAGGTCAAAGTTCGGTCCCAAACTTGACCTCTGTACCCGGACCCTATTAAAGTCAATGGGGACCCGATCTTCACTGTATTATTTTCTGTTATAACATGGTTATAATGGAAAATAATAGCAATCTTAAGACAGAAGGCTAAATAAAATGGGCATTGAGGGGTAAAAAAACAAAAACCTAACCTCATCCACTTGATTGCGCAGCCTATATCCTTTTGTATCTTCTTTATGCAGGACCTGCAAAAGGACCTTCAATGCATCAGGCCAGATACTTCTGAGGGAACCTGCCTGTCATGAACAGGCCTCTAGTAGCTCCAGACAATGAGAAAACAAAGCTTCAAGATAGCTTGGAGCCCGGAAGAGTTGTGAAGTTCATCAAAATTGAAACCATAACTACCAGCCCCCGGTCTCTTCATCAGGGAAAACTTCACGAGTTCCCAGTCATCATGGATGGGAAGGAGGATATCCTGTGGTGTACGGAGATGGAGAGGGTCTTTAGATTCCCCCCACACTATACGGACGTCTCAGAAATGTACCGCTGCTCCAGACAGCAGCTCCTGGGAAGGTCATGGAGCATCCCGGTTATCAGTCATCTATTCGCCCGCTGAAGGATTATTTTTGAAAGTGTGTAGAAGCCACACGGGCCCCCACGCTGCAGATTTATCATGGAGACATCATGGAGATTTTACCACATATAACTACAGTGCTGAACGCTGAATAAATTTAGTTTTTCGACCAAAATACGTCACTAAAGATTTTCCTGCTTATAACTACAGAGCTGAAAGTTGAATAAATTTTTGTTTTTCGACTGAAATATCGTCAATAAAGATTTTACCACATATAACTGCAGCGCTGAACGCTGAATAAAATTTGTTTTTCGACCTAAATACATCACAAAAGGTTTTACCACATATAACTGCAAAATTGAACGCTGAATATATTTTGTTTTTCTACTGAAATAATGACTGCAGAAGTGAAATTCATATATATTTTTCTTTTGTACTGAAAAAGGCCACTAAACTCTTTTCAACACAAATAACACCTGGGTCTGCCACTGGGTAAAGGTCCAAACTGCCCCCAAAAAAAATATGTAAGGGGGACAAAACCAGTGGCATGTGGAAAGTGTTTTTTTCACCCCTAAAAATAAGCACCGCCTCAGGGACTCAAGACAATAAGAATGTTTTGTGCTATGTTTTCCAATAGCAACATGAATGGGCTTCTATAACTTATTTAACTTGTAAGAAGGCACCATCCACAAGACAGGGAAATACAGAGACTGAAATGCATCAGCACCTCCCCCACCTCTCTTTTCTCAGCAGTGGCCGCTCAGGAGTGTACAGTATGAACACAGAGCAGAGCTCCTTATCTCTGTATCTGTCTAACACTCTATATAGATACATACAATAGCTTCATAGACAGTATCACACAAGGTAGGATTAAAAACACAGCTCAGCAGATAGTATCACACATGATAGGATTAGATACACAGCTCAACAGACAGTAACACATACAATATGCTTAGACACATGACTCTGCAGACAGTATCACACATGGTAGGATTAGATACACAGCTCAGCAGACAGTATCACACATGGTAGGAGTAGACACACGACTCTGCAGACAGTATTACAAATGATAGGATTAGATATGCAGCTTAGCAGACAGTATCACACATGATAGGATTAGATACATGACTCTGCAGACAGTATCACACATGATAGGATTAGATACACAACTCAGTAGACAGTATCAAACACAATAGGCTTGGACACACGACTCTGCAACAGTATCACACATGGTAGGATTAGATACACCACTCAGCAGACAGTATCACACATGGTAGTATTAGCTACACAGCTCAACAGGCAGTATCACACATGATAGGATTAGATACAGGGGTCAAGTCCTGGGAAAAAAAGTGTGGGAACTCACCCAAGATCCAGTGCCTCCGCGTGACATCACTGCGTGCTTCGTACGCAAAGGGCAGGGGAGGTCGGGAGGAGGAGGAGTAAGCACCATATTTTTCGCCCTATAACATGCGCCGGCCCATAAGACGCACCTAGGTTTTAGAGGGGGACAATAAGAATATTTTTTTTTTATCTGCATCCTCCTGGTGTCGGCTGTGCTGTGACTCAGCCCTCATGCCTGTGCGTAGCCCTGCACAGCCCACAGCAGGAAGCGGTGAGTACAAAGCCTAGTTCACTTCTTCCTGGTCCTTTTGCCCGGCGTTAAAGACGTTCCCACACATTCCTGCAGGACTCGAGCCCTGTTACATCTCTCATTATAACTTTCCCCCCCAATAGCACATTTCTCCAGTACATCCATGATCTCTCATTATAAGTTATAATGAGAAATGTACTGGAGAAATGTGCTAATGGAAGAGAGTACAATGAGAAATGTACTGGAGAAATGTGCTATTGGGGGTGGGGGTTATAATGAAAATGTACTGGAGAAATGTGCTATTGGGGAGAGGCGATTATAATGAGAAATGTACTAGAGAAATGTGCTATTGGGGGGTGGGGGTTATAATGAGAAATGTACTGGAGAAATGTGCTATTGGGGGAGAGGCGATTATAATGAGAAATGTACTAGAGAAATGTGCTATTGGGGGTGGGGTTATAACCCCCACCTAATAGCACATTCTCAATACATCTCTCATTATAAGTTTTATAAAACAACCCCCCCTTCCTCCTTCCCTCCTTAATAGCAAATTTCTCCAGCACTGTACTATAACCTCCACCCCCCCGGGCAAGGCTTGGGAAGTACAGTGTGTGGTGGGCACTGGGCAGCCACAGCAGAACTTACTGTACAACCACTTCTGCCTGGTTGGCGCTCGGCTCGCTCCTTCTTCTTCTCTGGCTGGGGGCGGAGCTCGCTGGCAACGTCACATGCTAAGACGTGCCTGTGCGGCGGCACGCTCCCCAGCACAGCCACTCAGCCTCTCTCTTTGTCTGGACGCCAGCCGCTTATCCCTGCTAGCCAAAGGCCCGCCCGCCACAGCGTCCCACCACCACTGCATAAGAGGACCAGGAAGCGGTAAGTACAAAGCCTAGTTCACCGCTTCCTGGTCCTTTTGCCAGGGTTAAAGACGGGCAGCCCTGAAAGGGAACGGCGTTCCTGCTATGAAAAAAGTGCAGGAACGCCGTTCCCATGCGTTCCTGCAGGACTCGAGCCCTGATTAGATACACAGCTCAGTAGAGAGTAACAAACACAATAGGCTTAGAGACACGACTTTGCAGATAGTATCACACATGATAGGATTATATACGCAGCTTAGCAGACAGTATCACACATTATAGGATTAGATACACAACTCTGCAGACAGTATCACACATGATAGGATTAGATACACAACTCAGCAGACAGTATGAAACACAATAGGCTTAGACACACGACCCTGCAGACAGTGTCACACAATATAGGATTAGATACACAGCTCAGCAGGCAGTATCGCACATGATAGGATTAGATACACAGCTCAGCAGACAGTAACAAACACAATAGGCTTAGACACATGACTCTGCAGACAGTATCACACATGGTAGGATTATCTACGCAGCTCGGCAAGCAGTATCACACAGGATTAGATTGGATACACCGCTCAGCAGACAGTATCACACATGATATGATTAGATACACAACTCAACAGGCAGTGTCACACATAATAGAATTAGATGCACAGCTTAGCAGGCAGTATCCCACATAATAGGATTAGAGATTGGCCGAACTATCCGCCGGCGAACATAGCTTGTTCGCGTTCACCGCAGCAGACGAACACATGCAATGTTCAGTCCGCCCCCTATACATCATCATTGAGCAAACTTTGACCCTGTACCTCACAGTCAGCAGACACATTCCAGCCAATCAGCAGCATACCCTCCCTCCCAGACCCTCCCATCTCCTGAACAGCATCCATTTTAGATTCATTCGGAATTTGCAGTCTTAGTGAGAGGAGGGAGAGTGTAATTGCTGCTGATTTAATTGGGAAATCGATAGCTAGGCTAGTGAATTCAGTGTCCACTCCAGTCCTGAAAGACTCATCTGATCTCTGCTGTAAGGACAGCGTCCTGACAGCACCCCAAAAAGCCCTTTTTAGGGCTGCAACATTAGTCTGCTTTTTTTTTCTTCATATACATATTGCAGTTGCCTGGCCTGCCTGTGTGTGAGGAGCTGCAGGCCCACAGACTGTAGTGTGCCCACTGCCAGTGCCCACCACTCATACCGTGTGGCATAGGACTTTGCATCAAATAAAGGCATTTAATTTTTACACTTTAGTGTGATTTCAGTTGCTTGCCAGCTGCTAGTGTGTGTCAGGCCGACTTCCACTGACTGTAGTGTGCCCACCCCTGTCATCCCGTGTGGCACAGGACTTTGCATCAAAAAGGCATTTAATTTTACACTTTAGTGTAATTTCAGCTGCTTGCCTGCTGCTAGTGTGTGTCAGGCCGACTTCCACTGACTGTAGTGTGCCACTGCCAGTGCCCACCCCTGTCATCCCGTGTGGCACAGGACTTTGCATCAAAAAAGGCATTTAATTTTTACACTTTAGTGTAATTTCAGTTGCTTGCCTGCTGCTAGTGTGTCAGGCCGACTTCCACTGACTGTAGTGTGCCCACTGCCAGTGCCCACCCCTGTCATCCCGTGTGGCACAGGACTTTGCATCAAAAAAGGCATTTAATTTTTACACTTTAGTGTAATTTCAGTTGCTTGCCTGCTGCCAGTGTGTGTCAGGCCCACTTCCACTGACTGTAGTGTGCCCACTGCCAGTGCCAACCACTGATACCGGGTGGCACAGTAGCTTGCCGATAAATAAGGCATTTAATTTTTACACATTAGTCTAATTTCAGTTGCTTGCCTGCTGCCAGTGTGTGTCAGGCCCACTTCCACTGACTGTAGTGTGCCCACTGCCAGTGCCAACCACTGATACCGGGTGGCACAGGAGCTTGCCGATAAATAAGGCATTTACATTTTTAGACAGTAGTCTAATTTCAGTTGCTTGCCTGCTGCCAGTGTGTGTCAGGCCCACTTCCACAGACTGTAGTGTGCCCACTGCCAGTGCCAACCACTGATACCGGGTGGCACAGTAGCTTGCCGATAAATAAGGCATTTAATTTTTAGACAGTAGTCTAATTTCAGTTGCTTGCCTGCTGCCAGTGTGTGTCAGGCCCACTTCCACTGACTGTAGTGTGCCCACTGCCAGTGCTAACCATTGATACCGGGTGGCACAGTAGCTTGCCGATAAATAAGGCATTTAATTTTTAGACAGTAGTCTAAATTCAGTTGCTTGCCTGCTGCCAGTGTGTGTCAGGCCCACTTCCACTGACTGTAGTGTGCCCACTGCCAGTGCCAACCACTGATACCGGGTGGCACAGTAGCTTGCCGATAAACAAGGCATTTAATTTTTAGACAGTAGTCTAAATTCAGTTGCTTGCCTGCTGCCAGTGTGTGTCAGGCCCACTTCCACTGACTGTAGTGTGCTCACTGCCAGTGCCAACCATTGATACCGGGTGGCACAGTAGCTTGCCGATAAATAAGGCATTTAATTTTTAGACAGTAGTCTAATTTTAGTTGCTTGCCTGCTGCCAGTGTGTGTCAGGTCCACTTCCACAGACTGTAGTGTGCCCACTGCCAGTGCCAACCACTGATACCGGGTGGCACAGTAGCTTGCCGATAAATAAGGCATTTAATTTTTACACATTAGTCTAATTTCAGTTGCTTGCCTGCTGCCAGTGTGTGTCAGGCCCACTGCCAGTGCACAGGCCACCACTGATACCGGGTGGCACAGTACCTAGCACGTGTAGTACCACTTATCTAAAAAAAAATGACAGGCAGAGGCAGGCCACCCCGCAGGGGCCGTCGTGGTCGTGGTGCTGTGATTTCCACTGTCCCTGGAATAATGCCTAGTGTTCAGAGGCCACGTACCCTGAACCCGAAAAATTCTGAGGACATAGTTGACTGGCTTAGACAGGACACCCAATCTTCAACAGCTTCCGCTAAGAACCTTGACGCACCATCCTCCTCCAGCTCAGCTTCGGTCACCTGCTCTCAAGTTACCACGCACCCGCCCGCCGCCACCACCACCACTATCACCACAGCCACCACGGCCACTTCACTTGATCCGTCAGAGGAGTTATTTACACATCAGTTGGATGCAATTAGTGATGCGCAGGGCCGGGCCGACACAGAGGCTGGGGAGGCTCCAGCCTCAGGGCGCTCCAGCCTCAGGGCGCAGGCAGGGGCCGGCGAGAGGGAGAGGGACTGACAGGGGGGAACCGCTCAGCGCTCCCTCCTGTCATTCCCTGAGCCGGGCCCCGTCAGAGCGCTCCTCTCACCTCCATTATGCTGCTTCAGGCCTCCAGCATCAGGCCCGCTGCCTCTGGCTCTAACTAGAAACAGAGTAAGCAGGTGGGCGGAGCCTAACGGACCTCCGTTAGGCTCCGCCCACCTGCTTAATGTGAGGCAGCGCTGGGGTCTGATCCTGGAAGCCTGGAGAAGTGACCATAATGGAGGTGAGAGGACGCTCTGATGAGGCCCGGCATTAAGTACAGTGAATGCGGGCCCCCTTTCATTAAGTCTGTGACAACATGGGGGCAGAAAGTGCATGACAACATGGGGGGTAAAAGAGCATGAAAAGATGGGGGGAGAATGACAGGGGCAGAAAAAGCATGACAAGAAGAGGGGATTATGACAAGAGGGGAGAATGACAAGAGGGGGCATGACAAATGTACTATGTGGGGCACTGCTGTGTGGTTGAGGGGGTGTGGGGACATTACTGTGTGGGGGCAGTGTGGCGGACATTACTGTGTGGGGGCAGTGTGGCGGACATTACTGTGTGGGGGCAGTGTGGCGGACATTACTGTGTGGGGGCAGTGTGGCGGACATTACTGTGTGGGGGCAGTGTGGCGGACATTACTGTGTGGGGGGCAGTGTGGCGGACATTACTGTGTGGGGGCAGTGTGGCGGACATTACTGTGTGGGGGGCAGTGTGGCGGACATTACTGTGTGGGGGCAGTGTGGCGGACATTACTGTGTGGGGACATTACAGTGTGGCGGACATTACTGTGCAGGGGACGCAGTGTGGCGGACATTACTGTGTGGGGGCAGTGTGGCGGACATTACTGTGTGGGGGCAGTGTGGCGGACATTACTGTGCGGGGGCAGTGTGGCGGACATTACTGTGTGGGGGCAGTGTGGCGGACATTACTGTGTGGGGGCAGTGTGGCGGACATTACTGTGTGGGGGGCAGTGTGGCGGACATTACTGTGTGGGAGGCAGTGTGGCGGACATTACTGTGTGGGGGCAGTGTGGCGGACATTACTGTGTGGGGGCAGTGTGGCGGACATTACTGTGTGGGGGCAGTGTGGCGGACATTACTGTGTGGGGGCAGTGTGGCGGACATTACTGTGTGGGGGCAGTGTGGCGGACATTACTGTGTGGGGGCAGTGTGGCGGACATTACTGTGTGGGGGGCAGTGTGGCGGACATTACTGTGTGGGGGAGCAGTGTGGCGGACATTACTGTGTGGGGGACATTGCAGTGTGGCGGACATTACTGTGTAGGGAGGCAGTGTGGCGGACATTACTGTGTGGGGGGCAGTGTGGCGGACATTACTGTGTGGGGGGCAGTGTGGCGGACATTACTGTGCGGGGGCAGTGTGGCGGACATTACTGTGCGGGGGAGCAGTGTGGCGGACATTACTGTGTGGGGGCAGTGTGGCGGACATTACTGTGTGGGAGGCAGTGTGGCGGACATTACTGTGTGGGGAGCAGTGTGGCGGACATTACTGTGTGGGGGGCAGTGTGGCGGACATTACTGTGTGGGGGCAGTGTGGCGGACATTACTGTGCGGGGGCAGTGTGGCGGACATTACTGTGCGGGGGCAGTGTGGCGGACATTACTGTGTGGGGGCAGTGTGGCGGACATTACTGTGCGGGGGCAGTGTGGCGGACATTACTGTGCGGGGGGCAGTGTGGCGGACATTACTGTGCGGGGGCAGTGTGGCGGACATTACTGTGTGGGGGCAGTGTGGCGGACATTACTGTGTGGGGACACTACAGTGTGGGGTGGCATTATACAAAAGCTCTGCAGATGTAACTCCCATGTATTGGGTCACCACAATTTGGGTGGTCAATCACTAAATGAACCCTGTTATGGGGAGAATCTGTGGATGACACATATTTGTCCCACAGACACCCCCCCCCCCAAAACAGGGTTAATTTACTGAATGGCCACCAATAAAAGAGGTGGGGGTCACATATGCTATTTCATAATGACAGCAGGGCCCGTGCAGTTACTGTATTCTACTACACCCCCCATCCCCCGCTCACTGGATATAATCTTATTAACTATATAACTGTAGTAAATCACTACCGTCATATAGTTAAGATTATATACAGTGGAGGAGGGATGTAGTAGAATACAGTCACTGCACGAGCCGCTAGCGCTGTCATCAAAAAAGCAGATACAACCCCACAGCCTCACCCCTTGTATTGGGGGTCATTCCTACATGGACCCTGTTATGGGGAGGGGGGATCTGTGGATGACACATATGTGTCATCCACAGATTCCCCAATAACAGTGTCATCCATCACAGATCCCCCATAGCAGTGTCATCCACAAGTTGGAGGGGGGGGGGGCGCACTTGGGCAGCTCAGCCTCTGTTGGTGGTGGACCTTGTCCCAGCCCTGGTGATGCGCAACCATTATTGCCAGATTATGTAGATTACAGGGATATGTCTCAGTCAGGCAGGATTACACACATGGACGTACAGTGTGATGATGATGATGATGATGTTGTACCCGCTGCTGCTTCCTTTGCTGAGGTGTCAGATACAAGTGAAGCGGTTGATGATGACGATGTGTCCACGGATGCCCCGTGGGTGCCTGTTCGAAGAGAAGAAGAGGGGAAAGTTCAGAAGGGGAGACAGAGAGAATGAGGAGACGAGTTGGAAGCAGGGGAAGTCGTTGCAAGGAGTTAGTGGCACAGTCAGACAGCATGTATCGGCACCTGGGGTCAGCCAGACAGCACGCCAGTCAACGCATGCTGTTGCCACCACCAGAATGCCGTCATTGCAAAGCTCAGCAGTGTGGCATTTTTTGTGTGTCTGCCTCTGATAACAGCAATGCCATTTGCAACCTGTGCCAAAAGAAACTGAGTCGTGGGAAGTCCAACACCCACCTTGGTACAACTGCTTTGCGAAGGCACATGATCTCACATCACAAACGCCTATGGGATCAACACATGAGTACAAGCAGCACACAAACTCAAAGCCACCATGCTCCTCCTGGTCCAGCATCTTCAGCCACGTCAACCACTGCTGTCCTCCCTGCCCCCTCTCAACCAACCGCCACTCCATCTCTCACCTTCAGCAGTTCCTGCTCATCTGCCCACAGTCAGGTGTCTGTCAAGGACATGTTTGAGCGTAAAAGCCAATGTCACAGAATCACCCCTTGCCCGGCGACTGACAGCTGGCTTGACGGAACTCTTAGCCCGCCAGCTTTTACCATACCAGCTGGTGGAGTCTGAGGCCTTCAAAAAATTTGTCGCTATTGGGACACCACAGTGGAAGGTACCCGGACGAAATTTTTTTCAAAAAGGCAATCCCAAACCTCTACCATGTCATTGAAAAGGAAGTCATGGCATCTCTGGCATACAGTGTTGGGGCAAGGGTCCATCTGACCACTGATACCTGGTCTGCAAAGCACGGTCAGGGCAGTTATATCACGTACACTGCGCATTGGGTCAACCTGCTGACGGCTGACAAGCATGGAATGCGTGGCTCCGCAGCGGAGTTGGTGACACCACCACGACTTGCAGGTAGACCTACTGCCACCTCCTCTACTCCTACTCCATCCTCTTCGATATCCTCCTCGGCTGAGTCCTCTTCTGCAGCGGCGTCTGGCTGCACATCAACCGAATCCCCTCAGCTCCCCAGGGGTTATTCCACATCTCGGATACGACCACGTGTCATGCTGTCTTGGGGTTGACTTGCCTGAAAGCAGAGAGCCACACAGGACCAGCACTCCTGTCCGCCCTGAACGCACAGGTGGATCAGTGGCTGACCCCGCACCAACTGGAGATCGGCAAAGTGGTGTGTGACAATGGAACAAATTTGTTGTCGGCATTGAATTTGGGCAAGTTGTCACATGTGCCGTGCATGGCACATGTGTTGAATCTCATCGTACAACGTTTTGTGTCTAAGTACACAGGCTTACAGGTCGTCCTCAAGCAGGCCAGGAAGGTGTGTGGCCATTTCAGGCGTTCCTACACGGCCATGGCGCACTTTTCCGATATTCAGCGGCGAAACAACATGCCAGTGAGGCGCTTGATATGCGACAGCCTGACACGTTGGAATTCAACACTCCTAATGTTCGACTGCCTGCTCCAACAAGAAAAAGCCGTCAACCTGCGGCAACGCTGGTAGAGGAGTATGATCAAGAGGAGTCAGAGGAGGAATGTGGCGGCTTTGATGAGGAGGAAGACCAACCACAGCAGGCACCCCAGGGTGCTCGTTGTTGTCACCTATCTAGGACCAATGATGTTGTACGTGGCTGGGGGAAGAACAGACCGTCAATGACATCAGTGAGGACGAGGAACGGGAAATGAGTAGCTCTGCATCCAACCTTGTTCAAATGGGGTCTTTCATGCTGTCATGTCTGTTGAGGGACCCACGTATAAAAAGGATGAAGGAGAACGACCTGTACTGGGTGGCCACGCTACTAAACCCCCGGTATAAGCAGAAAGTGGCAGAAATGTTACCAAATTACCGAAAGTTGGAAAGGATGCAGCAGTTCAAAACCAAACTAAAAAATATGCTTTACACAGCTTATAAGGGGGATGTCACAGCACAACGGGAATCTAACAGGGGAAGAGGTGAGTGTAATCCTCCTACCACGGCGGCAAGGACTGGACGATTTACAGATGTGTTGTTGATGGAGGACATGCGGAGCTTTTTCAGTCCTACTCATCGCCACAGCCCTTCGGTATCCAGCCTTAGAGAACGACTCGACCGACAGGTAGCAGACTACCTCGCCTTAACAGCAGATATCGACACTCTGAGGAGCAATGAACCCCTTCACTAATGGGTGTGCAGGCTTGACCTGTGGCCTGAGCTATCCCAGTTTGCGATAGAACTTCTGGCCTGCACTGCTTCAAGTGTCCTGTCAGAAAGGACCTTCAGTGCAGCAGGAGGCAATGTCACTGACAAGAGAAGTCGCCTCGGTCAAAAAAGTGTTGATTACCTCACCTTCATAAAGATGAATGAGGCATGGATCCCGAAGGGACTGACAGTGGGGAATACGTTTGACTAACAAAAGGCCTGATTACATGCCTTGGCCTCAAAATTGTCCCCACGCTGCTGTATTTAACCCCTTTGGGACACATGACGTACCGGTACGGCATGTTTCCCGAGTCCTTAAGGACACATGACATACCGGTACGTCATGAGTTGTTCCGATCACTGCTGCTCAGCTGGCAGTGATCGAACAAAGCACCTGCTGAAATCATTCAGCAGGTACCTTGTTACAACTGCCCAGGGGGTCCTGTGACCCCCATATAGCTATCGCTGCAAACTGCAGGTCAATTCAGACCTGCTGTTTGCAGCGCTTTGTGCGATCTCTTGGGATCAGAGAGTTAATGCCCCCAAAGTCTTGATTTTTAACCCCCCCTGCAGCCCCCAATCATATTATGGCGGCGGAGGTGCAGGGGTGGCTGCGAGGGCGGCGGGAGGCGGTGCGGTGCAGGCGGGCGGATCGCGTGCGATCCCGCCTGCCTCTCTGATAATGTATCCCTGGTGTCTAGTGGGTCTATCAGAGTGTCAGCACATTGCTGACACTCTGATAGAAACGGCTGGCAATCTGTGCTTGATCAGATGCCAGCCGTTTAACCCCTTCTAAACCGCGGTCCGTACGGAAGGGTTAACAGGGAGGGAGCTCCCTCCCTCTCCCATGGGGGGCTGCTGTGCCTTTGCAGCCCCCCAACAGGATGGGATCACAGAGGGAGGGAGCTCCACTCCCTCCCCATCATCCCCTGCTCAGTTCTGGCAGTGGGTGATGGTTGCCATGCAGACAGGACGCTTTCAGAAGCGTCCTCACTCCATGGTGCTGAAAGTCTGAATAGACCTGCTAAAGGTCTATTCAGACTTTGTAAAGTACAAAATACAGCACAGTGCACTATATAGTGTACTGTACTGTATTATACAGACACCAGATCCACTGGATCTTTCAGAACCAAGTGGGTCTGGGTCAAAAAAAAATGTAAAAAGTGAAAAAAGTAAAAATGAAAAAAAAAACACATATCACTGAATAAAAATTAAAAAAATAAATACACTACACATATTAGGTATCGCCGCGTCCGTAAAAACCTGCTCTATAAATATATCACATGACTGAACTCCTCAGGTGAACGCCATAAAAAGCCAAAAATGGTGTAAATAAGCCATTTTTGGCACCTTACATCACTAAAAGTGTAATACAAAGCGATCAAAAAGGCGTTTGCCTCCCAAAATAGTACCAATCAAACCGCCATCTCATCCCACAAAAAATGAGCCCCTAACTAAAACAATTGGCCAAAAATAAAAAACTATGCCTCTCAGACTAAAACATGATTTTTTGTTTCAAAAATGCTTTTAGTGTTAAATGTAAAAAAAAATTAAAAAGTAGACATATTGGGTATCTCCACGTCCGTAAGAATCTGCTCTATAAAAATATCACATGACCTAACCCCTCAAGTAAACACTGTAAAAAAATTAATAAAAACTTTGTCAAAAAGCCATTTTTTGCCACCTTACATCACAAAAGTGTAATAGCAAGCGATCAAAAGTCATATGACCCCCAAATAGTGCCAATCTAACCGTCACCTCATCCACGCAAAAATGATACCCAACCTGAGACAATTGCCTAAAAACTGAAAAATATATGGCTCTCAGACTATGGAGATACTAAAACATGTTTTTTTATTCAAAAGGATATTATTGTGTAAAACCAAAATAAATAAAAAAAGGTATACATATTATGTATCGCCGCGTCCGTAAGGACCTGCTCTATAAAAATATAACATGACCTAACCCCTCAGATGAACGCCGTAAACATAAAAAATAAAAACGTTGTCAAACAAGCCATTTTTTTTGTCACCTTACATCACAAAAAGTGTAATAGTAAGCGATCAAAAAGTCATATGCACCCCAAGATAGTACCATTCGAACCGCCATCTCATCCCGCAAAAATGATACCCAACCTGAGACAATTGCCTAAAACTGAAAAATATATGGCTCTCAGACTATGGAGACACTAAAACATGTTTTTTTTTATTCAAAAGGATATTATTGTGTAAAACCAAAATAAATAAAAAAAGGTATACATATTATGTATCGCCGCGTCCGTAAGGACCTGCTCTATAAAAATATAACATGACCTAACCCCTCAGATGAACGCCGTAAACATAAAAAATAAAAACGTTGTCAAACAAGCCATTTTTTTGTCACCTTACATCACAAAAAGTGTAATAGTAAGCGATCAAAAAGTCATATGCACCCCAAGATAGTACCATTCGAACCGCCATCTCATCCCGCAAAAAATGAGCCCCTACATAGGACAATCGCCCAAAAAAAAAAAAATATGGCTCTCAAACTATGGAGACACTAAAACATGATTTTTTTGTTTTAAAAATGATATTATTGTGTAAAACTTATATAAATAAATAAAAAGTATACATATTATGTATCGCCGCGTCCGTCACAACCTGATCTATAAAAATAACACATGACCTAACCCCTCAGCTGAACACAGCAAAAAAAAAAATACGGTGTCAAAAGCCATTTTTGTCACCTTACATCACAAAAGTGTAATAGCAAGCGATCAAAATGTCATATGCACCCCAAGATAGTGCCAATCAAACCGCCATCTCATCCCGCAAAAATGAGCCCCTAACCTAAAACAATTGGCCAAAAATAAAAAACTATGCCTCTCAGATCTAAAACATGATTTTTTGTTTCAAAAATGCTTTTAGTGTTAAATGTAAAAAAAAATTAAAAAGTAGACATATTGGGTATCTCACGTCCGTAAGAATCTGCTCTATAAAAATATCACATGACCTAACCCCTCAAGTAAACACTGTAAAAAATTATAAAACGTTGTCAAAAGCCATTTTTTGCCACCTTACATCACAAAAAGTGTAATAGCAAGCGATCAAAAGTCATATGACCCCCAAATAGTGCCAATCTAACCGTCACCTCATCCCGCAAAAATGATACCCAACCTGGAGACAATTGCCTAAAAACTGAAAAATATATGGCTCTCAGACTATGGAGATACTAAAACATGTTTTTTTTTATTCAAAAGGATATTATTGTGTAAAACCAAAATAAATAAAAAAGGTATACATATTATGTATCGCCGCGTCCGTAAGGACCTGCTCTATAAAAATATAACATGACCTAACCCCTCAGATGAACGCCGTAAACATAAAAATAAAAACGTTGTCAAACAAGCCATTTTTTTGTCACCTTACATCACAAAAAGTGTAATAGTAAGCGATCAAAAAGTCATATGCACCCCAAGATAGTACCATTCGAACCGCCATCTCATCCCGCAAAAAATGAGCCCCTACATAGGACAATCGCCCAAAAAAAATAAAAATATGGCTCTCAAACTATGGAGACACTAAAACATGATTTTTTTGTTTTAAAAATGATATTATTGTGTAAAACTTATATAAATAAATAAAAGTATACATATTATGTATCGCCGCGTCCGTCACAACCTGATCTATAAAAATAACACATGACCTAACCCTCAGCTGAACACAGCAAAAAAAAAAAAAATACGGTGTCAAAAGCCATTTTTGTCACCTTACATCACAAAAGTGTAATAGCAAGCGACCAAAATGTCATATGCACCCCAAGATAGTGCCAATCAAACCGCCATCTCATCCCGCAAAAATGAGCCCCTACATAAGACAGTCGCCCAAAAAATAAAATAAAACTATGGCTTTCAGAATGTGGAGACACTAAAAATATTTTTTTCAAAAATGCTTTATTATGTAAAACTGAAACAAAAACCCCAAAAAGTAGTCATATTTGGTATTGTCGCGTCCGTAACAACCTGCTCTATAGAAATAGCACACAATCTAACCTGTCAGTTCAACTATGTAAATAACAAAAATAAAAACAGTCCCAAAACAGCTATTTTTTTGCAAATTTTCCATTTTAATCCATTTTTCCAGTAACAAAGCAAGGGTTAACAGCCAAACAAAACTCAATATTTATTGCCCTGATTCTCTTGTTTGCACAAACACCCCATATGTGGTCGTAAACTGCTGTATGGCCAAACGGCAGGGCACAGAAGGAAGGGAACGCCATATGGTTTTTGGAAGGCAGATTTTGCTGGACTGGTTTTTTGACACTATGTCCCATTTGAAGCCCCCTGATGCACCCCTACAGTAGAAACTCCAAAAAGTGACCCCATTTTGGAAACTACGGGATAAGGTGTCAGTTTTGTTGGTACTATTCTAGGGTAAACATGATTTTTGGTTGCTCTATATTACACTTTTTTGAGACAAGGTAACAAAAATAGAAATTCGGAAATTTCATCTCCATTTGCCAATAACTCTTGTGGAACACCTAAAGGGTTAACAAAGTTTGTAAAACTGGTTTTGAATACCTTGAGGGGTGTAGTTTCTTAGATGGAGTCACTTTTATGGAGTTTCTACTCTAGGGGTGCATCCGGGGGCTTCAAATGGGACATGGTGTCAAAAATCCAGCCCAGCAAAATCTGCCTTCCAAAAACCATATGATGTTCCTTCTAAGCCTGCAGTTTACATACAGCAGCTTACGACCACATATTTGGTGTTCATGCAAACTGCAGAATCGGGGGAATAAATATTAAGTTTTGTTTGGCTATTAACCCTTGCTTTGTTACTGGAAAAAATTGATTAAAATGGAAAATTTTACAAAAAAATTAAATTCTGAAATTTTATCTCCATTTGCCATTAACTCTTGTGGAAAACCTAAAAGGTTAATGACGTTTGTAAAATCAGTTTTGAATACCTTGAGGGGTGTACTTTCTAGAACGGGGTCATTTTTGGGTGGTTTTATTATGTAAGCCTCACAAAGTGACTTCAGACCTGAACTGGTCCCTAAAAAGTGGGTTTTTGAAAATTTCTGAAAAATTTCAAGATTTGTTTCTAAACTTCTAAGCCTTGTAACGTCCCCAAAAAATAAAATGGCATTCCCAAAAGTTTTGGCAGTATTACTATGTATTATAGAAGTAGAGAAATTGAAACTTGGAAAATTTCTAATTTTTCAAAATTTTTGGTAAATTTGTTATTTTATTTATAAATAAAAATGAAATTTTTTGACTTCATTTTACCAGTGTCATGAAGTACAATATGTGACGAAAAAACAATCTCAGAGTGGCCTGGATAAGAAAAAGCGTTTTAAAGTTATCACCACATAAAGTGACAATGGTCAGATTTTGAAAAAATGGCCTGGTCCTTAAGGTGAAATAGGGCCGTGTCCTTAAGGGGTTAATGTCTGCATACCGGATGACTTTCGTGAATTCTCCACCACCAACTAGGGTTCAAGCCGCAATGTTTTAGTCACTTTTCTGTCTGGAAAACATCAATTTTTCCGGCCGCTGCTACAATAGCGGCTGCAACAATGCCATTATTTTTCAGGCATGTGTACATGCCTAATTTTTCTGTCCTATGGTGCAGCACTGTGGCTGCAAAAACAAACCAAAAAAAAAAGGCACATACAAGTGTCAATTCCCCTTCGTGATTGTTACCTTGTTGTGGTGAAGGGGCTTGCATATCACAATGAAGCAATCATCACCTCTATGAGTGTGTTGGCAATGTTGCCACACCCCAGATGATAAGGCCGTTGCTTCATTATGGTCAGAACAAAAGCGATCGGACGGCTGAATAATATTTCATAGAAAAAAACATTAATTTACCTCTTTTTTTTATATGTTGTATGGGTTTTTAATACATAAAATAAAAAATCATAATAAAGTCTCTTAATAGTTTATTAGAAATGATGCAGACAATTAAAAAAATCCCCATCAATTCCAATACAAAGCAAGTACAGAGCTCAGAACTAAATTATTTCATGATGTCGTAATGGTTCGCTAATTCGACAATGGTTAATCAATTCGACCGGATAGGGTACGTAACAGGGATTAAACTGAATAGTACTAGTTAAGACACCACTCATATAGGGTCACAAGGGGGGTCAGTCAGCACCACCTGTATGCAGGTGCACGTAGCTATGGCAATTATACATACAAACAAAAAAATGCAACAGCACTATGCAACCAGAACTCTGCCCAAGATGGGAGCTATAAGAGGACATTAGTGATATCGCATGCAAACAGTGGAGACATTAGTTTACATTTTGATCAAAAGGTAGTAAGCCCACTCACCCCGTCATGGTTGTCTCCTAGAGTGGGTACTAACGCTAAATCTGACCTGCTACGGGCCATGACAGCCACATAAAATCCTCCTAACGCTAAGTCCTACCTGTTATGGGCCACTCATATAGGGTGTCACAGCACATTGCTCTGTGCACGCGCAGTACCCCAATTTGGGAGTATGAGGACCGACCAAGCTGCTTTTTCCATCTCCCGGTTCCTGAAATCAATTCAGTTTGGTGTATGAGAGTTTGGTCTGTCACTGTGAAGGCAGTCGAAGGTACCCGGCCTAAATTTTTTTTCACAAAAGGCAATCCCTGATATGGGATGTAACAGGGATTAAACTGATGAGAATAGTACTACAGAAAATACCACTCATATCAGGTGTGACAGTAAATTGCACGGCGCAGACGCAGTCACCATGGATTAAAACAGAGTGGAGGGAGCCAGCGTTTTTAACCATCTCCCCGTTCGAAAAATCTATTCAATAAATGGCCCCCAGATTGGGGACGTTAGAGGATTAAACTGATGAGAATAGTACTACAGAAAATACCACCATATCGGGTGTGACAGTAAATTGCACGGCGCAGACGCAGTCACCATGGATTAAAACAGAGTGGAGGAGCCAGCGTTTTTTAACCATCTCCCGTTCAAAAATCTATTCAATAAATGGCCCCCAGATTGGGGACGTTAGAGGGATTAAACTTGATGAGAATAGTACTACAGAAAATACCACTCATATCGGGTGTGACAGTAAATTGCACGGCGCAGACGCAGTCACCGTGGATTAAAACAGAGTGGAGGGAGCCAGCGTTTTTAACCATCTCCCGTTCGAAAAATCTATTCAATAAATGGCCCCCAGATTGGGGACGTTAGAGGGATTAAACTGATGAGAATAGTACTACAGAAAATACCACTCATATCGGGTGTGACAGTAAATTGCACGGCGCAGACGCAGTGACCGTGGATAAAAACAAAGGGGAGGGAGCCAGCGTTTTTTAACCATCTCCCGTTCGAAAAATCTATTCAATTCACCTTTCGGGACCCTTGGTGTTGTACGTGGCTGGGTGGAGGAAGAAACCTTCAATGACATCACCGGGACGTGGCTAGCTTGGTATCCAACCTTGTGCAAATGGGGAGTTTGCGGTTGTGCAAATGAACTGTTTGCGGTTGTTTGTGCATTAAAAGGGAGTTTGGTCTGTCAATGTCTGTAAAGTGGGCGTAACCCTTACACTACCTGATCGATACAACATCATACCTGATCGTATACACACACTGGATGTTTTAAAGCATGTTATTCCAAACAATTTAGGAATGTTAGTTGATTTATGCCCTTTATGGATTAAAACCCGACTCTGCGTCCACTACGTAATTTTCCATGGGAGTTTTGCCATAGATCCCCCTCCGGCATGCCACAGTCCAGGTGTTAGCCCCCTTGAAACAACTTTCCCATCACTATTGTGGCCAGAAAGAGTCCCTGTGGGTTTTAAAATTTGCCTGCCAATTGAAGTCTATGGCGGTTCGCCCGGTTCACCCGTTTGCGAACATTTGCGGAAGTTCGCGTTCGCTGTTCGCGAACGGAAAATTTTATGTTCGCGACATCACTAAATAGGATTAGATACACAGCTCAGCAGACAGTCTATAATCAATAAGTATTTTAAATGTCATGCAACAATTGCGGTATATACTGACATTCAATGTATCTGAATTGTATTATGTACATCTGTAACATGTAATGGGACTGTTACAAGTATATAATAATCTCTGCATAATACTGTGGTTGGTGTGTGTTATTTTGAATATAATAAATATAATACTAGACTAGCACTGTATACTGACACCAAGTGTATCTAAATCATATTATACGGCATATAGAATTGTAGTGAACAATGGCACAGGTCAAAATATATGGTAATCTGCAATAGCAAAAAAAGAGCATCTGTTGAAGGGATTTGTTTAATGTACATTATACAATATATTTTTTATACATGTTAAATGTAATACAAAGACCTGATGTGAACCCGGCCAAATTTCACAATTGTAATTCCATTACCAGGTCTTTACCTAAAGGGTTTCTGTCATCAAGTTTTGACATTATAAGCTGTCTGACATTAGCTATGTGGTAATGTCAGAGCAGCTTGATAATGTCTTTATTATAAAAATCTGATTTATATTTTGGCTAAAAAACATACTTTTATAATATGTAAATTAGCCTCTAGGAGCAGGGGGCGTTGCCTCTGCTCTGAGCTGGCACGCGTCTTTGAGCGACATGCTGGCAGCGATCCTCCGGCACTGTCTGATCTGCAGCAGTGCCTGCGCGCTCTGTATTCGGCGCAGGCGCGGTGGGCTGAGGACGCTGGTGCCTGCTGTCCCAGCTCACCGCGCACTGCACCGAATACAGAGCGGCGGCACAGGCGCGGATTCTGTAAGGAGACAGTGCCGAGGATCATGCCCGCACTGTCACTCAGCGAAGAGGCGTGCCAGCAGGTTGCCGCACGAAGCCTCTAGAGCAGGGCAACGCCACCTGCTCCTAGAAGCTAATTTACATATTATAAAAGTACGTTTTAGCCAAAATATAAATCGGATTTTTATAAAAAAGACATTATCAAGCTGCTCTGACATTAGCACATAGCTAATGTCAGACAGCTTATAATGTCAAAACTTGATGACAGAAACCCTTTAACTTCAGGTTTTTAGCTAGTAACACAATGCGCCACCTGCTGTCTCATTGTTGTATAGCTAGTAACACAAAGCACCACCTGCTTTTTTCTTATTTTCCTCCTCAAAAACCTAGGTGCGTCTTATGGGCAGGGGCATTTTATAGGGCAAAAAATACGGTATATTATTTTCCCTGTCACGTAGGCAGTGCAGGTGTAATTCACACAATAAATGGGTATATGTCACCCACCGAACTTACAGACGGATTTACTATTATATTTGTGTGTTAGGGGTACAAAGATGTTGCATTGCACCCACCAAAAAAAAACACTGTAGGTCACCCACAGAATTAACAGCCAGATTTATTATTATCTTTCTGTGTCAGGGGTGCATAGATGGTGTATTGCACCCACAAAAAAATCGCTATAGGTCACCCACAGAAGATTCCTAACACTCTCCCTCACTTCAGCTGCCTGTTTCCTGTCCCTGCACTACTCAGAACTGATGGGCAGTGCTACACGTGATCTAGCTTGTATAGAGGCTGGATCACATGATGCACCAGCCAATCACAGCTATGCCATTAATAGGCATGGCTGTGATGGCTTCTTAGTGCCCACAGCTTAAAAGCTTATTGATTGGCTGCCCTGCAGTCTTTCAACAAGCTTTATTAAATGCCCGAACACCGTACTTGAACCCAAACTTTTCCGGCAAAGTTCAAGTTCAGGTTCGGGTACCAAAAATCGTGAAGTTCGGCATGGAACTGAACTTTACAGTTCGGGTTCGCTCAACACTATAAATAATCACTAGGACAGCATCACCAAAGTGCTGAAGTGCCACCAACCAACCTGCCTCCATATCCTTGCTGGTGCCAGATAAGAATTCCACTAAAAGCCTGTGATTTAGGTAGTGAAATACTTACACTACTTTCCTGGCCGACCCCCGCTGACATCCAGACAACTTTTTTTTTTTTTTCAAAATAACCCCCCGTTCATGTGCTCCGGTCCCCGTTAGTTTTCACATGCGGGGATTTCTTATATGAGGCGGGGACTTGTCTTTTGCCTGCGGAGTGGTTTTCCTCTCCCTGGCTGCGAGCTGAGCGCTATGATTGGCTGCATTCGCAGCCAGGGAGAGGAAAACCACTCCCCAGGCAAAAGATATTTATGTAGTCCAGGTCGTTATGGACGCAGCAATACAAAATATACGGGGAGATTAATTTTTTTTTGCAATTTTCTTCAATGAAAAGCGTATTTTCAATTGAAAAAAAGTGTAATTTTTTTTAGGGGATTTTATATTTAATAAATGTATGTTTTTTTCTTTTTTTTATCACTTAGCAGTCCCGCTAGGGGACTATAACAGACAGTATTTTGATTGGTTTTAAAATGCATCGCATTATCCCTATAATGCATTACATTTTAATATCAATGCTATTTTAACATTGACCAGAGAGGCGCAGCCTGCTGGAAATTAGTACAGCCAGGAACGGGGCCTAGCCAGGTAGGCTTCACACACATCGGCACCTCGCGATTGCATTTGCGAGGTGCCGATGGGAGACATAGGGAGTCTGCTCCCTCTGTCACCACTTTACATGCGGCGGCCGCGGCATGTAAAGGGTTAAACAGCCCGGATCGGCACTCCTGCCAGTTCGGACTGTTAAAGTAGGGCCCTTCTCATGTGAGAGTCGAGTACCCGCTCCCCGCTGCACAGGGGACCTGTGCAGTGCTTAGACTGGGGTGCCATAAAAAAGCGGCGGCCCAGCCTAAGGCCCCTTAGTGACCACCGTAAAAACATTTATTAGTGGTCACTAAGGGGTTAACATACAATAACTTGTAACTTGAGGGACCACTGTATAATAATTATTTTTAATGGTATAGTACAGAAAATGTCGGGGGGCAGTTGCAGTTTTTAGCAATTGTTGGTCATCCTAATGCAGTTTTTAGGTAGTTCTGTGGTAGGACACCTTCGTTCAGTGTTAGATAAGGCCAGCTGAGTTCGCATAGCTAGCCAGCCAATGCATCACATCATCTGATTATAGGTCACAGTGTGTGGTGTGTGTGTTGTTGCATGAATGTGATTCGACAGCTACTGACCTAGTGTCGGACAAGTGTGCAGGTCATTGAGTGTGTTTGTTCTCAGCACAGCAACATTCAAAGGATTGTCACCATCTAGGATCAAACCACAGGTGACTCTCCCCCCTAGCTGATCCATGCAACGTGTCTCAGAGTCATGTCAGTCGAGCGGCTGCTAGCTATATGGTGAATCTCTACTGGCCTCATACTTACGCTAGCACAGACAGCTAGTAGTGATTTAGAGATTGTGCACATCTCAATTTTCCAGCATATCAATGACTTCAGTGCTTTTTGGTGACAGCATAGTTTTTAACTGTTTGTCTTGGCTCACAGCCATTTTATTATTAGATATTAATACCTCTAGTATGGGCAGAAGATCGGACTTAGCAGTTCTGACTGTGGTGGCTGCCTTCTCCTCCATGCAGCAAACAGGGTCTGGACAACTAGCAATTCAAAGGTGGGGTTCTATTTTCCAGTCAACAGAAGTTTTGAGCAAACATAGACCTAAAAGTTTTGACTGCTGCAATGTCTAACCATGACATCCTGATGCCCCATACACAAGCTTAGGCATGCATTGGACTTTGTACCCTATACGGCCTTCACACATGCACTAGACTTTATATACTGTAGTTTATCATTTGCCTGCATTGTCTCCCAGATGGTGTGTTTTGTGTTCCCCTACAACATATATTGCAAAACTGGTATACTAGGTATGCTTTATTACATGAACCATAGATAAAGTTAGTTTGTCACCTCTAAACTTGGTTTTAAAGCAAGTACTGGCATGTAGTTGCAGTGCACTGAAACATAAATTCAGAGAAATGTAATGAGGTTTTAGGCGCATATATCCTTATGTTAATAATGTTTGAAGTTCAAAGTTTGTTGGTGCACTGTGCAGTTCATAGAGGCCAGGCCAGGAAAGAAGCCTTATCTGCTTTTGCCCGGAAGTATGTTCAAGCTGGAGAGGACTTCAGAGCCAAGAGCAATAATGCAGGTGAAGCCTGGCTCTGTCAATGAAAGCAGAGTAAGATGCGCTGGTCAGTGAAAGTGGCAGTGAAAGATTCCTGCAGGCAGGGATCGCGCATATGTGGGCATAAGCAAAAAAAGGACCATTAAAGACCCAAGGTAGCAGAAACATTAAGTAATGTCCACACACGAAAAGTTTTGAAACAATACAAAGAGTCAATTCCAAGTTAACTCGGTACAAGCTCCCGAGTGATACAAAGGAGAAAAAGAAAAATGGAGCTCACACTTTACCTTTATGAAAAAATGTGTAAATCTTTATTTATATCATAATAAAAGCCCAGACGAAGGTACGCCGAAACGCGCGTTGGTGTAACGCCATCCTGGTTGTTTGTCTACACCACTGTACTTAGGTAAGTCTTTCCCCTGCCTTGGCTGCTTAGGTTTTTCATATCTTTGTATCACTGGATATTGTGGTAAGGTGCAAGGTGTCATATGTGATGGCAGGTACGTGTCACCGAGGTTGCTGGCCTCGGTGAGGTGAGAGCCGGGTTTTTGTCTGCAGCAGCTAGTGCTGTTTGACTTTGTTAAATAGCATGGCTGCAAAGCCGATCCGGGCCGGCTCTTACTGGGAGCAGCTAAAGAGTAGGGTGGGTGGCTGCTCCCCACGGTCCAGTCCATGTTTTGGGCTGGATATAAAACGCAGCCAGCAGCTGTGTCTGGGGAGTGTGATTATCCTGGAGCTGCTAACAGGGCTGGGAGTTCTCTGTCCAGGAGGAAAGAGCTCAGTAAGGAGGTATTTTGTTCCTGGCTACCTGAAGCTGGATTCTCCTGCGGCTGGGCCGACAGCGTGGTGCGAACCTGCACCTACACCTCCCAGGTGACTGAACCTGTGTTGGACTGTTTTTGTTTGGCTACGTTATTTCCGCTATGTGTGAACTGTCACCAAGAGACTGTTTTTCATTTTGTGTGCAAGTGTGAATAAAACACTGTTTGTTGCACAATCTGGACTCCTTGTTTTGCCTCTAAACTGCACCCGCACCGCTGTCTACCAGAGCGACTCCCCACATTTGGTGTCGGATGCGGGCATGCGCAGTGAGGCTGGCGTGAACGCCGAACTTTGTTTTTGCTGAGAAAAAGTGAATGTCCTATATTAAGCCGGCAAAGTTGCAGCCTGTGATCCTCGACAAAATGGAGGCGGCTGTGAAAGCCCTCATAGAGGCTAACGTGCAGCAGCGGGAGACCAACCAGCTACTGCTACAGCACGTGATGGCGCTGCAAGCGGCAGGAGCGTCCCACCGCGCCCATGATGCCCGGAAAGCTGTCCGTGCCGCGATCCCTAAGATGACCCTCGGATGATGTGGAGACCTATCTGGCGGTGTTCGAGAAGGTGGCCGTGAGGGAGAAATTACCCCGAGAACAGTGGGCAGAGGTCGCCGCCCGTTCCTGGCGTCTGGACCCCAGCAAGTATTTTTTGACCTCCCAGATGACCAAGCAGCTGACTACCCAACTGTGAAAGGTGAGATCCTGGCAAGACTGGGGTGAATGTTTTGGTCCGGGCTCAGCGTGTCCACCAGTGGGACTTTAACGTGGCTGAACCCGCCAGGCCACAATACTATGACTTGCTACAACGGTTGCAAAATGGCTGCAGCCAGACATACTGACTCCACTGCTATGCTCGACCGCCTGTTAGCCGATGTCTTCTGGAGGGCTTTGCCTTACCCTCTCCAGCACTGGGTCGGCCAGGTATCGCCCACCAATGCCCTGGAGATGGTCGACCTGGTGGAGCGGTACGAGGCCACCAGAAACCTGCAGGGAGTCTTGCTGGGAAGGGGTCAGTCAAACCCCGGAGGCCTCTGCCCCAGTTCCGACGTCCGCGACAGAGCGGCCTGTACGGAAGATACCCCTGCGAGTCCGCCTCCCGTGGTATGCTGGAGGTGTCAGGAGCCAGGCCACATCAGGGCCGACTGTCCGCATCGGGATGAGCCGATGGAGGTGAACTATGGGGTCGCCACTCCTTGTATGCACGGAAGCTGTGCGCAACTGGCACCCGTGAGGTGCAAGACCATAACCACCTGTGTCAGGTAGAGGTGGGAGATTCGCTGGCGGTGGCTCTGCTGGACTCCGGGAGTTTAGTCTCCTGGTAAGGGCTGCCCTTGTACGGCCTGTGGAGTATACTGGCCGTAAAGTCGGGGTCCTGTGCATCCACGGAGACCTGAAAGACTACCCCACTGCACTAGTGACTTTGTCCACAGCGGCTGGTAGGTGGACCCACGAGGTGGCTGTCGCTACTAAACTCCCACATGAACTAATACTTGGGAGGGACTTCCTCGATTTTCCGGCGCTGTGGCCGGCAATAAAGGTATCTGAGGGACCCGAGACAGGGGTGACCCTAGTAGAGTGGCCTGATACCGCTGGAAGGCCAGAACCCTGGGAGCCCGAGTCTGAAGGGCCGGCGGTAGGGGTGACCACTGCTCCAGCGGTAGAGGGGGAGACAACCCCACTGAGTGTAATGGTGGGAGACACGGAGGACTTGCCACCGGGACCTGAGTTGGCAGACCTCAATGTCTCCGGGAAAATTTTGGGACCGCACAACACCGGGACCAAACCCTAACCAGGGCCTGGGAGAATGTGCTGGAAATTGATGGTAAACCCCAGAAACCAGGGGCTGAATTAATGTTCCCACGATTTATTGTTCTACAGGATATGTTGTATCGGGTGAACCAAGTCCGAGGTGAACCTGTTGAACAGTTGGTGGTGCCCACAGCGTATCGCAAGCTTGTCATGGAGCTTGCCCACCAACATGTTCTTGGGGGACACCTGGGGTGGCAGAAAACCCAGGACCGCATACTGCAGCGGTTTTATTGGCCCAGTGTGTTCAACAACAGCCTGTCCCCCACAAAAGTGTCATTGAGTATGTCACCCAGATGCAGGAACGGATAGAAAGGGTGTTGCCGCTGGTCCGGGAGCATATGGAGGCAGCACAACAAGCCCAGAGTAGGGTGTATAATCGTCAGGCTCGGGTACGGGGCTTCCATCCGGGAGATCGGGTTTTGGTTCTGGTACCCACCCTTGACAGCAAATTCCTAGCTAGGTGGCAGGGCCCCTATGAGGTGATCGAGAAAGTAGGGGAAGTAAATTACAAAGTACACCAGCCAGGGCGGCGCAAGCCGGAGCAGGTGTACCACGTGAATTTACTTAAGCCGTGGAAAGATAGGGACACGGCCGACGACCACAGCCCCCGGCCAGGGCTTCTAGGTGAAAAGGGTCCAGCCCCACAGTTCGAGGCCTGTGAAGCAGTAACCACGGTAAAAATTGCAGACAGCCTGTCTTCCAAACAAGTTCAGGAAGTCAGGAGTTCATCAGTCGGAACACGGATGTGTTCTCGGACCTCCCTGGCCGCACGTCTCTCATCCAACATGACATCGTCACTGAGCCTCAGGCCAAGATCCGGTTAAAACCATACCGGGTACCCGAGGCTCGGCGACGGGCCATCGCGGAGGAAGTACAGTTAATGTTGAAGCTCGAGGTCATTGAGGAGTCGAAAAGTGAGTGGGCCAGTCCCATAGTCCTAATACCCAAGCCGGATGGGACGTTGCGGTTCTGCAACGACTTTCGTAAGTTAAATGAAGTATCCAAGTTTGGCGCGTATCCCATGCCCGAGTAGGCGAGCTGGTTGAAAGTTTAGGACAAGCCCGTTATTTTTCTGTGCTGGACCTCACTAAAGGGTACTGGCAGGTACCCTTAACGGAGTCGGCTAAGGAAAAAACCGCATTTGTTACCCCGCAGGGCCTGTATCACTACAAGGTGTTACCCTTTGGCCTGCATGGCGCCCCGCCACTTTCCAAAGGTTAATGGACATAGTGCTGCGACCACATCGTCGGTGCGCCTCGGCCTACTTGGATGATGTAGTCATCCACAGCACCGACTGGGAAAGCCATTTACCCAAGGTGCAGGCGGTAGTGGATGCCCTGAGGAAAGCCGGACTGACCGCTAACCCAAAGAAGTGCTCCATAGGGTTAGAGGAGACAAAATATCTGGGATATGTAATTGGGCGGGAGTCATCAAACCTCAGGTAACTAAGGTAGAGGCCATTCGTAACTGGCCCGACCGGTCACCACCAGGCAGGTAAAGTCGTTCCTGGGGATTGTAGGTTACTACATGAGGTTTGTGCCCCACTTTGCCACAATAGCAGCGCCATTGACAGACCTGTTGAAGGGCGAAAGTCTGGGAGGGTTAGCTGGAGTGAGAAGGCGGAGGAGGCTTTCTCCGCGTTGAAGTCGGCCCTGTGTGGGTCCCCGGTTTTGGTGACACCCGACTTCAACAAGGAGTTTGTCGTACAGACCGACGCCTCGGAGGTAGGCCTCGGTGCGGTACTGTCGCAGGAGGTCAACGGGGAAGAACATCCGTTGTCTTCCTGAGCCGTAAGCTCAGTCCCGCCGAGTCCAGGTATAGTATAGTGGAGAGGAGTGCCTGGCTATCAAGTGGGCACTCGAATCTCTCCGCTACTACCTGTTAGGGAGGAGGTTCCGTCTGGTGACCGACCATTCCCCCTCAAATGGATGAGTCAGGCCAAGGAGAGGAATGCTCGGGTCACCAGGTGGTTCCTATCTCTTCAAAATTTCAAGTTTTCCGTGGAACACAGGGCAGGCCGCTTGCAGGGCAACGCAGATGCCCTGTCCCGCGTCCACTGCCTCACGTGTGTTCACCCCCTCAGGGTTGAACAAAGGGGGTATGTGGTAAGGTGCAAGGTGTCATATGTGATGGCAGGTACGTGTCACCGAGGTTGCTGGCCTCGGTGAGGTGAGAAGCCGGGTTTTTGTCTGCAGCAGCTAGTGCTGTTTGACTTTGTTAAATAGCATGGCTGCAAAGCCGATCGGGCCGGCTCTTACTGGGAGCAGCTAAAGAGTAGGGTGGGTGGCTGCTCCCCACGGTCCAGTCCATGTTTTGGGCTGGATATAAAACGCAGCCAGCAGCTGTGTCTGGGGAGTGTGATTATCCTGGAGCTGCTAACAGGGCTGGGAGTTCTCTGTCCAGGAGGAAAGAGCTCAGTAAGGAGGTATTTTGTTCCTGGCTACCTGAAGCTGGATTCTCCTGCGGCTGGGCCGACAGCGTGGTGCAACCTGCACCTACACCTCCCAGGTGACTGAACCTGTGTTGGACTGTTTTTGTTTGGCTACGTTATTTCCGTTGTGTGTGAACTGTCACCAAGAGACTGTTTTTCATTTTGTGTGCAAGTGTGAATAAAACACGGTTTGTTGCACAATCTGGACTCCTTGTTTTGCCTCTAAACTGCACCCGCACCGCTGTCTACCAGAGCGACTCCCCACAATATGTATATCTAAGCCCTGTGCATGTGTACCATTACTTACCATAGTGTGGTTGGGTTATTTCGACTTTTCCTATTTTCCATTACTATTTATACATGTAACTGTGTACTGTCTTTACTATATTATTTTTATTTGGTGTGCAACGCCAGGCTGGCGTTTTCTGTTGCTCCCTGTCCCCTCTTTTAATGGCATAAATATGCTTTTATTATGATATAAGTAAAGATTTAAACATATTTTCATAAAGCTACAGTGTGAGCTCCATTTTTCTTTTTCTCCTATGTGTGGGCATAGCCTGCAGTCCGGTAATCTGCATAAGCTCGGCCCACACAGTGCTGTAGAGCGATCTGTGCCTGCAGGGAAGAGAGGACTGTGCGCTTCAGGAATCGGACAAGGTGAGTAGTTACTGTGTTTTGTTTTGTTTTTTTACTATGCAGGGGGAGCAGAGGAGTTTATTAATATGGAGGGGGCACAGACGGAATTACTAATATGGAGGGGGCACAGAGGGCATTACTACAATGAAGAGGGCACAGTGGTCATTATTACTGTGAAGGGGGCACAGTGGGCATTATTACTGTGAAAGGGGCACAATGGGCATTATTACTGTGAAGGGGCACAATGGGCATTATTACTGTAAATGGGGGCACAGTGGGCATTATTACTATGCAGGGGACACAATGGGGATTATTACTGTAAAGGTGGCCCGATGGGGATTATTAGTGTGAAGGGGACACAATGGGGGTTATTATTGTGAAGGGGACACAAAGAGGGCATTACAACTGTGAAAGGGGCACAGAGAGAGAACAACTACTGTGAGAGGAGGGCACAATGTGTTCCAGAGAAAGGACCCATCCCGGGTGCAAACACCCTAAGCATGCCACTGATGCTGGTATAATTAATTACTATAATACTGATTTTGAAGGCGACAGACTCCCTCCATACAGTATACACTGAAACCATTCACATAATCTCAAATTACTCCTAAGAAGCTGACAAGGAGGGAGGTGATAAAAAATGATCAGCTTGCTTAGCTGAATAATTTACAGTATGTCGCAGGTGACATTCTTTGTATAGGGTCATCAGTACAATATAAAATAACGTCTTGGGTTTTCCCCTGTAAGAGAAACTGGCTAAACCAGTTAAGTAGTGACAAAATAAGGAAAAAGGTAAATGCTTACTACGGACAGCATTGTAAACCAGTCAGGATTACTGCACAGATACAGTGTGGAGACGTGTGAGTATACATGGATATGTACTTTATAATGCACTCATGAGTAGATATTTATATGAAATATTGCTTTGTATGTTCAGCTTTCTGTCATGAATATGTGATAAGGGAAGGGCTCCAGACATTTGAGGTGTTGGGATTTTTTGAAGTGTTTTTGATGTTGAAGTTGAGCTACATGTGACGTGGAGGGAACAATGTAGTCACTTGCGTTCTCTTTTTCCTAAAATAACTATATCGTGAGAACCTCACTAAACAATTCTCCATATCTCAGCTTCCAGGACCCTGCAAGTGTGATACAGGAAAATGGAATATTGGGGTTTGAGCAATTATCACTGAATTTATTGGTTTTGAGTGGATTAAACTTTAGATGTTATGAGTTATTGACCGCTTCTAATGCCCTTCATGGTTAGCTAACAGTAGGGGGCTCTAAGACTGGCCATAAACAACATACAGAATCTCCCAGCTGAATGTTTGTTCACCCAACAGTTATCACTCCATATACACTCATATGGCTGCTTAACTTAAGCAAGGCTAAGCAAGCCTGTGTTCTCAGTAGGAGCCACTGCCAGAGGAGTGTCCACAAGAACAAAAGAAAGGGACAGTTGAAATCCAACATCCTAATATCCCCTGATATCTGTAGTTTGCGAAGATTTGAGGCCTCGTACAAATTAGATGGTTGGCCAGGCATCCCAAATATCCAGGCTCAGACTACATAGAACTAATACTAGTTGGCAGAAAATAGCTCACTGATATTCCAATTGGAATTGCATGCTCTAGTACTGGAACTGGATCACCCTGTCAGAAAAAATTGTATATGTAAATCAGACTGGCACTCCAACGTATGTAATCTATGGACTCTGCTCATTCATAAAATGTAACCTCATTTAATAAAAACACATAATAAAAATAAATGCAATAAAATTCCAGATAAAATAATATATCACATGTGGGTTAGAAATCTATAGACCATATAACGGTAAGTCCACTTTGTATGGTTGTTAAAATAGCATCATAGTTTACAAAAATCCAAATGCATGCAATGAAAAAAAGGGATCAATTGTTGAGGACTGATTGCATAATTCAAAGTTTAATCATATGTCTGTCTTAAAGAGGCAAGACAGTGTCAGCTAGTCACTTGAGTTTGTCCTCCTCTGGTATTGTGGTATAAGTAAGTAGATGAACAGTATCACTTTGTGCTCCTCTAATATTGTGGTGTAGGTGAATAAATGAACAATATTGCTTGCAATGTTAAACTTGCATGTACCAGTGCATATTGGTTCAAATAGTGAATACACTTGAAAAGTCTGTCAATCCTTCTTTTGTGGATAAAAGAGCCGAAAGATCTAGTATGACTGGTCTTACCTTTTTCAAGGTCTCAGATCACATACATACCAGTCTTCTCATATGTTCATATGACCCGGGGCAAATCTCGCGGGGTATCAGCCGAAATCCTGCGAGATTTGCCCTGGGTCACGTGACACGCCGACATCTCGGACTCCATTCAGCGTGTACGCCGGTGAGCAACCACGGAGAAGCAGAGCCTGAATGTTGAACATGTATGTGATCTGAGACTTTTAAAAAGGTATGACCAGTCATACTAGATCTTTCAGCTCCCTGAGGTCCGATGCAGTGAAAGGTTTGATAAAGACGAATGAGGCCAGACTTGGAAATGTTATAAAGTTCTGTTACTAAGGCAACTTGAACTTGAGGGTGCAAACAGTTCCAGCAAACTTTAGTGCAAATTCTTTTTCTGGCACCAGTGGAGGAAGGTATGGTGGAAGGCTGACTTGATGCTGCATTCTGTTCATAGCTGACACTGGCCTACAAATGGCTTGGTGACAAGAGTGTCCTTGATGTGTTTTCCCTCTATTTAAATACGATATCCACAAGAGCTGAATATTGTGAGGATTTGGTGCTCTGCAAGCTGCTTCCCTACTCCTCTAGCAGGAGAGGGGGAAAACACATCCCCTTACTGGCCCATTCTCCTCTCAACTGACTGACCCTCTCAGTTTCTAACCCTTCTCACTTCTATCAAGGGGGGGAGAAAAGGAATGGTAAGTTCTATTTCTGGTAGAGTACAGCACTGACAGCCATACTCCACCTGCTGGTAAACCAGGTACATACAGTGGCATGACATACTTTAAGATTACATTCAAATTATGTGAAATACAATAAATCAGTGCAACAATAGTAATGCCCCTACTCTGGGGCATTACAATGGGTTCTCCCAGAATTATTGAAAATGGCCGGCAGCAACCTGTCCTTGAGTGTTTTGAAAAAATAAAATTTATGGGACTCAGAGCAAAATGTCTTCAAATGTAGCATCTGTGTTTGTAATGTATTTTTCTTTTATATAAAAAAAATTCTCAATGCAAACCTCCTCAGCATGCTTGCGGTCCTCCCAATGAGCCTAAAACACCACTCTGATGTCTGCTGTATCACAAACCAGGTCTTCCTTCTCCTTTCAATGTAGCTTGTCTTCCAGATGGGCAGCATCTTCAGACCTCTGTTCACACTTGTAGTGTCCCAGGAAACACCTAAATGAGAAATCTGGAGGCAAAGGAACAAACACCCTGGGTGGGATCCAAGAAGCCCTTGAGAAAACCATATGGCAAAACTGGTCAGGTAAAGTGGGTAAAGTACATGGATTGTTTTTATACAAGGCTTAATACAAGATTTAATTTTGTGAGTATAACAATAAATGGAGATTTTAAATTGTACGTGGATCCCACCCGGGGTGTTTAATCCTTTACCTCCTGATTTACCTCATTCAGGTATTTTCTGGAACACCACAAGTGTGAACATAGGACTGAAGATGCTCAGTGGGAGGAGGACTGCAAGCACGCTGGGAGTTTATTTTTCAGAAGGTTCTCAATCACAAAAGACTATCGGGACTTGTTTTGAGTGCCATTTTTTATTCTATGGATAGAATAGTGTTGGCTCACCGACTCAATACATATGGTAGGGTGCCTCCAACCAAACCAGATACACCCAATCTGTATAGACAAATATGATAGTAATAATGAAAAAGGTGTGCCCGACCTTTTTGATTATTACTATCACATTTTTTATTCTATGTTTATTTTTACAGTCTTGATACAGAAAAAGAGAATAAATTGCACATCCCCAAGCTTAGCTTTGATCAATAACTGCTTCTCAGCAAAATTAACATGGCTTCTCAGCACAATAATTAGTGTACAAACCCCCTATACTGCATGCTATATAAGAGGCATTAGTGTATATTTTGATCAAAAGGCATAAGCCCACTCACCGCTGCAAGGTTGCCTCTTTGAGTGGGACCTATTCTAAATTTGGCACAGCACTGCGTGGCGACCTCCAGACCCAGCACGGTGAGTGCGCTATATGCCCCTTTTGACTTCTAGGTAAATCTTATTCTTTCACTAACACTATGTCATCAACTTGGACATTTCTTCTGGGTGTTTGCCATTTACTTCTTAGCATCAGATTGGCTAAGTATTCTTTTCTCCATCTATTCCAATATTTCTGATAGATATTGAACTCCTCGCCATCTACTTTTGGCATATAAATTCTCTTTGGTGAACTTGAAAGGCTGTGGCTGTATGTAATCAAACTTAAGGTGAAGTAGATGGTTGGGAGTTAAAGGGTCCAAACTTGTTGGATAGTTGATAATAACAATAGACATTACTTCATATAATAGGGTCCTAAGTGAAGCATCATCCATTCTTCCGGCATTCTTTTTCAACACTGAACTTAACACATTTCTTACAGTTCTGATTTGTCTTTCCCAAACTCCTCCTGTATGGCTTGAATGGGGAGCATTCATGTGAAAATCACACTGTATCTGTAACAAATACTTAGTTACTTTTTCTTTATCAATCTCCTTTAGAGCTTTCTTCAATTCATTCTTTGCTCCAACAAAATTAGATCCTTGGTCAGATCTAAGCTCTCTGACTACCTCTAATGGCTATAAAAAATCTTAGGGCATTGATGAATGCATCAGTTAACATTATATAGTGATGAGCGGCAGGGGCAATATTTAAATTTGCGATATTTCGTGAATATTCATTAGAATATTCATCATATATTTGTGAATATTCTTATTCGAGATTATGCTATTGATTGTGAAAAATCGGCAATGAAATATTTGCGTAATGCGAATATTCTAAAACCTGAATATACAGCATTATGGAATATAGTGCTATATATTCTTTTTTTAGAATATTCGTAATTTTTTCCCATCTGAAGTCATGATTCTCCCCTGCGTAAGTTGCTTTTGGGCCAATGACTGTTCACATTAATAGTGCTATATATTCGTGTTTTAGAATATTCGCATTACACAAATATTACATTGCCGATATTTCGCATGCGAATAATAGGCAATGTAATATTCGCATAGGAGAAAAAAAATTAAATAATGAAGAATATTCTAATTCACTACAGACTACAATATTGCAGCCTTCTCACATTGGCCCACAAGCAAGAAGCAGGTAGGTATACTAGGTAATGGGTTCAGATAAAAAAAAAAAAAAAGATTATTCGTTTCTACGAATATGTTTCACCACATTCGAAATATTCTCGAATTTTCGACGTGACGATATTCATGATAAAAATTTGAAATTCGAATATTAGCGCTCAACACTATTGACATATCTTCTAACATTTCCAAGTGAATTGCCCTAGAGCTCAGACATGTAAATATTAGTCCATATCTTTTGCACTCCTTGCAGTTCTGTTTGGGGATGAATGGGCCAAAACAATCCATTCTACTATAATGAAATGGTGGTGATGGGTTTACACAATCTGCCGGTAAATCTGCCTTTCTTTGTTCTTTGGTAGGTCTACGTGCCTTTCTACAGACTACACATTTACTTATATAATTTGCTATAACTATGCTTCCTTTCACTATCCAATAACTACCTTCTCTGATGAAAGGATTTATTGTGGTAGTGATCAATAATCAATCTTGTGAAGATAGAATTTTCTGGTAGAATTGCTGGATGCTTAACTCGGCTAGGTAACGATGCATTTTCCAGTCTCCCTCCCACCTTCAGTATACCATCCTGCAGAACAACATTAAGCTTGTACAATGGGTGGTTGTTGGGAAGCCTTTTAGGTGCTTGACTAAGTCTCTTCAACTGTTCAGTGCAGAATCTGTGTTGAATGAGTCTTGACTGTTTCTTTAGCTTTCATTCTTTCTTCTACATTCAATAATTCCTTCTTTCTGATTCCCTTTGCCAAACGTTGCATTTGATCTACTACATTTATGACTATATTCCATTTTGAACAACCTTTACTTCTGGTTCACCCATAGACAATTCTGTATGAGCTTTACTGGGTATGATTTCCTTTTCCTAAAGGAACTCTGGACCGGTGAACCAGTTTAAATTCTTCAATTCTGTTACATTCAGGCCTCTTGAAGCATGATCTGCTGGTTTATGCGTTGTATCAATTTGATGCCAGTGTTCTTGATTTGGTATTTCCTGAATTTTCAGAACTCTGTTGGCGACAAAGACATGGACTCTTCGGGCTCGTTGTTTATGTATCCTAGGACAACTTGTGAGTGTGTCCAAAATATTCTTCATCTATTTTCACTTCCAATTCTTCTTTCAGAAACTTGCTTACTGATGCTGAAACAACAGCTGCTGTCAGTTCAATTCTTGGTATTGTCTGAATTCTGGTAGGAGAAACTCTGGCCTTTCCCATAACCAGGGCACAATGTATCTTTTCTTCTCCTATCACTCTGATGTAGGAGCACTAACCATAACCATAACTACTGGCATCTGAAAAGTGATGAAGTTCTATTTTCTAGTACTTTCCAAAATCATGAGGTACAAAACATCTGGGTAACCGAACTTCTCTCAAGTTTTGGAAGTCTCTTATCCAACTCTCCCACCTTAGCCTCAAATTTTCAGGTATGGGCTCATCCCATACTACCGTCTGTCTGCATAATTATTGCAGAATTTCTCTTGCTTTGAGGATTACTGGGGCAAAGAATCCCAATGAATCATATATAGAAGCCACCGCGGAAAGAATAGTAGGTCTAGTTTCAACTTTATCTTCAACAGATACTTCAAAGAAGAACTTTTCATTCTCTACATTCCATCCTAATACAAATACGTTCTGAACTGGAAGATAATTATAATTGAGATCTACAGTCGTGGCCAAAAGTTTTGAGAATTACATAAATTTTGGAAATTGGAAAAGTTGCTGCTTAGGTTTTATAATAGCAATTTGCATATACTCCAGAATCTTATGAAAGTGATCAGATGAATTGCATAGTTCTTCTTTGCCATGAAAATTAACTTAATCCCCCAAAAACTTTCCACTGCATTTCATTGCTGTCATTAAAGGACCTGCTGAGATCATTTCAGTAATCGTCTTGTTAACTCAGGTCAGAATGTTGGCGAGCACAAGGCTGGAGATCATTATGTCAGGCTGATTGGGTTAAAATGGCAGACTTGACATGTTAAAGAGGAGGGTGATGCTTGAAATCATTGTTCTTCCATTGTTAACCATGGTGACCTGCAAAGAAATGCGTGCAGCCATGATTGCGTTGCATAAAAATGGCTTCACAGGCAAGGATATTGTGGCTACTAAGATTGCACCTCAAAAAACAATTTATAGGATCATCAAGAACTTCAAGGAAAGAGGTTCAATTCTTGTTAAGAAGGCTTCAGGGCGTCCAAGAAAGTCCAGCAAGAGCCAGGATCATCTCCTAAAGAGGATTCAGCTGCGGGATTGGAGTGCCACCAGTGCAGAGCTGGCTCAGGAATGGCAGCAGGCAGGTGTGAGTGCATCTGCACGCACAGTGATGCGAAGACTTTTGGAAGATGGCCTGGTGTCAAGAAGTGCAGCAAAGAAGCCACTTCTCTCCAAAAATAACCCATCAGGGACAGATTGATCTTCTGCAGAAAGTATGGTGAATGGACTGCTGAGGACTGGGGCAAAGTCATATTCTCCCATGAAGCCTCTTTCCGATTGTTTGGGGCATCTAGAAAAAGGCTTATCCGGAGAAGAAAAGGTGAGCGCTACCATCAGTCCTATGTCATGCCAACAGTAAAGTATCCTTAAACTATTCATGTGTGGGGTTGCTTCTCATCCAAGGAGTGGGCTCTCTCACAATTTTGCCCAAAAACTCAGCCATGAATAAAGAATGGTACCAAAACACCCTCCAACAGCAACTTCTTCCAACAATCCAACAACAGTTAAATGAAGAACAATGCATTTTCCAGCACAATGGAGCACCGTGCCATAAGGCAAAAGTGATAACTAAGTGGCTCGGGGACCAAAACGTTGACATTTTGGGTCCATGGCCTGGAAACTCCCAGATCTTAATCCCATTGAGAACTTGTGGTCAATCCTCAAGAGGCGGGTGGACAAACAAAAACCCACTAATTCTGACAAACTCCAAGAAGTGATTATGAAAGAATGGGTTGCTATCAGTCAGGAATTGGCCCAGAAGTTGATTGAGAGCATGCCCAGTCGAATTGCAGAGGTCTTGAAAAAGAAGGGCCAACACTGCAAATACTGACTCTTTGTATAAATGTCATGTAATTGTCGATAAAAGCCTTTGAAAGCATATGAAGTGCGTGTAATTATATTTCACTTCATCACAGAAACAACTGAAACAAAGATCTAAAAGCAGTTTGGCAGCAAACTTTGTGAAAAATAATATTTGTGTCATTCTCAAAACTTTTGGCCACGACTGTACATTCTTTATTGTTGATGCATATTCAGAGTCACTGATGGATTCCAGTACCTCTCTGTTGTTTGAGATTAATTTCCTCTTGCACATAACTATTGCCTTTCTTTCACTAGTTTGATTGCAGATTCTGTGGACTCTAGACTTATAACACCATCATGTACATAAAAGTTTTCTTCAGAAAATTTGCTGCTGATGGGCAATCCTTTTCATTTTGATTGGCCAGGTACTTCATACCAGGGCGTACATAGAAATCACTGGGCCCCATAACAAGAATCTGAAATGGGCACCCTTAACCCCACCCACTACCCACCCCTGGCCCCTCCCACCTCCCCTTAACCCCACCCTCCCATCTCCTGTCCTGGCTCCTCCCATGCCACACCCCATTAAATAAATTTATACATGACCTACTGAAACTACTGGGGGCTGTGGATGGCACTGTTATGGGATGGGGGCTGTGGATGGCACTGTATGGATGGGGGCTGTGGATGGCACTGTTATGGGGGATCTGTGGATGGCACTGCTATGGGGGATCTGTGGATGACACCGTTATGGGGATCTGTGGATGGCACTGTTATGGGGATCTGTGGATGGCACTTATGGGGGATCTGTGGATGGCACTGTTATGGGGGATCTGTGAATGGCAATCCACAGCCCCCCATCCCATAACTAGTGCCATCCACAGCTCCTCCTCCCATCCCATAACAGTGCCATCCACAGCCCCCCATCCCATAACAGTGCCATCCACAGCCCCCATCCCATAACAGTGCCATCCCAGCCCCCATCCCATAACAGTTCCATCCACAGCCTCACCCCTCAATCCATAACAGTGCCATCCACAGCCCCCATCCCCATAACAGTTCCATCCACAGGCCCCTCCCCCATTACCGCTCCTGTCCACAGTTCTAAATTCCACTACGGTACTCTGTGCCATAATCCTAATATAAATAATGCCTCCTCTGTTTAATTTATCATAAACTCACATGAGGTGCACCGGCAGTGAATACTTCACGCAGGCCGGGCGGGCGAGCGCAGCGTGACTGTCTCATGTCACGTGCCTGCCCGGCCTGCTTTATGAATGAAGCAGGCGGCGCAGGCATGTGACGTCAGTCACGCTGCGCTCGCCCGCCCGGCCTGCGTGAAGTATTCACTGCCGGTGCGCCTCATGTGAGTTTATGATAAATTAAAACAGAGGGGCATTATTTATATTATGGATTATGGTACAGAGTACCGTAATTGAATTTGTGAACTTGACAGGAGTGGTGGGGCCGATGCCTGAGCCGCAAATACCCGCCCCAGCTCCTCCTCCCTGATTATACATCGCAGGCTGCTGTCCGTGCAAAGTGGGGGCGGAGCGTCCATGGCTTCGGGCCCCTGTGCTGCGGGCCCATAGCAGTGGCGTGGTCTGCCTCTATTGACGGTACGCCACTGCTTCATACCATAATTGGCGCAACCTGGAGACGATGCTGCTCTCTAAACAAGTGTACTTTCATTCTGTATTCTGCTGGCTTTGTATCTGTATCTCCGTGCAGAGCTGGCTCAGGAATGGCAGCAGGCAGGTGTGAGTGCATCTGCACGCACAGTGATGCGAGACTTTTGGAAGATGGCCTGGTGTCAGAAGTGCAGCAAAAGCCACTTCTCTCAAAAATAACCATCAGGGACAGATTGATCTTCTGCAGAAAGTATGGTGAATGGACTGCTGAGGACTGGGGCAAAGTCATATTCTCCCATGAAGCCTCTTTCCGATTGTTTGGGGCATCTAGGAAAAGGCATATCAGGAGAAAGAAAAGGTGGCGCTACCATCAGTCCTATGTCATGCCAACAGTAAAGCATCCTTAAGACCATTCATGTGTGGGGTTGCTTCTCATCCAAGAGAGTGGGCTCACTCACAATTTTGCCCAAAACACAGCCATGAATAAAGAATGGTACCAAAACACCCTCAACAGCAACTTCTTCAACAATCCAACAACAGTTTGGTGAAGAACAATGCATTTTCCAGCACAATGGAGCACCGTGCCATAAGGCAAAAGTGATAACTAAGTGGCTCAGGGACCAAAACTTTGACATTTTGGGTCCATGGCCTGGAAACTCCCCAGATCTTAATCCCATTGAGAACTTGTGGTCAATCCTCAAGAGGCGGGTGGACAAACAAAAACCCACTAATTCTGACAAACTCCAAGAAGTGATTATGAAATAATGGGTTTGCTATCAGTCAGGAATTGGCCCAGAAGTTGATTGAGAGCATGCCCAGTCGAATTGCAGAGGTCTTGAAAAGAAGGCCAACACTGCAAATACTGACTCTTTGTATAAATGTCATGTAATTGTCGATAAAAGCCTTTGAAGCGTGTGAAGTGCGTGTAATTATATTTCACTTCATCACAGAAACAACTGAAACAAAGATCTATTTGTGTCATTCTCAAAACTTTTGGCCACGACTGTACATTTCTTTGTTGATGCATATTCAGAGTCATTGATGGATTCCAGTATCTCTCTGTTGTTTTGAGATTAATTTCCTCTTGCGCATAACTATTACCTTTCTTTCACTAGTTTGATTGCAGATTCTGTGGACTCTAGACTTATAACACCATCATGTACATAAAAGTTTTTCTTCAGAAAATTTGCTGCTGATGGGCAATCCTTTTCATTTTGATTGGCCAGGTACTTTATACCATAATTGGCGCAACCTGGAGACAATGCTGCTCTAAACAAGTGTACTTTCATTCTGTATTCTGCTGGCTCTGTATCTGTATCTCCGTCCTCTCACCATAGGAACCTCAGGAAGTCTCTATCTTAATTCTTCACATGAAACTGGTGGAACATCTTTTGAACGTCACACATGACTGCTACGGGATACTTTCTGAATCTACAGAGTAGATTGTAAGATCTAAACTAAAGGGAGCAACATTAGAATTAAAATCTAAAGTTTATTGTATAATGTTAATAACACAAAGGCCCCACTAGACTAACAACATGTATATATACGACGCATAAAGACGCCACCAAAGGTCAGCAGGGACCGGGACTAAACCTGGCCAGTAACACAGAAGTCCCTGAAACGCCCTACTTGGCCTAGAAATCCTAATCAGAAAATCACAGGGTCCAAAAAGCCCCGCAAGAAGTGGCCGTGTGTCGGAACCTCACCCTGGTCGGCTGACCTAGTCAAATATAAGGGTCGAAGGTCAGGTCCCAAACAAAGTACATATGCCAGATGTACATGAGTCCCCACCATGTGTATGGTACAAAAAGGGAAGCAATGAAGGCAGGCACATACATAGGTGATGGTGCAGCAAAAGCGTTCCAACGCGTTTCTTCAAAAGCGCACTACAATCAGGCAAGGCCATGAGTCATCAGGAACGCTGGGCCAGTATACAAATAATATGCACAAATGCCAAAAACAAGTTATACTTAGACCGTGAGTTCACGTCAAATCCCAGCTACGGCGTATGGCTGTAGCTTCAAGAGAGACCAGGACCTGTAACAATAGAGTAAAGTATACCTTGAGTACACTGGGTCCTGGGCCAGCAAATCTAATAGCCACCTAAGGTTGGAAAAACATAAAGACAAAAGTGCTCCATGTCCACCAGTGTTAAAGTAAAACATGCATACACTTACATATAAACCAGTGTTAAAGTGAAACATGTATACATACATATAAAGCAGGTCGGCCAAAGTGTATGACCTCAGACCACACACCGATATGGCGTCACGTCCCTGTGCCGTCCCTAACCATGAGAGATCACCCTCTATTTAAAGGTACTAGAGGGAGTATTACCGGGTCAAAATCTCGCGCCAGCCGCCGCGTCTGGGTCGCGTTACCTAGGAGATACTGCGCAGCGCACTCAGCCCTATGAACATGCTGGGAGCCGGAGCGTACAGCCGATGTAACGGCGCATGCGTACAAGTCACGGCTCCATGAGGGCGTCATAGGGCGTCCACTTAGAGAAGTGTGTGCAGAGGTGCTGAAGGATGACTCCAGCAACACACTATCGACGTACAGTGTGATGGGTAAGAGACCCACATAGAGTGACACATGGGCGGACACAGGGGTGTCTCATCCAAAAATGGGAGTCCCATCTGGACATCCCGTTTACCATGTGCATCACATACATACTAATAAATGGGCTGTACGGCAGAGGAGCGGACATATTATGTATACCGCTGCTACTCTGTAGCCCACATAAAGATAAACAAATGGCTATCAAGCAGCCCTATAGGACATTTCAGGCGGAATATCCATGTACAGCAGAAAAGACCTAAGAACACTCGTCGGTCACTATACCTGGAACAGGCAGCCATCCCAGGTAGTACACCTATATCAAAGTAAAGAACCCAGCCGCATCAGTCAATGATTAAAGGAATGAACTAAAGTTTAAATGTTCATTCAAGCCGTGGGGGCTGGTGGTGTTCAGCCTGAAGATCCACCGTGTCTCCTGTTGAAGGATCTTCTTGTCCCAATCTCCCCACGGTTTGGTTTGAGACAGCGCTCTATCCCCATAAAGGAGACTGCAGATGTCCTGCCCGCATGGCAGGAATGTACATGGCGAGCTATGGGGGTATCCTTATTATTCCTTATATCCCCCACATGCTCGCCCATCCTTTTACGAAATTCCCTGCGGGTCTTACCCACGTAGCGTATGCCGCACTCATAGACGCATAAGTATACAATCCCCGACGTGCGACAATTGATAAAATCACGTAGGTAGTAGACCTTGTCACTTATGCCAGTAAAGAATTTCCCTTGGTGTACAAATTTACAAAAGCTACAGTGGCCGCATCTGAAGCATCCCACCACTGGACTCTGTAGCCAGGTAAGTGGTCTCGTCACCTCCGATACAAAATGACTGTGGACCAATTGGTCCCTTAAGTTGGTCCCCCTTCTGAATGTAATGGAGGCTTTAGGGCTAAGCACATCACCCAGGTCAGGGTCCAACAACAGGGTCCCCCAATGGCGGTCAAGAATTGGCCCAGAAGTTGATTGAGAGCATGCCCAGTCGAATTGCAGAGGTCTTGAAAAAGAAGGGCCAACACTGCAAATACTGACTCTTTGTATAAATGTCATGTAATTGTCGATAAAAGCCTTTGAAACGTATGAAGTGCGTGTAATTATATTTCACTTCATCACAGAAACAACTGAAACAAAGATCTATTTGTGTCATTCTCAAAACTTTTGGCCACGACTGTACATTCTTTATTGTTGATGCATATTCAGAGTCATTGATGGATTCCAGTATCTCTCTGTTGTTTGAGATTAATTTCCTCTTGCGCATAACTATTACCTTTCTTTCACTAGTTTGATTGCAGATTCTGTGGACTCTAGACTTATAACACCATCATGTACATAAAAGTTTTTCTTCAGAAAATTTGCTGCTGATGGGCAATCCTTTTCATTTTGATTGGCCAGGTACTTTATACCATAATTGGCGCAACCTGGAGACAATGGTGCTCTAAACAAGTGTACTTTCATTCTGTATTCTGCTGGCTCTGTATCTGTATCTCCGTCCTCTCACCATAGGAACCTCAGGAAGTCTCTATCTTAATTCTTCACATGAAACTGGTGGAACATCTTTTGAACGTCACACATGACTGCTACGGGATACTTTCTGAATCTACAGAGTAGATTGTAAGATCTGATCCTTTTAATAGATGATTGTTCAATGCAACACCATTGTACTTTGCTGAGCAATCAAATACTACTCTAATCTGGTTTAGTTTCTTTGAGTGGTAAACACCTTGATGTGGGATGTACCACACTTCTCCTTCTTTAGATTGGTTATTAACTTTCTCTGCATGTCCTTCTTCAAGGATGCTTTCCATGAAGTTCAAATAATCCTGTTTGAATTTAGGATCTCTTCCCATCTTTTTCTTCAAACATTTAAATCTTGTTAGGGCAAGATTTCTGTTATTTGGCAGATGAGTTTGTTCTCTAAAAGGTAAGGGCATTTCAAGATGACCTTGTTGAGTCTGCTGAATACTTTCTTCTAGAGTGTGTACGAACTTTATGTAGAACTTATGTCTGCAAAGTCGTATTCAAGGATCTTGATTACTTTCGCTGTACTTACGGTTGGTAACTCTTGGACAGATATTCAATGACACAATCCTGTCTTGAGTTTGCAATCTGCTGTTTTCTTCCAACAACACCCCATCCTAGATCAATTTGAACAGCGTAGGGTTCACCCTTTCCTCCTGTGAATACCTTTCGTGGTACCAAAGCTTTGGGACAGTCATAGCCTATCAACAGTCCAACACCAGACTCCTTCAGCAGGGACATTTCATGAGATATGACAGATAGGTGCTCCCATTTATTAGCTGTTTCATAGGTAGGTATGCGATCTCGATCTAGAGGTATATCATCTTTTGTATAAGTTGGAGGTCGATTTAATGTGCAGTTTGAATAAACTCTCAGTCCTTTGACCGTTTGACTGTTCACTAATGTGTCTCTCCCCGTCATTGTTTGAGCTTCACTGGTTCTGTAGCCACTTGTAATTTCTTGCAGATTTTTTGATCAATGAAGGTGACGTCACTCTGGGCATCCAGTAGCTTATATACATATACCTTTTTGTTCCTCCTTTTAGGATTTGAAATGCACACTGGTACAACCATTGATGTGCTGTTGCTTTCTCCTTCCCTCACTCTGCAAGAAAATAACGATACTTTGTTTTCTTCCTCAGCAGCTTTAGGTATTGAGGATTTATCTTTTTTTGGATGTTCTTCATGTAGTAGTGTAGGATAGCGTCCTTTGCAAAAGCTGCATGTGGCCTTTTTCTTACACTCCTTAGTAACATGGCCTTTTCTTAGGCATCCAAAACATAGTTGGTTATCAAGTACTAATTTTTCATCTGGGGACTTCTCCTTCAATTGTTGCCACTTATGTATGGAGTGGTTCTCTCCACAGAACATACACTTCAAGGTAGTCTGAAGATTTGTTGGTTCTCTCTCTCTACTGATCCCAGTAGTAATTTCGAACTTGCTCTCGTAGGTATCTGAATAGAGATGAGCGAACACCTGGATATTCGGGTTCGAGAAGTTCGGCCGAACTTCCCGAAAATGTTCGGGTTCGGGATCCGAACTCGACCCGAACTTTATCCCGAACCCCATTGAAGTCAATGGGGACCCGAACTTTAGGCACTAAAAAGGCTGTAAAATAGTCCAGGAACTGGCTAGAGGGCTGCCAAAGGCAGCAAAATGTAGGTAAATCCCCTGCAAACAAATGTGGATAGGGAAATGAATTAAAATAAAATAAAATAAATAAAATTTAACCAATATCAATTGGAGAGAGGTCCCACTGCAAGGAATCATGCGTCATATCACTCAACACTGGAGAAGGCCACTTTCAGTTATTTCGGCCCAGCACCCAGACAGAGGAGAGGTCCACAGCAAGGAATCATGCGTCATATCACCCACCACTGGAGAAGGCCACTCTCAGTTATTTCGGCCTAGCACCCAGACAGAGGAGAGAGGTCCCACAGCAAGGAATCATGCGTCATATCACCCACCACTGGAGAAGGCCACTTTCAGTTATTTCGGCCCCACCACCCAGACAGAGGAGAGGTTCATTCAACTTTGGGTTGCACCGCAAGATCATGGTAAAGTTAAAAAAATGAGGATTCAATAAAGAAGTGCCCCGGAGTACAAGAATACATGGTTGAGGGAGGCAGTTATAAATGTCTATTCTGCACAAGGGAGGCACAGGTCCTGTGGGATCCATGCCTGGTTCATTTTTATGAGCGTCAGCTTGTCCACGTTGGCTGTGGACAGGCGGCTGCGTTTGTCAGTAATGACGCCCCCTGCCGTGCTGAATACACGTTCAGACAAAACGCTGGCCGCCGGGCAGGCTAGCACCTCAAGGCATAAAATGCTAACTCTGTACGTGGACAATTTGGAGACCCAGAAGTTGAATGGGGCCGAACCATCAGTCAGTACGTGGAGGGTGTGCAGGCGTACTGTTCAACCATGTTAGTGAAATGCTGCCTCCTGCTAACACGTTCCGTATCAGGTGGTGGTGCAGTTAGCTGTGGCGTGGAGACAAAACTTTCCACATTTCTGCCATGCTAACCCTGCCCTCAGAGGAGCTGGCCGTGACACAGCTGCGTTGGCGACCTCTTGCTCCTCCTCTGCCTTCGCCTTGGGCTTCCACCTGTTCCCCTGTGACATTTGGGAATGCTCTCAGGAGCGCCTCTACCAGCGTGCGCTTGTACTCGCGCATCTTCCTATCACGCTCCAGTGCAGGAAGTAAGGTGGGCACATTGTCTTTGTACCGGGGATCCAGCAGGGTGGCAACCCAGTAGTCCGCACACGTTAAAATGTGGGCAACTCTGCTGTCGTTGCGCAGGCACTGCAGCATGTAGTCGCTCATGTGTGCCAGGCTCCCCAGAGGTAAGGACAAGCTGTCCTCTGTGGGAGGCATATCGTCATCGTCCTCCGTATCCCCCAGCCACGCACCAGTGATGGGCCTGAGCTGTGTCGGGTGCCACCCCGCTGTGAACCTGCTTCATCCTCATCCTCCTCCACCTCCTCCTCATCACTCCTCGTCCTCCAGTAGTGGGCCCTGGCTGGCCACATTTGTGTTGGGATTCTATACACTCTATGAAGCAATAGCAGTTGCGAGACTCTATGTGCCTCACTCCCGGCTATGACAGTCAGCAAGCACATCTTCCCATTAGTTTTTCTGCAATCCAGGAATATCCTTTTCCCATTTATCTTGCAAATGTAGCGGATTGTTTTTATGCAAGGCTTCCATTAGGCTTAGATGCAGCGATATCACTCCCCGGAACCTCCACCAGTGGCCGTAAGGTCTATAATTAGGTGTCTCGGAGCAGGCACCATTTTCTCTTGTCGTTCCTGTACCTGTATTGCATGTCTCAGTTGTAAGTTTACATAAAATTGAAATTTAGGCAATCCAAACTCTTGTAACTTAGTAAAGTCTTTGAGGGACGCATCATCAAATATCTGACATAGGGCATGGAGATAATTTAGTCTGGATGGGCTAACACTGGAGATTTTATTTATTTCCTTATACATAATATTTGGGCATATCGAGGTGAATTTGGTATATCCTGTGATTCCTGCCAGTCTTCTAGTTTTCCATCATACCTCATGTATCATACCTAGTACCCCATATGTCTGTCCTCCTTCTTTAAATGTACCATCTTCTAAAGCCGACAGGAGACATTTCCTAGTCAATAGGTTTTGCACTATCCTACCTGTCTTATTAATCTTACCTTCCTCTCCCCAACCCCTAATGTGCTGCCTTTGAGCTGCCAAATATTATGCCAAGGGATCAGGGATAGAGATGAGAGAACACCTGGATGTTCGGGATCGAGAAGTTCGACCGAACTTCCCGAAAATGTTCGGGTTCTGGATCCGACTCGACCCGAACTTTATCTCGAACCTGAACCCCATTAAAGTCAATGGGGACCCACACTTTTAGGCACTAAAAGGCTGTAAAAAAGTCCAGTAAAGGGCTTGAGGGCTGCAAAAGGCAGGACAATGTAGATAAATGCCCTGCAAACAAATGTGGATAGGAAATGAATTAAAATAAAATAAATAAAAATTAACAAATATCAATTGGAGAGAGGTCCTATAGCAGAGAATCATGCATCATATCACCCACCACTGGAGAAGGCCACTTTCAGTTATTTAAGACACAGCACCCAGACAGAGGAGAGAGGTCCCACAGCAAGGAATAAGGCGTCATATCAACCACCACTGGAGAAGGCCACTTTCAGTTATTTAGGCCCCAGCGCCCAGATTGAGGAGAGGTTCATTCAACTTTGGGTTGCACAGCAAGATCATGGTAAAGTTAAAAAATGAGGATTCAATAAAGAAGTGCCCGGAGTACAAGAATACATGGTTGAGGGGAGGCAGTTATAAATGTCTATTCTGCACAAGGGAGGGACAGGTCCTGTGGGATCCATGCCTGGTTCACTTTTATGAGCGTCAGCTTGTCCACGTTGGCTGTGGACAGGCGGCTGCGTTTGTCAGTAATGGCGCCCCTGCCGTGCTGAATACACGTTCAGACAAAATGCTGGCCGCCGGGCAGGCCAGCACCTTCAAGGCATAAAATGCTAACTCTGGCCACGTGGACAATTTGGAGACCCAGAAGTTGAATGGGGCCGAACCATCAGTCAGTATGTGGAAAGGTGTGCAGACGTACTGTTCAACCATGTTAGTGAAATGCTGCCTCCTGCTAACACGTTCCGTATCAGGTGGTGGTGCAGTTAGCTGTGGCGTGGAGACAAAACTTTTCCACATTTCTGCCATGCTAACCCTGCCCTCAGAGGAGCTGGCCGTGACACAGCTGCGTTGGCGACCTCTTGCTCCTCCTCTGCCTTCGCCTTGGGCTTCCACCTGTTCCCCTGTGACATTTGGGAATGCTCTCAGGAGCGCGCTCTACCAGCGTGCGCTTGTACTTGCGCATCTTCCTATCACGCTCCAGTGCAGGAAGTAAGGTGGGCACATTGTCTTTGTACCGGAGATCCAGCAGGGTGGCAACCCAGTAGTCCGCGCACGTTAAAATGTAGGCAACTCTGCTGTCGTTGCGCAGGCACTGCAGCATGTAGTCGCTCATGTGTGCCAGGCTCCCCAGAGGTAAGGACAAGCTGTCCTCTGTGGGAGGCGTATCGTCATCGTCCTCCGTATCCCCCATCTATGCACCAGTGAAGTGCCCGAGCGGTGTCGGATGCCACCCCGCTATGAACCTGCTTCATCCTCATCCTCCTCATCCTCCTCCACCTCCTCCTCATCCTCCTCGTCCTCCAGAAGTAGGCCCTGGCTGGCCACATTTGTACCTGGCCTCTGCTGTTGCAAAAAACCTCCCTCTGAGCCACTTCTAACAGACTGGCCTGAAAGTGCTAAAAATAACCACTCATCCTCATCCTCCTCCTCCTCCTGGGTCACCTCCTCTTCCATCATCGCCCTAAGCGTTTTCTCAAGGAGACATAGAAGTGGTATTGTAACGCTGATAACGGTGTCATCGCCACTGGCCATGTTGGTGGAGTACTCGAAACAGCGCATCAGGGCACACAGGTCTCGCATGGAGGCCCAATCATTGGTGGTGAAGTGGTGCTGTTCCACAGTGCGACTGAGGCGTGCGTGCTGCAGATGAAACTCCACTATGGCCTGCTGCTGCTCGCACAGTCTCTCCAGCATGTGCAAGGTGGAGTTCCACCTGGTGGGCACGTCGCATATGAGGCGGTGGCGGGAAGGCCGAAGTTATGCTTTAGCGCAGACAGGTGAGCAGCTTCAGGATTGTGAATGCTGGAAGCACGCACAGATGGCCCGCACTTTATGCAGCAGCTCTGACATGTCTGGGTAGTTGTGAATGAACTTTTGCACCACCAAATTCAGCACATGCGCCAGGCAAGGGATGTGCGTCAAACCGGCTAGTAACAGAGCTGCGACGAGATTTCGCCCATTATCGCACACCACCAGGCCGGGCTTGAGGCCCACCGGCAGAAACCACTCATCGGTCTGTTGTTTAATACCCCGCCACAACACCTGCGTGGTGTGGGGCCTGTCCCCCAAACATATGAGTTTCAGAATGGCCTGCTGACGTTTACCCCGGGCTGTGCTGAAGTTGGTGGTGAAGGTGTGTGGCTGACTGGATGAGCTGGTGGAAGCAGAGGAGGAGGAAGCTGAGTAGGAGGAGGAGGCTACAGGAGGCAAAGAATGATGCCCTGTGATCCTTGGCGGCGGAAGGACGTGCGCCAAGGAACTCTCCGCCTGGGGCCCAGCCGCCACTACATTTACCCAGTGTGCAGTTAGGGAGATATGGCGTCCCTGGCCGTGCTTACTGGTCCACGTATCTGTGGTTAGGTGGACCTTGCCACAGATGGCGTTGCGCAGTGCACACTTGATTTTATCGGATACTTGGTTGTGCAGGGAAGGCACGGCTGTCTTGGAGAAGTAGTGGCGGCTGGGAACAACATACTGTGGGACAGCCATGGACATCAGCTGTTTGAAGCTGTCTGTGTCCACCAGCCTGAATGACAGCATTTCAAAGGCCAGTAGTTTAGAAATGCTGGCATTCAGGCCCAGGGCCTCGAGGGTGGCTAGGTGGGAATTTACGCTTTCTCTCCAAGGTTTGTGAGATGGAGAGCTGAACGCTGCCGTGTGACATGGTGGAGATGCTTGGTGACGCAGGTGGTGGTGTCGGTGGCACATCCTCTGTTTGGTGGGCGGCAGGTGCCAACGTTCCTCCCGAGGCAGAGGAAGAGGCCGAGGTAGCAGCAGAAGAGGGAGCAGGGGAGCCAGAGTGAGTTCCTTGCTTTTAAGGTGTTTACTCCACTGCAGTTCATGCTTTGCATGTAGATGCCTGGTCATGCAGGTTGTGCTAAGGTTCAGAACGTTAATGCCTCGCTTCTGGCTCTGATGGCACAGCGTGCAAACCACTCGGGTCTTGTCGTCAGCACATTGTTTAAAGAAGTGCCATGCCAGGGAACTCCTTGAAGCTGCCTTTGGGGTGCTCGGTCCCTGGTGGCGGTGGCCAGTAGCAGACGAACTCTCTTGGATGCAGCTGTTATGCTTTTGCCCCCTGCTCCCTCTTTGCTACGCTGTTGGCTCGGTCTCATCACTGCCTCTTCCTCTGAACTATGAAAGTCAGTGGCACGACCTTCATTCCATGTGGGGTCTAGGACCTCATCGTCCCCTGCATCGTCTTCCACACAGTCTTCCTCCCTGACCTCCTGTTCGGTCTACACACTGCAGAAAGACACAGCAGTTGGCCCCTGTGTTTCGTCATCATCAGAGACGTGCGGACTCCGATGAGGTGGTATTCCCATGGCCTCATCATCAGGAAACATCAGTGGTTGTGCATCAGTGCATTCTATGTCTTCCTCCACTGGGGAAGGGCTAGGTGGATTCTCTTAGAAAACCCATCCAGCAGGGTCTTCAAACAGCATAAGAGACTGCTGCATAACTTGAGGCTCAGACAGTTTCTCTAATATGCATGGGGGCCATAAACTGGCCGTGGGACTGGCATATAGTAATTTTATCCATTTAATAAAAACCGCCCCACCCCCATGTCTTCCAATACCAGTTGTAGGTATTGCCACTCCACGCTGTCGAATGCTTTGGCTGCGTCTAGGGACGCGACCGCTGCATCCAAGACGTGGCCCTGGCCCACCTGGACATTTAAATAAAGTCTCCTAATATTCACATGTTTGGCATGAATCCTGCCTGATCCGTGTTTATTAGCGAAGCAATGACCGAGTTTAAACGATTAGCCAATACTTTTGCCAATAGCTTAACATCAGCCTGCAGCAGCGATATGGGTCGGTAAGATTTGCTTCTAACGCATCCTTCCCGGCTTTGGTATGACTACTATTATCGCCTCATTCATAGTGTCAGGAAGTTTGCCCACCAAAAAGCCTCATAATATACTTCTAACAGTTGGGGCAAGAGAATCGAAGCAAACAGTTAATATATTTCGTCTGGCAATCCATCAACCCGCAGGGCTTTGTAATTGGCCATTGCACTTAGCGCTATTTCTAGCTCCTCGAGGGGAGGAGGCTGTCTAAAAGAGTCCTCTGTTCTTGATCTAGAGTTGGAAGTTGTAGGGGATGAAGGAAATCTTTAATGTCAGTCTCTGAGGCTTCAGTTTTGGTAGTATATAGGCGTTGATAAAAAGTCTTCAAAATCTCATATCTTTTCCGTGTCACCTGTACACTACCATCCGTGTCACGCAGCGCTGCTTTATAGTTGGGTTGCTGCTGAGCCTTGGTAATTAAAGCTAATAATCTGCCCGCCTTTTCCCCTTCCTCATAATATTTTTGTAACATGTGCAAAAGTCCAGCTCACCCATCCAGGACTGCCATATCCCCGGTGACTCGGAGCCTGAAGAGAAGAGCTTACCGCAATCAGAAGAAAATGGATTAGTTCCGGCACCTAATTTTGCAATAAAGCTTCCTTTATTCGGGTTCAGTATACAATCGTGTTCACACAATGGCTGGTAGTTTATGCGTTTGGACAGTCTAGTCCTTAGTTGTCGACTAAGGACTAGACTGTCCGAAACGCGTAAACTACCAGCCATTGTGTGAACACGATTGTATACTGAACCCCGAATAAAGGAAGCTTTTATTGCAAAATTAGGTGCCGGAACCAATCCATTTTACTTCATAATATTTTTGCTTTAGGAAAAATCTTTTATTCCGTGCATTTAGGAGTAGACGTTGCTGTGCCTCTTTCCACCGAGTTTCATGTTCTGGTGATGGAGTCTCTACGTATCTATTCTCAGCTGACATATCCACTAGGACATTCAGCCAGTAAGGATCTGCGCGACACGGATGGCAACAATTGAAAAGTCACCACTATTGGTGAGTGGTCTGATATTTGTCTAGGCAGATATCTAATATCTTCCAGCAGATAGCCAATTTCTTCATTGCCCAGAATGAAGTCAATTCTGGACAAGGAACCATATGTACTGGAATGACAGGAGAACTGTTTAGTTTTGGGGTACCTCAACCTCCAGAAGTCCAGCATGGAAGCTTCCCGTAGCAGTCTGCCAAAGGGAGTGAGATCGTTGCTGACAACCTGTGAAGAAGCATTAAATTTATCCAATGCCAAACATGGTATAGTATTAAAATCTACTAAAATAATCGTTGGGATATTTGGTCATTCCGCTATCAAGGAAATTATTGTTTTCATCATCTGAGAAGAGAAGTGTGGGGAATATAAGCACCAATAATAACACATTCAACTGAATAGAGTGTACCATGCAAATAAATGTATCTCCCCTCCTTATCAATTCTCTGGGAAATACAATAGAACGGTATGGACTTATGCACTAAAATGCTTATCCCTCTAACATAAGCAAAATAGGTAGCGTGAAAGCAATGCCCAGCCCATCTCGGTGTAAGAATTCCAGTTTGATCTGGCAGCAAGTGAGTCTCTTGGAGACAACAAATCAAGGGTTGATACTGTCCCATGCCATCCATTACTGCTCTTCTCTTATTAGCTTCCTTAACTCCTCTGACGTTCCAACTAAAAAATGTTAATGTACTAGCCATATGTGTGATTGGTTCATATGGGAGTAAAGTATACCATATCCCGACCTATACGATCATCAGACTTTAGCTGCCTTCCCTGGAGCGAAAGCTTACTAGGTCCTCGCATTATTCTACATGACCTGGCTACAGAGCAAACATTACCCCTAAACATTCGAACAATAACTCTTAAACCCTGAACAAAGTTATCTAGAGCAAGGTTACCTGTTTATCTGACAGGTCCCCGTGCTTTCTCCCAAGAAGGACTGCGGGCTTAATATATCAACCGTATCAGAACCACCAGCTCCTCGGTCTAGTTAAGACGCCTAGTGGTGAGGGGTGGCTTAAATATATATCAAACTTTTATACCTCCCACCAAAAAACAAAAACAAAAAACACAGTTGCTTTGCATCACGTTTCCTGCACTTTCTCCTCAAAAATCTGCACAACACTTTTTGAACCCAGTATATTGTCTACTCTAACAGAAATGAGATATTCAGATATATGAGATATTCAGGCCTCGCAATCGCTTCTTTATATCCAGGAATCTCGCCCTTCGCTTTTGGACCTCCATGGAGTAATCTGGAAACAGCGACACTTTTTGGCTATGATCAGGCTGCCCACGTGCTTTTCTCAGAAGTATATCTCTGTCCTTATAATGGAGAATTTTCATAAGAACCGGTCTGGGTGGAGCACAAAGGTATCTTTCGCCCACTTGTCGAAATAATCAGTAGGGTTATTTCCTTCAACCTTTTTGGGTACTCCCACGATACGTACATTGTTCCTATGTGAGCGGTTTTCAAGATCATCTTGTTTAGCCATTATAAGAGTCAGCTTTTGATTATGGTCGGTGGATTCTCTTCTAAATGATGGGATAATGTCCTCGACTTCTCCCACACGCCCGTCCAGGGCAGTCATGCGTTCCGCTAAATATTTCAAGTCATGGCGCACTATGGACACATCCTCCTTAATGGAGCCCACCTGCATTCTTAGGGCTGTTAAGGATCCCCCACATTTAGTGATCGCTTTCAGCACATCTTTAAGAGTGGGTTCTTCTATATCGGAGTCTATAATGTCCGTGCTGGCGGTCTCTTAAGTAGGCCTCAGTGTGTCATACCTGTTAAAGCTATGATTAGCCTCTGCACTCACCCTATCCTTCTGTCCGTCTGTCAGGATCAGTGCCTGCTGGTATTCTACCTCATGACCCCCTGGCATCTGCGGGGTACGAGGGGTCAGTGGTATGCGCGAATTTTCCCAGCTTGGCAGCCATCTCGCGCTGTATATCCTTCGCGTGGTCACTGTGCCCCGGCGTGTCGGGGTCGGCGCTATCTTGCAGCACTCTACAGGGCCCTTTAGTGTCTCTCTTCCGGGCCATCACGACTCACCAGACGGCGGAGATGGTCTTAAACTGAGTCTAGCAGGCATTGGCTCTGATGTAGCGCCTGTGCAGCCAGGTAGGTACTGGTTTTAGGGGTTCTTTTCAGGATAATCAGCCAGAATTGTGCGGGAGCTCTGCAAAGCAACATCCTCAGTTGGCCATGCCCCCCAAAATCCAGAAATTTTAGCCAACTATCTAATGTGTATGGCACCTGTCCTCCATTGATGAGATTTTGAAATATCATAAATGTCTGTTATTAAAAAAATGCAAGAGCAAGTTTTTTTACTTCAGTCTCTCCTCTTATTATGGAATTCTGAAAGCTATGAGACAACAGTACTACATTGAAAGTCAAATACAAAATCCATGTTTTACCCATTGAACTTTGTTTCAACAGATAAGAGGATCCCTCTCCTTAAACGTCATCAGTTCCATCTTTAGTGTGATTGCTATAATGCTAAATATTGTTGATCTTGCAACCCTCCACTGCTATTACTATGATTATGACGACTATCAAAATGGGAACAGAAGATGTCAACAACTAATTGTAAGTTCTAATCACCTTTTAATACAGATAAAATCATTAAGAGAACTAGCAAACTTTCTGAAATAAATCCCTTATGATAAAGTTTCTGTACTATATCTTTTGAGGAACCAGACATGCGCTGGATCCTCAAACATCCTGAAATGAGTTTTAATGGTAGAGAATAGAGATCTTTAACAAAAACAAGAAGTCCTCTGAAATTTAGTACAAGATATAAAAAAATTGTTAAAATCAGGAAGCTCTATATGGGAAACCTATGGTTGACTACCCAAATAGACAAATGTAACATGGGGGATTAAAAAACAATTAGGTTGGCCATAGATGTACTTTATCTGATCTAGTGACAGTCTCTTGGACCTCAACCATAGTAGTGAACCAGAACAGAATGTATATTACATGTAGCTTTACACAAGCTCACCAATCTCATCTAGCGTTACCTATTGGACAGTCGGGTACTCTACATAGACATCAATGTAAGAAGCTTGTCCATAGAATAAGCTTAATGAAAAAATTGGCAGCAGATACACAACAACCTGGGGCTTTTCACAATATGTTTCTTTCTATGTCCTTTGGTGTGTTAGGTAAAATACAGTACAGGGGTATATGCACCACTGACACAATATAGGCCTAATAAGGTCTGTCCGTAAGCATGTTTGCTGGAAAATGTGAAGCCAGTGGGGCAGATATATCAATCCTACTGAACCTGGATTGTATCTTAATTTATGCCACAATTTTTGACACACGCTTGCTGTACCAACTATATGACGTGTATGCGCCACAATTTTCTTTTATGTCAACATGCTAGACACAATATTAATTCAAACAACGCGTCATAGTCTTCATCAGAATTTGACTGATGTTTTAACTATACCAGTTTCAAGGTGGTATAAAAACGGTGTATCATTCTGCTAGTACAAAGCCCTAGACACAGGGTGTTGCTCATAGAAATATTTGTGGTGCATTGTGTCACACTTCCCTTCCCCGCTTTATTTAAACAACTATAACATCACAGATTTAGACATATTTGCAACATACTTGGCATGTAATTTGAGTGTGGGAGGAAAACCCACACAAACACAGAAAGAACATACAGCACAAAGTCAATACAGATGTCGTCCTTGATCAGATTGGAACTCTAGCACTGCAATGCACCAGTGTTAACCACTGAGCCACCACTGCCACTGTTCCCTCTAGGCTGTGTTTTTTGAAAGAGCTAAAAATTCCAAACATGGTTATAACTAGGGATGAACAAATTTCTCAAATATTCGATTCCGCCGGTTCGCCGAATTTTCCGAAAAGATTTGCTTTGATCTGAATTTATTTGCGGTGAATCGTGTTAAAAAAAAAGCTATTTCCGGGCTGCAGAGAGCCTTTATAGGGGTGTAGAACACTGTGCCTTGCAGTAACACACATAGGAAGTGTGCTGTGGTAGTGAAATAATACTGTGAGTTAGTATGACATGCAGATGACAGGTGTCTCTCTTAGAATCACTGCACATTTCCCTTATTTTGGCTGTCACGGGGCCAAAACGGACAAAATAACTCAAGTATGAACTCAGCCTTACGTGTCAATGTTAGCTTCAAGAAGAAGCGCACTCCTTTTACACCCTCGTCAGCTAATTCCACATAGATGTCTACAGAACCTGTTCTATTAAAAGCTTATACAGGTAGATCCCCCCTGACAGAGTGGAGAGGGTGTCAGCAGTAAGTTTGTGTTGATGTCACTGATTAATTTGCCCTTCCTCTGATCCGTCAGAAGATTGACTCACAAAAAACGGATCCTGTCTGTGGAGCATACGCCTTCACTCATAGTAACATACATAGTAACATAGTATATAAGGCCGAAAAAAGACATTTGTCCATCCAGTTCGACCTGTTTCCTGCAAGTTGATCCAGAGGAAGGCAAAAAACCCCTGTGAGGTAGAGCCAATTTTCCCCACTTAAGGGGAAAAAATTCCTTCCCGACTCCAATCAGGCAGTCAGAATAACTCCCTGGATCAACGACCCATCTTTAGTAGTTATAGCCTGAAATATTATTACGCTCCAGAAATACATCCAGGCCCCTCTTGAATTCCTTTATTGTACTCACCATCACCACCTCCTCAGGCAGAGAGTTCCATAGTCTTACTGCTCTTACCGTGAAGAACCCTTTTCTATGTTTGTGTACAAACCTTCTTTCCTCCAGACGCAGAGGATGTCCCCTCGTCACAGTCACAGTCCTGGGGATAAATAGATGATGGGAGAGATCTTTGTACTGACCCCTGATATATTTATACATAGTTATTAGATCTCCCCTCAGTCGTCTTTTTCTAGAGTGAATAACCTAATTTTGATACCCTTTCGGGGTACTGTAGTTGCCCCATTCCAGTTATTACTTTAGTTGCCCTCCTCTGAACCCTCTCTAGCTCTGCTATGTCTGCCTTGTTCACGGGAGCCCAGAACTGTACACAGTACTCCATGTGTGGTCTGACTAGTGATTTATAAAGTGGTAAGACTATATTTTCATCACGGGCATCTATGCCCTTTTGATGCAACCCATTATCTTATTGGCCTTAGCAGCAGCTGCCTGACACTGGTTTTTACAGCTTAGTTTGTTATTTATTAAAATTCCTAGATCCTTTTCCATGTCAGTGTTACTGAGTGTTTTACCATTTAGTATGTACGGGTGACTTGCATTATTCCTTCCCATGTGCATAACTTTACATTTGTCAGTGTTAAACCTCATCTGCCATTTCTCTGCCCAAGCCCCCAATCTATCCAGATCCCTCTGTAGCAGAAAACAGTCCTCTTTAGTGTTAATTACTTTACACAGTTTAGTGTCATCTGCAAAATTGATATATTACTGTGCAAGCCTTCTACAAGATCATTAATAAATATATTGAAGAGAATAGGGCCCAATACTGAACCCTGAGGTACCCCACTAGTGACCGTGACCCAATCTGAGTGTGTACCGTTAATAACCACCCTCTGTTTTCTATTACTGAGCCAGTTACTTACCCACATACAGATATTTTCTCCTAGTCCAAGTGTTCTCATTTTATATACTAACCTTTTATGTGGTACAGCGTCAAATTCTTTGGAGAAGTCCAGATATACGACATCCATTGATTCGCCGCTGTCAAGTCTAGAACTTACCTCCTCATAGAAACTGATTAAATTAGTTTGACATGACCGATCCCTCATGAAGCCATGCTGATATGGTGTAATTTGCTTATTTTCATTGAGATACTCCAAGATAGCATCTCTTACAAAACCTTCAAACAGTTTACCCACAACAGATGTTAAACTTATCGGCCTATAATTTCCAGGCTCTGTTTTTGGACCCTTTTTGAATATTGGCACCACATTTGCTATACTCATTCAGCATTTGCTCAATAATCCATCAGTATTGCAAATGCCAAAAAAACAAACAGGAGTGGATTTAAAACAGAGATGACACGTGAATGGAATATTTGCATGTCTTCTGTGTTTTGTACCCACTCCTGCTTTTGGTTACCAAATCATAAGCCAATTTTGATGGGACCATACAGGACTTACAGCTACTACACAGACAGGATCCATTGTGCATCTCATTTTTTCTTTCTTTAGATCAGAATAAGGGTCAAACAAATGATGATGTCAGCAAGGCCGAAAGGCAAAATAGTGGCCAAGTCATGAAGTGTGGAGGGTGGGAAAAGCATGAGGAGACCACAGAGTGGCCCAATGACAGGGTCTGGGGGTGGCAGAGGCATCAGGAGGCCACAAAGTTGGACAATAACAGAGTCTGGAGGTGGTGGCAACATGAGGAGACCAGGTGGCAGAAGCAGCAGTAGCTGCATCAGGAGAAGGCCACCGAATGGCACAATGACAGAGTCTGGAGTTTGCAGCAGTATGAGGTCACTGAGTAGCACAATGAAAGATTCTGGAGTTGGCAGCAGTATGAGGAGTCCACCTAGTGGCACAATGACAGAAACTGAAGGTGGCGGCAGCAGCAGAAGCAGCCTCAGGAGAAGGCTGATAGGCTGCCAGCACTAGACCGGCAGCCTATCAGAGGCCGGTGCAGGCGTCACGATGACGCCATCGCACTGCCGGAGCCGTACAGCGAGGGACACAGGCCGGAAGAGGCCTGTATCGCATCACTGACATGGAGGTAAGTATAAGTGTTTTATTTTTATTTTTTTGTACAATACTGGAACATGGTAGGATGGGGGCTACTGGCACATGATAAGGGATGGGGCTACTGGCACATGATAAGGGGGGCTACTGGCACATGATAAGGGGGCTACTGGCACATGATAAGGGGGCTACTGGCACATGATAAGGGGGCTACTGGCACATGATAAGGGGGGGCTACTGGCACATAAGGAGGAGCTACTGGCACATGATAAGGGGGGGTATTGGCACATAAGGGGGGGGCACAAGATTAGCTCGCACAGGGCGCCTAAACACCTAAGGCCAGCCCTGATAATGACAGAGTCTGTAGTTGGCTGCAGCAGCAGCATCAGGAGGAGGCCACAGAGTGGCACAATGACAGAGCATGGAGGCGGTGGAGGCAGCAGCATCAGGAGGAGGTCACAGAGTGGCACAATGAAAGAGTCTGGAGTTGGCAGTAGTATGAGGAAGCCATCAAGTGGAAAAATGACCGAGTGTGGAGGTGGCAGCAGCAGGAGGAAGTCACAGAGTGGCACAATGACAGAGACTGGAGGTGGCAGCAGTATGAGGAGGCCACCGAGTGCCACAATGACCGAGTGTGGAGATGGCAGCAGTACGAGGAAGGCACCGAGTGGCACAATGACAGTGTGGAGGTGGCGGCATCATCAGGAGAAGGCCACCGAGTGGCACAATGACAGAGCGTGGAGGTGTCGGCGGCAGCAGCATCAGGAGGAGGCCACAGAGTGTCACAATTACAGAGCGTGGAGGTGGTGTCGGCAGCAGCATCAGGAGGAGGTCACAGAGTAGCACAATGACCGAGCGTGTAGGTGGCAGCAGTATAAGGAGGCCACAGAGTGACAAGGTGACATAGTGTGGAGGTGGCAGCAGCATGAGGTGGCCACAGAGTGGCACGACGATGAAAGATTGCAGAGGTGGCAGCAGCATGAGGAGGCCACAGAGTGTATATGGGTTAGAACAGAAGGTTAAAATTTCTCAACTGTATAAAGTGCTGCTTAAAAGACGTGTTCTCCGGCACAAAAGGCTTGACAAATTGAATTTCCCTCAAAGATTTGGATAATATATTGGCAAATTTAAGTTTACTTTCTTATCATTTTAATCAAGTTTTGGTTCAATGTAATAATAAATATTTAATACATTTTATAATAAAAATTAAGTGTTGCCTAAGACAGGAGAGAATCTGCCTTCTGTTTATTCGACAACATGGTTGCGATGGAGAAAGCATTCCAAAAAACAATTTCTCTCCACCTGGAGACGAATCCTGTCAAGATTGATGCAAGTGCGGTATTGCAGCATCCCACATTTGTGTAAAGGACACTTTAAACATTTGCTTCTTTATGTATTTATCTAATGTACTAAATGTATGGTATTTAGCATTATCAGTCAGGCATTGTCTTTCCACCCATTCACCCCTAGATGGTGCTGGCACCACACTATATATAGATTTGGGTGCGTCTAGCTCAGTCTCTCAGAGAGAGAGTTAGTCAGTGAAGTGTTAGTGTATATAGAGGAGAGGGACAGGCCTTATCCAAGATATAGCTGCAAAACCTTTTCTCCAGGACCTGATCAACCGTGGAGAAGACAGACTAATATACCATATAGCAGCCAAGCACCAGACCGTAAGTCTATGTCTAAGTATTGAGTCAGCTATTGAGGGTTACAGCTAAACCTAGCTTATGAACCTCATCAGCACAAGTGCCTGAGAGTAACATTCCAAGTGCCAGGACTTATATGGATAATTAGTGCGCAGAATTGTCCTTATCCACTATTCAAGCCTTCCAGGACAAAGTGGAAAACCTAAACCTTTTAGGAGAGCATCCTGTAAATAATGAAGCCTATTGGATAGCTCAAAAGTAAGCAGCATATTTAGTACCAGAGTGCTATAGTTTGGACTTAATCTAAATAGAGAAGTCTTGCCTGTGAAGTGTTAACTAGTATTGAGCGAACGCCATGAAGTTCAGGTTCACTAGGTTCGGCCGAACTTCAGGTCAAAGTTCGGGTCCCAAACTTGACCCTGTACCCGGACCCCATTAAAGTCAATGGGGACCCGATCTTCACTGTATTATTTTCTGTTATAACATGGTTATAATGGAAAATAATAGCAATCTTAAGACAGAAGGCTAAATAAAATGGGCATTGAGGGGTAAAAAAACAAAAACCTAACCTCATCCACTTGATTGCGCAGCCTATATCCTTTTGTATCTTCTTTATGCAGGACCTGCAAAAGGACCTTCAATGCATCAGGCAAGATACTTCTGAGGGAACCTGCCTGTCATGAACAGGCCTCTAGTAGCTCCAGACAATGAGAAAACAAAGCTTCAAGATAGCTTGGAGCCCGGAAGAGTTGTGAAGTTCATCAAAATTGAAACCATAACTACCAGCCCCCGGTCTCTTCATCAGGGAAAACTTCACGAGTTCCCAGTCATCATGGATGGGAAGGAGGATATCCTGTGGTGTACGGAGATGGAGAGGGTCTTTAGATTCCCCCCACACTATACGGACGTCTCAGAAATGTACCGCTGCTCCAGACAGCAGCTCCTGGGAAGGTCATGGAGCATCCCGGTTATCAGTCATCTATTCGCCCCGCTGAAGGATTATTTTGAAAGTGTGTAGAAGCCACACGGGGCCCCCACGCTGCAGATTTATCATGGAGACATCATGGAGATTTTACCACATATAACTACAGTGCTGAACGCTGAATAAATTTAGTTTTTCGACCAAAATACGTCACTAAAGATTTTCCTGCTTATAACTACAGAGCTGAAAGCTGAATAAATTTTGTTTTTCGACTGAAATACGTCAATAAAGATTTTACCACATATAACTGCAGCGCTGAACGCTGAATAAAATTTGTTTTTCGACCTAAATACATCACAAAAGGTTTTACCACATATAACTGCAAAATTGAACGCTGAATATATTTTGTTTTTCTACTGAAATAATGACTGCAGAAGTGAAATTCATATATATTTTTCTTTTTGTACTGAAAAAGGCCACTAAACTCTTTCAACACAAATAACTGCAGAAGTGAAATGCGTATATATATTTTTTTTCCACAGATATAAGCCACTAAAGGCTTTTCAACATAACATTTGCACCCCAACAACAAGACCAAATTGCTGGAATGCCAGAGCTGTATAATGGCTATTTGGATCCCCAAATAATGTTTCACTTCACTTGTAAATCGCTTTTTTTTTTTCTACAATGAGGTTTTTCTAGCACTGTCCAAAACGACTTTAGACGTCACTCCCTGCACTAAGATGCTGTGAAATGATGCCTCCCTATCGTTTCCCTGCAATTTGAATAATGTTTTCCTGCACCTATAAATCACTTTTTTTCACAATGAGGTTTTCACTATAACTCTTCCTAGCACCTGAACGTCTGTCCCTGCACTCAGAATGCTGGAAAATGTCTGAATCCAAGATGGCTGCGGGTATTTATAGCTGTCAAATCACAGGGCTGGCTGTTGATTGGCTGCATGCATGACATTATGGGTCAGCCTGCCTTCCCAGAGTTCCTTGCCTCATATTCTCACATATGTAGCTGCTATTTTAGGAAAAATTGCGATTTGTTACCACGAAGCGTGAGGAAATTCGCATTCATTGCAAAACGAATTTTTCCTGAAATTCGGATCGAATTCCACTTCGTCAGCTTCGATTCGCTTATCTCTAGTGATAACGGAAAATAACAGAATTTATAAGACAGAATTGAAAACGGAAACTTTTAGACGCATTCCTTTTTGATCCGTCATAATAGAGGTCCATGGGCTTGCATAACGGAACTGTCTGGTATCCGTTATGCAGGACGGAAAAGAAAGTCCTAATATGTCTATACACAAGGTATACATAGCTACTAGTGTCCAGATGTGTACTTGATTACTAGTCTATGGGGACAATGGTGTGCTAGATTACTAAGCATGACTAGTCTTTGGGGACAATGGTGTGCTAGATTACAAAGCATGACTAGTTGGAAATAAGTGACAATAATACAATACAATATTAATAGTAAATAATTAGTACATAAATGTACATAATATAAAATATTAAAGAAAGTTTGGTAAGGGTATAGGGTTGTATGTGGTTATCTAAATCAGGTATTGCATAATCAATAATAAAGAATTATGAATTGTAATGGTGTTTGTTATATGAAGTATGGTAGATTCCAGTCTTGAAGTTTTTCATAGATTCATTTTTGGTTTTGTGTTTGCAGCCCGCTACTGTCGCATTGCAATCTATTCTTCTTGTGATAAATTTGCTGATATTCTGCATATCTTTCTCCGTCTCAATTTTTGGATGCCGTTCACTGTGCAAGATATCTTCAAATAGACCTCAGGTGAGTCCAGAATGAACACAGGATAAAATCCGTGGGTATCTAGTAAGTGTTCACAACATTTTCTGTACTGAGAGACTGGGTTTACTGAAGAAACAGACATTTGATTTTTTTTTTTTAAGGAGTTCTCAGCCCTGGACCATGTGCCCTAGTAGGATATACACACATCACAAAGAGATGATCTGCTTGGGACCCTTCTATATGGCTTCATAATATAATGTATTTAATTTGTTATCTTGCCACAATGTAACTGTATATCTTCAGTGCTCAGGGAGCTTACAGTGTGAGCTCTGAAGCTCCCTCTATCTCCCGGTATCTTCTCCAGCATGCGATGCAATTGTAGGTTGGCATTCAGTTGCCAGGCCTGCCATGTTAGGACTCATTACATCCTGCCTCTGACAGGGTGTATAAGATGCTCTTAAAATTGCAATATGTTTCAATACGTAAGTATTGTTCAAGTGTTCCTGATGTGCCGAGTGGTTGTTATGACAACTGAGGGGCCTAGTGAAGACTTCCAGGCCTGCCATCCTACTACTGTTATTACACCATGACAGAGGCAGACTGTAGTAGATAGAGAGAAGCCATAATAAAGAGCAGCTAAGAAAGAAAAGCCCTTGCTCTGTCGATCCCAGTCTGTTAATGTCATGGCCATTTATCTGAATGGCTGGCATGTAATGCAACAGTTTATGGCTGGTTGCTTATTATCACTAGGACTTCTGAATCCTGTCTTGTGATTACATCAGCTTCAAAAATTGGTTGTCTTATATTAATGAGACAACTCATTTAACTGTACAGATTATTTGGCCAATAGGGAAAATAATAAGTGCATGTCCGTGCTAGCAAAATCAAAATAATCAAGAAATTGAAACTTCTGATGATGGGAAATGCATTCAACATTCTTAATTAGTTCTATGATGAATGGTGTAATTGCTATCTACTAAGTCATTTTATAGTGTAGTAAAAAATAGTTTGACCACAAAAGAGGATGATCTCTCCATGTATACCTTCATCAAGATTACTCCTTTAAGAAAAATAAATAAATAAATTTAAAAAAAAACTTTTGTACATGCTTTACACAAATATAATTCTTAATAGATAACAAGTGGGTGTTCCTCTGAAACCTGCAAAAATATTTGAGCCCGCATGACCCATCCTGACCCACTCTCCAAAGGACATGTACATGCCCACAATTATATCCCACATTTAATTGCACAATTTTTAGTTAACATTTCACATTTACCAAAGTCCACATGAAATGGGACTGTCTTCTGTTGAAATTTGCTGCAACTTATTGTGCCAGAGTCTAGGCCAACTAGAAGATCTTCTGCTGGCAAATACTTGGTCTTTTTGCGCCACAAGAAAAAATTGTGAAATGACATCCCTCCCCAACTCCCCATTATTTACTTGTTCCAGATTCGTGGTGGGGATTTATTTTTTTACATAAATCCTAATCACACAATAGTATGTGTCCTAGATATTGACTGCAGGTCTAACCGTAGACTTCACTCTTTGCAATGCAAAACGTCATGTTAAAAGCCATGTTAATAGAGACCGGTAGCATATTAACAGATAACAGAGTTTAACCAAGATTTTCAGCGCAAAATATCTTGGAATTGGATGGGTTAGTGGAAACATTTTCAACTCAAGTAAAAGGTGCCCTTTGATTTTCTCCTATTTAAGCTCCAATGGTGTCCTGTGCCACATATACTGGTCCATAACCAGGCGAGCAGGAGCTGAGAATGCTGGGAACCAGCTCTGTTGATAACCTGTGAAAGGCATGAAACCACTATCACTGATATGGAAAGCTAGGGTCAGGCACATGGTCATTAACAATGCTGTACAAAGAAAGGTTTACATAGGTATACACTGAATAAATAGACACATACAGTATATCTGAACACACACGCCATACTTGTCTACGTTTGAGTAGTGGCATTAGGGAGATTCCCAAAACTAGTGTTAGGTGAAGCCCTCCATTTACATAGGTCCAAGACCCCAAACACTGCCAACCCAATGTGTTTAAATTGTACATTTGATTCTGTTTTCTCTGATTGTAGGTATTTTTGATCCAAAATGATCTTGTGGTATCCATGAATCCTTCTACAGTTCAAGCCACAGGATTTTCTCAGCCGTTTGCTCCAGCAAGTGCACCACCCCATCCACCACCATCACAATATGTGTTCCAAGGAGTCAAAGCTGTACCAATGTCATAATCATATTTAAAAAAAGGTGATGCCTGTTTTTTTTTTTTTCCAACTTAGCCATCGAGAACTGTGAAAAACCACACCACTCGGTTCTGACTCCCTGGCTACCAGACTCTCTGCACTGCATTTCTGGTTTCCATCTGTCAAATTACGCATAGATGGGGTCAGCAGTGATGTCCCCCTCTAGTCAAATGTTCTGTCTGGGGCTATGTCACTTCTGAGGCCTGTCATTGGCTGAAACTGCAGCTGCACATGTGACCCTATCCATGCAGGGACCAGAAATGCAGTGCAGAGACCCAGAACCAGAGAGCCAGAGCCGAGGGTGGAAGTATGTTAACTTTTCAGGTCCTGATGGCTGGGGGTGAGATTTAATTAAAAAAAAAAAAAAAAAATCTTGGACAACTCTTAATTGAGGAGTAACATAATTTCGAATAAAATATAAGAATTAAAATATATTAGCCGATCACTTGATTTGGAAATGGAGTATGAAAAATATAGAAGTAGAGCTGAAGTTGAGATGTACTGTATTTTAAAAATTGAAGTTATCTATTTATCTAGATCCAAAGTTTATCACAAATAAAGATAAAAAAAGAGCTATGATCAGATGCATTGCTAATATTATTTGGTAGAATGCATGGGGAAAGTCTTCAGACCTTTTTTGCATTTTGTTATGTTGCTGCCTTGTACTAAATTAAAAAAACAAAAAAAAAAAAAACCTACAAAAATTGTATGTTTACAAATGAAGACAAACAGACGAAATGTGAAAAAAACTACAAAACTTTATTGAAATTAATGAACACAAAATCGAAACAAAATACTGGGGGGAGGAGAAGAGAAATGAGGGAACACTGAGAGGGGAGAACAGAACATGCACCACGGTATTAAGAATCAATAAAATGCATACAAATACATAGAAGTGTGCAGAAGGTACATGCCCATTAAAGTGCTGGCTTCAAACTGGGACAAAAATAGCAGGGCGCTCAGAATGAGGACTAAACAAGAGTCTCTATTTCATAAAGTAAAAATGACCCCGCTAACAGTGGTCACAGATCAACAAAGCCAGTGCATCAGAGAATAAACATTTGCAAAAACACTTCAGAGATTGTGTGCAGCCGTCTCACCCATCGCAGTGTCCCTCACTCACCCTACGCATTTCGCCGAAGGCTTCGTCAGGGGAGGTGAGGAGCAGTGGGATGGACGTCATTATATAGCCACATGTATTGAAGATCAGTACAAACACCTGTGCAGTACGTTATGCTGCTTAAGAGAGTGCCTGCCACGAAGACCAATCAAAAAGAGGGGTGTGTGCAAAAACACACCCCCTTTCACTACCTCACAGTCACATATCATATTCTCATAGGGGCCGATCATGTTATCCCGCCCTCCAAGGTCCTTCATCATGTATCTTTACAAGGCCAACCCAAAAGAAAAAGAATGACATGAGAAGAGAAAACCCGGTGTCGGGAGGAAAGAGGAAAATATATAAGGAAACCATGTATATTCATATATATTCATAAATAGAATGATAGTATACACAAAAGAGAGGGACAATTAAAACATTGAAGTGAATAATCAAGAAATTGAACCGAGTGCATAAAATGTGAATGAGTATGAGCAATTGCATACACAATCAATTGCCGCAATTGACTGTATATGTAAAAAAATCACAAAAAATCGCATTGATGTGAAAAACATTGCATAAACCGCATTAGTGTGAATGAATCATGTGTGGATAAAAATGTGATTATAAGTAAAGGCAAAAAATAATAAAATGTGTGCCACCGTATCAACAAAATAAATGTGAAAGCAAGTGCATATGAATGTGTGTGTATTTATACTAATATGTGAATATGATAATAATAATGTAAAATATGTGGAAAAAAAAAATGAGTGTTTGTTGTTAGGAGTCCCTTCTTCTTCATCTTCATTATTTCTTCCATTTCCTCCCCCTTAAAAACGCATCCCTTCGAGATATTCAAAGTGCACGGTACACAGTAGATGGAATGGCAGCAGCATCTCTATATAATGGACAAAAAGCAGACAATTAGAGTATAACTAAAAAAATAAGAGTTAAAAACATGTTAAAAACAAATTGCTCCAAAGAGATAATTCTAAAGGGGACCAGAGAAGAGAAGTAGCAAATATGTAAAAAAAAGTAAACACAAGACTACAAGAATGGCACAAAACTATTATATTCGTTCAATCCATTAGGGGAGAGTGTACCAAGTTTGAAGATCCACTTTGTTTCTTTTTGTGCCAATAATCTATTCCACTCTCCACCACATGGTGAAACATGGATTTATTTGATAGCTCTCACCTGTAAACCGGCTGGATTACTGTCATGTTTCAATTTAAAATGACGTGGAATCGGTTTAAGGTGTGAGCTGAATTCCTTGTTCCCTGCAGAAATTATATCAAGTACATGTTCCTGGACTCTTCTACGAAATACTCTTGTGGTCATACCAATATAGATTTTCCCGCAAGGACAGGTGGCATAATAGATCACCCCTGTACTTGTACAATTCAAACTATGAGTGATTCTATAAGTGGAATTTCCTGTTATATCCTGAAAGGAATCACGTTTTTGGACATTGGGGCAAGCTACGCAGCGTCCGCATGGTGAACAGCCACTTGGGGCCTTTTGATCCAAAGAGTTTGCCTACCTGTTTCCCTTTATGATGACTTTGAACCAGCATGTCTTTCAGACTCTTGGACCTCCGGTAAGTGATCGATGGTTGAGGGGTAAGAAATCTTCTCAGCATATCATCAGTCAGCAGAATTGGCCAGAATTTCTGTATGATTTTAAATACTTCTTTAGATCTACAATTAAATGTAGTAATCAATCTCACTGGCTGCATATTCACAGATTTTTTCTTAACTTGTAACAGATCATTGCGATTCGTTTGCATGGCCCGAGATTGGGCTCTCTTTATTGCCCTGTTACTATATCCCCTCTCCCGGAAACGGGTGGAGAGATCCATTATAAAGTAAAAACAGAATTGGACATTTTTGTTAATTTATTAAAAAGGAAAAGCTAAAATTTCACATGGACATAAATATTCAGACCTTTTGCTATGACACTTGAATATTTGCTCACTCGATCATCTTTGAGATGTTTATACACCTTGAATGGAATCCATCTGTGGTAATTCAGATGACTGGACATGATTAGGAAAGACATGGCCCTGTCTAAATAAGGTAATAATACATATTCAACAATAATACATGAGCAAAAACCAAAGAGGAGATATAGGGTTTTCTGGTCTGATGAAACCAAGATTGAACTTTTTAGCTTCTGTAGCCCCTGCAGAGAAAGCAGATGCTGTTGCTGTCATTTTCAAGCAGGGAGTCACAGCAGCAGGCATTAGTGCTGATTCTCCTGAGGTGACTACAAATTCCATGAGAATTTGCCCCTCCCTGAAGCCAATAGCATGGGGACTAGGAGGAAAGGCTAAAGAAGGAAGTGGAGCAGCAGCCATTTTAGAAACAGCAGGAGATAGATAGACTGAGAGATCTCCACAAACAGCAGGGAGCATTACTTTAGTGCAGACAGTACAATCAAGCCCAGACAAGACCTATGGATCTTGTATGCAAGGAGAGAGTCCAGCTACTGCGTCCCAGGAGAATCCTGCCACCGACTCCACAGCCATCCAAGCCTCTGAATGCTGCAGCCCCCAGGTGGTTCCCGAACAGGACAATTGTAAGTGCTCGAACATTAGCATGCCAACTTTTCTGCAACTGGTCCCCAAAATTCCGACTAGGTTAATTGTTAATAGCAAGCTGAGTGATAGGAGTAGAAGTTATACTATATTTGTCTGTTAAAGGAGAGTGCGTATGCTCACCTTTGTGGCTTACTGTTACCGATAACCCACCCGTTTTCCAGAGGTTTTCCTTAGAAAGAAATTTTAATCTGTGCTCTGTTCCTTTTATTGCATTATCTTTATGTTCTTCACCATTGTTCAGCCTTTCACAAATAAATCTGTTGATCAGTTAACTCCTTCCTGGGGTACACAGTAAGTCCTGATCAGTGCCCCCCCTGACCCCCCCCCCCCCCCCCCAAGATGACCAGGTTACCCTGTTGCCAGAGAAAGGGAGTGAAGAAAATACTAAAATAAATAAAAACAAAAAACACCTCTGCTGGCACAAGTAAGGGACACCTCCCTCCTCCCTTTCTGGGCAGCTGAACCAGCTGCATAGGCGGTATGTCTGCTCCTGATCCAAGTATTACATACCAGGAAAAAAAAAAACTGTGAATGGTTAGGGCATAGCCATTTCATGAGTAAAGAAACAATGAAAACATGAAATCAATTATATGATCACATTCATTTGACAGATATTCCTTCTGCCAATATATGCTCACGATAAAAGACTGAAAATCAATGGATGGCAAACAATCAGAGGTGTGCCAACAAGGCAATGTGAGGTGATGGCCTCAGGTGGCGCCACCTAGTGACAAGTGGGAGGTGGTGGCAGGGCCATGGGCAGTGAATGCTTCAGTTATGGAAGCGCTCATCTCTCCATATTCAACTTTATCTCCTTCCTCAGGACTAGAGATGAGCGAACACCTGGATGTTCGGGTTCGAGAAGTTCAGCTGAACTTCATGAAAATGTTCGGGTTCTGGATCCGAACTCGACCCGAACCCGAACCCTATTGAAGTCAATGGGGACCTGAACAATTGGGCACTTAAATGGCTGTAAAATAGCCCTGGAAAGGGCTAGAGGGCTGCAAAATGTAGTTAAATGCCCTGCAAACATATTTGAATAGGGAAATGACATAAAATAAAATACAGAAAAATAATAAATAAACATTCTAAACTTGAGCCCAAGTAAGTGACAGTGGCACCTGTCACCCAGCAAACAGAGGATGTGGCAGCAACGCCACCACATCTGTCATTGTCACCAAGCATCGCCACCAAATCCCATGGAAGTGTTCAGCTATCAGCTGTCCATCTCCCAAACACTGGAGAGAAAAAGAAATAGAAAGAGGAAGTACCCCCCTACCCATGGCTCTGAATGCCTTATTTCGAACTTCCTGGTCCTTTGAAATGCTGACATTCAGTCTGTTGGACAATTTTAAAAAACTTATGGCGGTGGCTATCCCACAGTACGTGTATCCCAGCCGCCGCTACTTTTGCAGGCGAGCCATCCCATCCCTGCACAACCAAGTGGCGGACAAAATCAAGTGTGCACTTCGCAACGCTATCTGTGGCAACGTCCACATAACCAACAACACAGTGGGTAAATGTAGCGGCTGGCCCAAAGGCGGATAGCATTTTCTGCGAATGTCCTTCCGCCCCCGAGGATTGCTGGGCATTTCTCTTTGTATCCTGTTACCTCCTTCTCCTACTCGGCTTCCTCCTCCTCTACCTCTTCCTCATCCACTCAGCGTAACACCTTCACCACCCACAGCAGCACAGCCAGGGGAAAACAACAGCAGGTTGTTTTAAAACTTGTGTGTTTGTGGGACAAACCCCCCACCGCGCAGAAGCTGTGGACAGGCATGGAACAACAGACCAACCATTGGTTGGTGCCACTGAGCCTCCAGCCCGGCCTGGTGTTGTGCGCTAATGGGTGAAATATACTAGCAGGTCTGGGCCTAGCTGGTTTGACACACATCCCCTGCCTGCCACATGTGCTGAATTTGGGGTGCAGAAATTCCTAAACACCAGACAGTGAAAATCAATTCAGTTAATCGAACACACACAACACCCCCACCCCTCCTTTCACTCAAACCATTAACAAACTATTTACAAATTTTCTTAAAAACATATTGAAAAAACTATAATGCAGCTAAACTTACTATATAAACAAACAAAACTATGTACACGCCTTATCCTTAACTTAAGGCCAGTGACATCGAAGTGGCTCGAAGGGTGGGTTCCTGCACCAACATAGTCCCTGGCCTGGAACACAATTGTCCAGCCAGGGCACAGTTCTGGAGGATGAGGATGATAAGTAGGATGAGGAGGAGTAGGAGGAACCGTGTTCTCAGCAGGGTGGCACCCAAGCCAGCTCATGGGCAGCTGGGTCACCATCAGCACCTCAGAAGGCTGGGTTAGCATTGGCGAAATGTGGGAAAGCTTTGTCATCACACCCCAACAACCTGCACCGCCAGCAGATCTGGAACGTCTTAGCAGGAGGCAGCATTTTAGCAACATGGTGGAAGAGTAGACCTACTGACTAATTGGATTGCCCAGGGGCGTAGCTACAGGGAAGCACACTGTTTTGGGTCCCTGACCTAGAAGGGGCCCATCTAGGAGGAGGAGGGGGACTAAAGGACTTTGTCAGGGCCCCCTCAACAGTATTATACAATAAAATTATATACAGTGGCAGTATAGACAGTGTAGAAAGCGAATGGAACAGCTGCTGGGCCTGGTCTGAGAGAGCGATCTTTAGTAGCCACAGGCATGGCGGCATGAAAGGAAGGGGTTTGCGCAAAAATTACTTGGGGAGGGGGGCCCCATTCAAAAATTTGCTGTGGTGCCCAATCATTTCTAGCTACGCCACTGGGTCTGCCCCATTCAACTTCTGGGTCATCAAATTGGGCACATGTCCTGAGGTTGCCCTTTATGCCTTGGTGGTGCTGGCCTACCCTGCAGCCACTGTATTGTCTGAACGTGTGTTTAGCATGGCTGGTGGCATTATCACAGACAAGCACAGCCGCCTGTCCGCAGACAATGTGGGCAAGATTTTGTTTATTAAAAAGAACCAGGCATGGATCCCACAGGACTTGTTTGTACCTTATGCAGAATAGACATGTATACCGGCCTCACCCAACCACTGTTATACTACCGTGCACTTACACTTTGTTTTATTTTTTATATTTTCCCAATGTTTTGTGGTCTACACTAATTTATTTAAAAAAAAATAAAATAAAAAAACTGTTATTGGCGACTACCTTTGGCTTCACAGCCCAAAAAGGCTTTATTTCATGCAAGAATGTAACCGCCAATTGTAAGTTCCCTGTCAGTTATGCAGTGCAGGGGTTTGTACCTGGCAAAAATGGTAATATTTTACCCAACAATTTAAAATCTATCCTTTGCCGGACAATATTAAACTTGGCCAGCCACAGCTGGAACCACTAATTAACGGTATTGCTATTTTGGCAATTGAATTTCACCCCACAAAATAATATATCCTTTGCCGGACACTATTAAACGCTCATCTGTTATATTGCCACCAGCAGCACTAAATACACACTCAGACAAAACGCTGGCGGCAGGGCAGGCCAGCACAACCAAGGCTTAGAGCGCAAGTTCATGCCACGTGTCCAGCTTGGACACTTAGTGGTTGTAAGGCACTAAGGGATCATTTAGGACGCTGACACGGTCTGCAAAGTATTCCTTCACCATCTTCCAAAACTTTTCCCTCTTTGTAGCACTAGGCCGGGATTCAGGGTGACGTTGCTGGCGGCATGTCATGAAAGTGTTGCACCAAAGAAGAAAAAAAGAATACCGAGATAAGAGCCATACATCTAAAAAATATATATCAAATTTATTGAGAAAAACAAACACAACAAGGACAGATTAAAACCATTGTATACAATGAGTCATGGCAGTGTGGACTGAATACGTACCGCACGCCACCCTGACACTACCACATATGTATAGAAGCACAGTCCCACATAAATGAACAATAAGTAAAGTGCATAAGATCCATCAACATTGAATAACATGAAGATAATACTTATCATCAAAATAGCATGGTGGAGATGTGCGTGGTAGGCAAGGGAAAAAGTCCAACGCGTATCGCCAGGCTCTGCTGGCTTCCTCAGGGGTGCCTGTTCAAAATACCAAATGAGCTCATATATATAGGCATAGTAATAAAGGTAATATTAATCACCTGCGGTGTGGGCATATGAATGGTCCATGAGGGGAGACTCCCATAGAGAGGAGGTGTAGGTGGATGGTGTATGCTGTCCATATAGAGAAGAATATTTTCGCGTCGACGAGTCGGCGGGAGGAAATACCATATGCGCATGCGCCGGACCAAATGAATCAAATAAGCGTATGAATCTGCCCACAGGCAGAATTACCCAATGCACATGTGTGAAAACGTGATTAATATTACCTTTATTACTAAGCCTATATATATGAGCTCATTTGGGATTTTGAACAGGCACCCCTGAGGAAGCCAGCAGAGCCTGGCGATACGCGTTGGGCTTTTTCCCTTGCCTACCACGCACATCTCCACCATGCTATTTTGATGATAAGTATTACCTTCATGTTATTCAATGTTGATGGATCTTATGCACTTTACTTATTGTTCATTTATGTGGAACTGTACTTCTATACATTTGTGGTAGTGTCAGGGTGGCGTGCGGTACGTATTCAGTCCACACTACCATGACTCATTGTATACAATGGTTTTAATCTGTCCTTGTTGTGTCTGTTTTTCTCAATAATATTGATATATATTTTTTAGATGTGCGGCTCTTATCTCGGTATTCTTTTTTTCTTCTTTGGTGCGACACTTTCATGACATGCCGCCAGCAACGTCACCCTGAATCCCGGCCTAGTGCTGCAAAGAGGGCTCTTATCTCAGTATTCTTTTTTCTTCTTTGGTGCGATTGCATACTTAATACCTTGCGCCGGCACTTTTGTTTTATTTTGGTATGGCCCCGTTCCTTAGGTTATATGTCATGAAAGTGTCCCATGCCTTAGAAAGTGTTGCTCTGCCTCTGTCGGAACTACTGTGTGTTCACCTTGTCTACCTTCCAAAATTTTGGAGCAATCTGTCAATACCTTCTGGTATTGCATGGTTTTACTCGTCCTCTCCACCACAGGAATCAGAGATGATAAGTTCTCTTTGTAGCGGGGGTTGAGAAAGGTGAGCACCCAGTAATCTGTGTTACCTAAAATGCATATAATGCGAGGGTCGCGTGAAAGACAGCATAACATGAAGTCAGCCATGTGTGCCAGAGTACCAACGGGCAAGACGTCGAAGTCAACTTCAGGATGACTCTCCATACCCTCCTCCTCCGCCTCCTCTTCTACCCATCCACGCTGAACAGATGTAATTTAAGTTCCATGGGTACTAGCCTCTGTAACAGAGGCAAGTGTCTCCAGCTCCTCCTCCTCTTCATGGCCCAATTCGGGCTGAGAAGACGAACTGGGGGAGGTCTGGCCATCACCCTGTGTCATCTCCTCCCCCATTACCTTGTCTGCCACATTCAAAGCATCCTCTTTTATTCTGAGCAGCAATTGTTTGAGTAGACACAGCAGTGGGATGGTTACACTGATAATAGCGTTATCTCTACTAACCATCTGTGTGGATTCAAAGTATTTTTTAAACCGTTACCTCACATAGGTCTGACATCAATGCCCGCTCCTCGCTTGTGAATAGTGTCAGTTGACTGGAAAGGCGACGACCATGTTGCAGCTCGTATTCCACAACTGCCCTCTGCTGCTCACAAAGCCTGGCCAACATGTAGAACGTAGAGTTCCACCACGTGCTCACATCGCACAACAGTTGGTGAGCTGGAAGCTGCAACCGCTGCTGCAGCATTGACAGACCGGCTGAAGCTGTGGACGACTTTTGTAAATGGGTACAGAAGCGGTGCACCTTCACTAGTAGCTCCTGCAAATTGGGGTAGGTTTTGATAAACTTCTGAACCACTAAGTTTAAGACGTGGGCTAGGCATGGAATGGGTGCCAGGTTGCCGAGCTCCAAAGCCGCCACCAAGTAACGGCCATTGTCAGACAAAACCATGCCTGTTTGTGCGAGAGCCACAGCTCTGCAGCGGTGTGCTGTTTATCCCCTGAACAGATCAGCTTCAGCACGCCCTGTTGAAGCTTACCCACAGCAGTGATACACTGCTTCCAGCTAGCGACTGATGGCTGACTGCTGTTGGAGGTGGAAGTGGAGGAGGAGACGGCAGAGTAGGAGAAGTGGGGGTTGAAGCCAGTAACATAGCTGCTGGCGGAGACCCTGATGGACATAGGGCCCGTAATCCTGGGCGTGGGTAGCACCTGTGCCATCCCAGGGTACGACTCACTCCCGGCCTCCACAACATTCACCCAGTGTGCGGTCAGGGAAATGCAGCGTCCCTGGCCACCAGCACTTGTCCATGCGTTTGTGGTGAGTTGGACCTTCCCAGTAAGTGCGTTGGTCAGGGCACCGGTGATGTTCTGGAACACATGCTGGTGTACGGCGGGCACGGCACAGCGTCAAAAATAGCGGCAGCTTAGGACTGCGTAACGCTGGATGGCTGCTGACATCACGCTGCGGAAGGCCTCAGTGTCCACAAGCCTAAATGGTAAGATTTCAAGGGCCAGTAATTTCGAAAGTTGCGCTATGGCCTGTGCGTGGGTATTTGCGCTTGCGTTCAAATGCCTGTGTTATCAACATTTGGATGCTGCGCTGGGACAGGTTAGTGGATGTTGTTAATGACCGTTCATGCGAAGGTCCAGGTGCAGGGTGAGGGGCATCCGGGCCTGTGCCTTCGACAGGGGATTGGCCAGCAGTGCCTAACACAGGGGAAGTGGAGGCAGTGGTGGGACCCGCAGACACAGAGTGTGGACCCAGGCGTTCAGCCCACTTATTAGGGTGCTTGGATACCATGTGGCGGATCATGCCGGTGGTGGTGAGGTTGCAAACTACCACTCTTGTCGTCTCTGCGTTTTCCTCAAAAAAGCGCCATACTGCGGAACACCTACCCCTTGGCAAGGTAGATTTACGCATGGGGGTGCTCGGTGTAACGGTTGCGGGCCTGTTTAGTGTGGGCCGACGTCTCCCTTTTCCAACCCCACTGCCTCTTCCAGACTGTTGCGGTGCTACGGATCCCTCCCCCTCTGTACTGCTGTCCTTGCTCGGCTTTTCACCATACCATGTTGGGTTAGTGACCTCATCGTCCACAACCTCCTCTTCCACTTCCTCACTCTGCTCATCCTCCTGACTTGACCTAACCACCACCTCAGTGATTGGCAACTGTCTCATCATCATTCACCTCGCGGATGAATGATTGCCGTTCACCACCGTAAACTTCTTAAGACTGTGAAGGCTCAAGAGGTTGGGAATCAGGGCACAATATCTCAGGTACCTCTTCAAGTGTGCTTGGTGAGAGAGCAAAACCAAGTACTGGTAATGAAAAGAGGTCATGTGAATATCCGAGTGTGGGATCACTTGTTTGGCCAGACGCGACATGGTGGGAGGAAGGAGGATCAGAGTGAGGATTCGGTTGACTAGACTCTTGGCTACAGAGACTGGACTTTGTGGAAGAGAGGGTTGTGCTTAACCGAATGGAAGCATTATCTTCTGCAATCCAACCGACCACCTGTTCGCACTGGCCCGACTTGGACAGTGTTGTCCTGCGCCGCCCAGCTAAGTTGCACATGAAGCTGGGTAAGGTGGATTTTTTCAAGTTTTTTTTCTGGTGCACTGGCAGCAGGCACAGTTTCATTGCGCCCAGGGCCAGGGCCACAGCCTCTGCTTGCAGCATCAAGCCCACTTCCCCCTCCCTTTGTGCTCGCCTTCTTCATATTAATGGTTTTGTCTGTAGATCTAGGGCAGATTGTTTTACTGTCCGCTAAAGACACAGTTTTTTGATGCAGGACAGTACTGGATGCATGAAAATACAGATTTTTGTCACTACACTAGCCCAGAGATAATGTCATTTTTACACTACACACTGTACTGGCTTGCTGTAGTGTACTGGATACAAAAAAATAAAGATTTTCCGCACTACACTAGCCCAGAGATAATGTAATTTTTACAATATACACTGTATTTGGATGTAGTTATATACTGGATACAAATTTGTCCCAAATAAAATGTATTCTCTGCGGGAGTAATTAATATAACGGTTGTGGATTGAACGCACACACAATTGTGGCTCAAGTTAGGTTAATTTCCCCAGAACAAATAATTTCTCTGATGGTGCAGTGTATATCTAAGTAGCAGGTACACTGAGGTGAATAAGCCCCTTTTTATAATGTCTGCCCAACACACTACTTTTTGATGGCGTATTGTAGATGTCACTAATCTGAAATCTTTCTGTCTTTTAGAAGTTAAAAAAGCGATTTTCAAGCCCTGCACTATCCGTCTCTTCCTGTTGACGCCTGTCCCTGATAGTGCTAAAGCAAACCCCTTCTTAAAAAAATAAAATAAAAAAGGTGCTGCACTGCTGTCAAACACACACTCTAGTCATTAAAAGGACGGTTAGGTCTTTCAATAAGGTTTTTGAAGTGAAATCAGTAAGTTTAGAGCAAAACGCTATTTGTAAAATATTGTTGTGGTGGCTCTCTCTCAATCAGCTAAAGTGTGGTGCTTCAAACCAAAAAGAGGGATCACCCACCCTCTGATAAAAGAGTGAATATATATATAGCTAGGATTGGTGAGCACTCATACATCCAACATCAAACTGAATTGTATAGAAAAACTTTATATAGAAAATTATTTAATAAAGATCCTTAACAATGTACTTCAATGTTAAAACAATAAAACATTAAAAACAATAATGAGACCGCATATGTTAGATGTCTATATTGTTGCAGGAGGCAAATCTACAAAATGGCATAAATCTGCAGATAGCTCGAATCCTTTTCATGCGGTAGTTGTTGCGGTTTTTTCTTTTATATGCGTTTTCTGCACCAACAAGGAACACGGATATTCCTGACTCTATTGCAATCTATACAAGAAACCTATGAAAACTAAAGTTATGCCGAAAATAGTGCTGGTTGCAGGCAATCTCCTTTCCACCTTATGGAATTCTATAAGACCGCTTGAAGTTCTATGTGGAAAAGCAACCAAAGGAATGATGCGCTGAGGCTATAACTGCACGCCTCAAGTGTCCCACACTACCGCAAAAGGTCTTCTATATGTTGGCAGTATATGTAAACAGCATAGGTCTCCAAGGAGTTATGTTAGATTATTTAAACAGACAACTTCTCAGTCACCAGTATATATCTCCTCCAAAGAGTCTCCGTTTTGTAGTAGTGTCTCTTACCTCTTTCCCTGTGAACTTGTGCCTCCCAGGTGGCCTGACGAGGGGCGAGCGGAGCGGATCGTCTGTCGGCGTCTCGCGTCGCACGTGATGTCGTCCTTACTGCTGTATGGCCGGACACTAGGGAACGGAGGCGATATAATTATCTGTTTCTTCTTATTTGTTTTCTTTGTTGTTGTGGTATTTCGGATCCTTTATTGTATGGCCATACAATGTCCTTTTTTGGAGGGTCTTTAACACGGGTACATCCACCTTCCTGCCATACGCGTTTCGGGATAATTCACTATCCCTTCCTCAGTGGTAAGGTGTTTGCCCGCTATGCCTCCAACTTATAGTCCCTCTAATTAGTCTTAATTGATAATATCTGGTTTTCCACACCTCTTTCAATTATAAGGAGTTCATGCGATTTTCATGCGGTAGTTGTTGCGTTTTTTTCTTTTATATGCGTTTTTTTGGGACAAAGGAATATTGAATAACAGTGAAAGGAATATTGTCCCAAAAAAACGCATGAGTCATTCCTCCTTGATGTGAGTCACCAGCCTGCCAGCCAATGATCAGCGCTGGCAGGCTGGTGATTTTTAAAATCACCTATAGAAATGATTAATATAAGATTTATTTATAAATATGAACATGTTATCAGGGATCTTTGCCATGTGCTGGGTCCTTTTCATCGGTTGGACCCAGCACAGAGCACAGATCCCAAGTAAGTGCACCAAACACTACACATCAGGCCCTGATCACCCCCCATCACCCTAATTAACCCCTTGATCACCTGTCAATACATAGTGAAAGGGAAAAAAGTGATCAGTGTCACTTTTGTGAACTGTCACTTTTTTTTTTTCACTACAATTGACTGTTAGGCTTAGTTTAGTTTAGGCCCCTTTGTTAGGTAGTTAGCATTAGCGCCCAGCCCACCGCACCGCAGTCACTGATTCGCTGATTAGCGTAGCGCTAATCAGCGTTTGTACTTTTATAGTATCTGTAAGTGATCAGAACTGATCACGGTCAGATCTATAATAGTATTACTGTCACTTTAGTTCGCCCTGCACCCCAAACGCAGTGTTTGCCCGATCAGGCCTGATCGGTCGCCCACACCTGCGTTCACCCACGCCCGCCCCGCCGCAGTGACAAAAATTTTTTTTTCTTTTTGTATCACTGCACAATCACTTCACAAGTAGTGTTGCGCGAACAGTTCGAGCATCGTTCGGGTTCGTACCGAATTTTGGGGTGTCCGGGACCCCTTTTCAAAAAAGTTCGGGTTCGTTGTTCGTCGATTACTTCCCGCTTTCTGAAGGGCTGCACAGCAGCCAATCAGCTAGCGTTTTACTTCTTGCCCTAAGAGCCCATCACAGCCATGCCTACTAATGGCATGGCTGTGATTGGCCAAGTGCAGCATGTGACCCAGCCTCTATTTAAGCTGGAGTCACGTAGCGCCGCACGTCACACTGCTCTGATTAGTGTAGGGAGAGGATGCAGCTTCTGCGAGGGGGAGATTAGGCAGGGAAAAGTCAGCAACAGCACCTAATGAACGGATTGATCTACAGCTGTGAATGATTGAACTTCTGCTAGTTACTTGCTCACTGGTTTTTAGGCTGCACAGAGCGTTTTTCTGTCACTTATTTTCTGGGGTGATCGGCGGCCATTTTGTGACTTGTGGTGCACCAGAAGAAGCTGCCACCAAGTCCATCAATCCATCAATACTAGTTTTTTTTTGCTATATCCTATGTGGTAAGGTGCAGGGTGCCGTCGTGGATGGCCGGTATGTGTCACCGAGGTTCATAGCCTCGGTGAGGTAAGAGCCCGTTTTTGTTGATGTCAGCAGCAGCTAGTGCTACTGACAGAGTTTAAATAGCATGGCTGCAAAGCCGATCCGGGCCGGCTCTTACCGGGAGCAGCTAAAGTGTAGGGTGGGTGGCTGCTCCACACGACCCAGTCCTGGTTTTGGGCTGGGTTTAAAAGCTCAGCCAGCTCAGCAGCTGGAGGCTGTGATTATCCTGGAGCTGCTAACAGGGCTGGGAGTTCTCTGTCCTGGAGGAAAGAGCTCAGCAAGGAGGTGTTTTGTTCCTGGCTACCTGAAGCTGGATTCTCCTGCGGCTGGGCCGACAGCGTGGTGCGAACCTGCACCTACACCTCCCAGGTGACTGAACCTGTGTTGGCCTGTTTTTGTTTTGCCACGTTATTTCCGTTGTGTGTGAACTGTCACCAAGAGACTGTTTTTCATTTATGGTGTGCAAGTGTGAATAAAACACTGTTTGTTGCACAATCTGGACTCCTTGTTTTGCCTCTAAACTGCACCCGCACTGCTGTCTACCAGAGCGACTCCCCACATTTGGTGTCGGATGCGGGCATGCGCAGTGAGGCTGGCGTGAGCGCCGAACTTTGTTTTGTGCTGAGCAAAAGTGAATGTCCTATATTAGGCCGGCAAAGTTGCAGCCTGTGATCTCTGGCAACATGGAGGCTGCTGTAGAAGGCTCTCGTAGAAGCTAACGTGCAGCAGCGGGAGACCAACCAGTTACTGCTACAACATGTGATGGCATTACAGGCGGCGGAGCGTCCCACCACGTCCATGATGCCCGGAAAGCGGTCCGTGCGGCGATCCCAAAGATGACCCCGCAGGCGACGTGGAGACATACCTAGCGGTCTTTGAGAAGGTCGCCGTGAGGAAAAGTTACCCCGTGACCAGTGGGCCGAAGTGGTTGCTCCGTTCCTGGCATCCGGACCCCAGCAAGTTTTTTGATTTGGCAGACGACCAGGCTGCTGACTATTCCACGGTGAAGGGGAGATCCTGGCCAGACTGGGGAGTAAGCGTGTTGGTCCGGGCTCAGCGTGTCCACCAGTGGGACTTTAACGTGGCTGAACCCGCCAGGCCGCAGTACTATGAGTTGCTGCACAGGTTGCAAAAATGGCTGCAGCCTGAGGTTCTGAGTCCGACTGCTATGCTGGACCGGCTGCTGGCCGACATGTTTTGGAGGGCCTTGCCTTACCCCTTCAACACTGGATCGGCCAGGTATCCCCACCAATGCCCTTGAGATGGTCGACCTGGTGGAGCGATATGAGGCCACCAGAAACCTGCAGGGGTTCTTTTGGGAGGGCCAGTCAAACCCGAAATCTCCACCCCAGTCCCGGCGGCCGGCCAAACCCGCCCGGAGGTACCTCTTGCAGATCCGTCCCCAGTGGTCTGCTGGCAGTGTCGGGAGCCTGGACACATAAGGGCCAACTGTCCACAGTGGGGGAACCCATGGCGACTAATTATGGGTACCGGGCTTCCATGTATGCCCGGAGACTGTGTCGACCGGCATCCCGAGACAATAGACAGTCGTCATCTGTGTCAGGTGCAAGTCGGGGATAACCTGGCAGTGGCGCTGTTGGACTCAGGGAGCCTGGTAACCCTGGTAAGTGCTGCCCTGGTACAGCCCACCCAGTATACGGGCCGGAAAGTTGGGGTGGTGTGCTATCACTGGATATGTATATCTAAGCCCTGTGCATGTGTACCATTACTTACCATAGTGTGGTTGGGTTATTTCGACTTTTCCTATTTTCCATCACTATTTATACATGTAACTGTGTACTGTCTTTACTATATTATTTTTATTTGGTGTGCAACGCCAGGCTGGCGTTTTCTGTTGCTCCCTGTCCCCTCTTTTAATAGCATAAATATGCTTTTATTATGATATAAGTAAAGATTTAAACATATTTTCATAAAGCTACAGTGTGAGCTCCATTTTTCTTTTTCTCCTATGTGTGGGCATAGCCTGCAGTCCGGTAATCTGCATAAGCTCGGCCCACACAGTGCTGTAGAGCGATCTGTGCCTGCAGGGAAGAGAGGACTGTGCGCTTCAGGAATCGGACAAGGTGAGTAGTTACTGTGTTTTGTTTTGTTTTTTTACTATGCAGGGGGAGCAGAGGAGTTTATTAATATGGAGGGGGCACAGACGGAATTACTAATATGGAGGGGGCACAGAGGGCATTACTACAATGAAGAGGGCACAATGGGCATTATTACTGTGAAGGGGCACAATGGGCATTATTACTGTGAAGGGGCACAATGGGCATTATTACTGAAAGCGGGCACAATGGCCATTATTACTGTAAATGGGGGCACAGTGGGCATTATTACTATGCAGGGGACACAATGGGGATTATTACTGTAAAGGTGGCCCCATGGGAATTATTAGTGTGAAGGGGACACAATGGGGGTTATTACTGTGAAGGGGACACAAAGAGGGCATTACAACTGTGAAAGGGGCACAGAGAGAGAACAACTACTGTGAGAGGAGGGCACAATGTGTTCCAGAGAAAGGACCCGTCCCGGGTGCAAACACCCTAAGCATGCCACTGATGCTGGTATAATTAATTACTATAATACTGATTTTGAAGGCGACAGACTCCCTCCATACAGTATACACTGAAACCATTCACATAATCTCAAATTACTCCTAAGAAGCTGACAAGGAGGGAGGTGGTAAAAAATGATCAGCTTGCTTAGCTGAATAATTTAACAGTATGTCGCAGGTGACATTCTTTGTATAGGGTCATCAGTACAATATGAAATAACGTCTTGGGTTTTCCCCTGTAAGAGAAACTGGCTAAACCAGTTAAGTAGTGACAAAATAAGGAAAAAGGTAAATGCTTACTACGGACAGCATTGTAAACCAGTCAGGATTACTGCACAGATACAGTGTGGAGACGTGTGAGTATACATGGATATGTACTTTATAATGCACTCATGAGTAGATATTTATATGAAATATTGCTTTGTATGTTCAGCTTTCTGTCATGAATATGTGATAAGGGAAGGGCTCCAGACATTTGAGGTGTTGGGATTTTTTGAAGTGTTTTTGATGTTGAAGTTGAGCTACATGTGACGTGGAGGGAACAATGTAGTCACTTGCTTTCTCTTTTTCCTAAAATAACTATATCGTGAGAACCTCACTAAACAATTCTCCATATCTCAGCTTCCAGGACCCTGAAAGTGTGATACAGGAAAATGGAATATTGGGCTTTGAGCAATTATCACTGAATGTATTAGTTTTTAATGGATTAAACTTTAGATGTTATGAGTTATTGACTGCTTCTAATGCCCTTCATGGTTAGCTAACAGTAGGGGGCTCTAAGACTGGCCATAAACAACATACAGAATCTCCCAGCTGAATGTTTGTTCACCCAACAGTTATCACTCCATATACACTCATATGGCTGCTTAACTTAAGCAAGGCTAAGCAAGCCTGTGTTCTCAGTAGGAGCCACTGCCAGAGGAGTGTCCACAAGAACAAAAGAAAGGGACAGTTGAAATCCAACATCCTAATATCCCTTGATATCTGTAGTTTGCGAAGATTTGAGGCCTCGTACAAATTAGATGGTTGGCCAGGCATCCCAAATTTCCAGGCTCAGACTACATAGAACTAATACTAGTTGGCAGAAAATAGCTCACTGATATTCCAATTGGAATTGCATGCTCTAGTACTGGAACTGGATCACCCTGTCAGAAAAAATTGTATATGTAAATCAGACTGGCACTCCAACGTATGTAATCTATGGACTCTGCTCATTCATAAAATGTAACCTCATTTAATAAAAACACATAATAAAAATAAATGCAATAAAATTCCAGATAAAATAATATATCACATGTGGGTTAGAAATTTATAGACCATATAACGGTAAGTCCACTTTGTATGGTTGTTAAAATAGCATCATAGTTTACAAAAATCCAAATGCATGCAATGAAAAAAAGGGCTCAATTGTTGAGGACTGATTGTATAATTCAAAGTTTAATCATATGTCTGTCTTAAAGAGGCAAGACAGTGTCAGCTAGTCGCTTGAGTTTGTCCTCCTCTGGTATTGTGGTATAAGTAAGTAGATGAACAGTATCACTTTGTGCTCCTCTAATATTGTGGTATAGGTGAATAAATGAACAATATTGCTTGCAATGTTAAACTTGCATGTACCAGTGCATATTAGTTCAAATAGTGAATACACTTGCAAAGTCTGTCAATCCTTCTTTTGTGGATAAAAGAGCCGAAAGATCTAGTATGACTGGTCTTACCTTTTTCAAGGTCTCAGATCACATACATACCAGTCTTCTCATATGTTCATATGACCTGGGGCAAATCTCGGGGGGTATCAGCCGAAATCCTGCGAGATTTGCCCTGGGTCACGTGACACGCCAAAATCTCGGACTCCATTCAGTGTGTACGCCGATGAGCAACCACGGAGAAGCAGAGCCTGAATGTTGAACATGTATGTGATCTGAGACCTTGAAAAAGGTAAGACCAGTCATACTAGATCTTTCAGCTCCCTGAGGTCCGATGCAGTGAAAGGTTTGATAAAGACGAATGAGGCCAGACTTGGAAATGTTATAAAGTTCTGTTACTAAGGCAACTTGAACTTGAGGGTGCAAACAGTTCCAGCAAACTTTAGTGCAAATTCTTTTTCTGTCACCAGTGGAGGAAGGTATGGTGGAAGGCTGACTTGATGCTGCATTCTGTTCATAGCTGACACTGGCCTACAAATGGCTTGGTGACAAGAGTGTCCTTGGCCTGTTTTCCCTCTATTTAAATACGATATCCACAAGAGCTGAATATTGTGAGGATTTGGTGCTCTGCAAGCTGCTTCCCTACTCCTCTAGCAGGAGAGGGGGGAAACACATCCCCTCACTGGCCCATTCTCCTCTCAACTGACTGACACTCTCAGTTTCTAACCCTGGCAGGAAGTTGTCATAATTCACTTCTATCAAAGGGGGGAGAAAAGGAATGGTAAGTTCTATTTCTGGTAGAGTACAGCACTGACAGCCATACTCCACCTGCTGGTAAACCAGGTACATACAGTGGCATGACATACTTTAAGATTACATTCAAATTATGTGAAATACAATAAATCAGTGCAACAATAGTAATGCCCCTACTCTGGGGCATTACAAGGGGTTCTCCCAGAATTATTGAAAATGGCCGGCAGCAACCTGTCCTAGAGTGTTTTGAAAAAATAAAATTTATGGGACTCAGAGCAAAATGTCTTCAAATGTAGCATCTGTGTTTGTAATGTATTTTTCTTTTATTTAAAAAAAATTCTCAATGCAAACCTCCTCAGCATGCTTGCGGTCCTCCCAATGAGCCTAAAACACCACTCTGATGTCTGCTGTATCACAAACCAGGTCTTCCTTCTCCTTTCAATGTAGCTTGTCTTCCAGATGGGCAGCATCTTCAGACCTCTGTTCACACTTGTAGTGTCCCAGGAAACACCTAAATGAGAAATCTGGAGGCAAAGGAACAAACACCCTGGGTGGGATCCAAGAAGCCCTTGAGAAAACCATATGGCAAAACTGGTCAGGTAAAGTGGGTAAAGTACATGGATTGTTTTTATACAAGGCTTAATACAAGATTTAATTTTGTGAGTATAACAATAAATGGAGATTTTAAATTGTACGTGGATCCCACCCAGGGTGTTTGATCCTTTACCTCCTGATTTACCTCATTCAGGTATTTTCTGGAACACCACAAGTGTGAACATAGGACTGAAGATGCTCAGTGGGAGGAGGACTGCAAGCACGCTGGGAGTTTTATTTTTTCAGAAGGTTCTCAATCACAAAAGACTATCGGGACTTGTTTTGAGTGCCATTTTTTATTCTATGGATAGAATAGTGTTGGCTCACCGACTCAATACATATGGTAGGGTGCCTCCAACCAAACCAGATACACCCAATCTGTATAGACAAATATGATAGTAATAATGAAAAAGGTGTGCCCGACCTTTTTGATTATTACTATCACATTTTTTATTCTATGTTTATTTTTACAGTCTTGATACAAAAAAAGAGAAAAAGAGAATAGATCGCACATCCCCAAGCTTAGCTTTGATCGATAACTGCTTCTCAGCGAAATTAACATGACTTCTCAGCACAATATTTAGTGTACAAACCCCCTATACTGCATGCTATATAAGAGGCATTAGTGTATATTTTGATCAAAAGGCATAAGCCCACTCACCGCTGCAAGGTTGCCTCTAAATTTAGCGTAGCACTGCGCAACGACCTCCAGACCCAGCACGGTGAGTGCGCTTATGCCTTTTGACTTCTAGGTAAATCTTCTTCTTTCACTAACACTATGTCATCAACTTGGACATTTCTTCTGGGTCTTTGCCATTTACTTCTTAGCATCAGATTGGCTAAGTATTCTTTTCTCCATCTAATCCAATACTGTTCTGATAGATATTGAACTCTTCGCCATCTACTTTTGGCATATAAATTATCTTTGGTGAACTTGAAAGGCTGTGGCTGTATGTAATCAAACTTAAGGTGAAGTAGATGGTTGGGAGTTAAAGGGTCCAAACTTGTTGGATCGTTGATAATAACAATAGACATTACTTCATAGAATAAGGTCCTAAGTGAAGCATCATCCATTCTTCCGGCATTCTTTTTCAACACTGAACTTAACACATTTCTTACAGTTCTGATTTGTCTTTCCCAAACTCCTCCTGTATGGCTTGAATGTGGAGCATTCATGTGAAAATCACACTGTATCTGTAACAAATACTTAGTTACTTTTTCTTTATCAATCTCCTTTAGAGCTTTCTTCAATTCATTCTTTGCTCCAACAAAATTAGATCCTTGGTCAGATCTAAGCTCTCTGACTACCTCTAATGGCTATAAAAAATCTTAGGGCATTGATGAATGCATCAGTTAACATTATATAGTGATGAGCGGCAGGGGCAATATTTAAATTCGCGATATTTCGTGAATATTCATTAGAATATTCATCATATATTTGTGAATATTCTTATTCGAGATTATGCTATTGATTGTGAAAAATCGGCAATGAAATATTTGCGTAATGCGAATATTCTAAAACCTGAATATATAGCATTATGGAATATAGTGCTATATATTCTTTTTAGAATATTCGTAATTTTTTCCCATCTGAAGTCATGATTCTCCCCTGCGTAAGTTGCTTTTGGGCCAATGACTGTTCACATTAATAGTGCTATATATTCGTGTTTTAGAATATTCGCATTACGCAAATATTACATTGCTGATATTTCGCATGCGAAAAATAGGCAATGTAATATTCACATAGGAGAAAAAAAATTAAATAATGAAGAATATTCTAATTCACTACAGACTACAATATTGCAGCCTTCTCACATTGGCCCACAAGCAAGAAGCAGGTAGGTATACTAGGTAATGGGTTCAGATAAAAAAAAAAAAAGATTATTCGTTTCTACGAATATGCATCACCACATTCGAAATATTCTCGAATTTTCGACGTATCGATATTCGCGATAAAAATGTGAAGTTCGAATATTAGCACTCAACACTATTGACGTATCTTCTAACATTTCCAGGTGAATTGCCCCAGAGCTCAGACATGTAAATATTAGTCCATATCTTTTGTACTTCTTGCAGTTCTGTTTGGGGATGAATGGGCCAAAACAATCCATTCTGCTATAATGAAATGGTGGTGATGGGTATACACAATCTGCGGGTAAATCTGCCTTTCTTTGTTCTTTGGTAGGTCTACGTGCCTTTCTACAGACTACACATTTACTTATATAGTTTGCTATAACTATGCTTCCTTTCACTATCCAATACCTACCTTCTCTGATGAAAGGATTTATTGTGGTAGTGATCAATAATCAATCTTGTGAAGATAGAATTTTCTGGTAGAATTGCTGGATGCTTAACTCGGCTAGGTAACAATGCATTTTCCAGTCTCCCTCCCACCTTCAGTATACCATCCTGCAGAACAAGATTAAGCTTGTACAATGGGTGGTTGTTGGGAAGCCTTTTAGGTGCTTGACTAAGTCTCTTCAACTGTTCACTGCAGAGTCTGTGTTGAATGAGTCTTGACTGTTTTAGCTTTCATTCTTTCTTCTACATTCAATGATTCCTTTTTTCTGATTCCCTTTGCAAAATGTTGCATTCGATCTACTACGTTTATGACTATATTCAATTTTGAACAACCTTCACTTCTGGTTCACCCATAGACAAATATGTATGAGCTTTACTGGGTATGATTTCCTTTTCCTAAAGGAACTCTGGACCGGTGAACCAGTTTAAATTCTTCAATTCTGTTACATTCAGGCCTCTTGAAGCATGATCTGCTGGTTTATGCGTTGTATCAATTTGATGCCAGTGTTCTTGATTTGGTATTTCCTGAATTTTCAGAACTCTGTTGGCGACAAAGACATGGACTCTTCGGGCTTCGTTGTTTATGTATCCTAGGACAACTTGTGAGTGTGTCCAAAAATATTCTTCATCTATTTTCACTTCCAATTCTTCTTTCAGAAACTTGCTTACTGATGCTGAAACAACAGCTGCTGTCAGTTCAATTCTTGGTATTGTCTGAATTCTGGTAGGAGAAACTCTGGCCTTTCCCATAACCAGGGCACAATGTATCTTTTCTTCTCCTATCACTCTGATGTAGGAGCACTAACCATAACCATAACTACTGGCATCTGAAAAGTGATGAAGTTCTATTTTCTAGTACTTTCCAAAATCATGAGGTACAAAACATCTGGGTATCCGAACTTCTCTCAAGTTTTGGAAGTCTCTTATCCAACTCTCCCACCTTGGCCTCAAATTTTCAGGTATGGGCTGATCCCATACTACCGTCTGTCTGCATAATTCTTGCAGAATTCCTCTTGCTTTGAGGATTACTATATAGAGGATCATATATAGAAGCCACCGCGGAAAGAATAGTAGGTCTAGTTTCAACTTTATCTTCAATAGATACTTCAAAGAAGAACTTTTCATTCTCTACATTCCATCCTAATACAAATACGTTCTGAACTGGAAGATAATTATAATTGAGATCTACAGTCGTGGCCAAAAGTTTTGAGAATTACATAAATTTTGGAAATTGGAAAAGTTGCTGCTTAAGTTTTTATAATAGCAATTTGCATATACTCCAGAATGTTATGAAGAGTGATCAGATGAATTGCATAGTTCTTCTTTGCCATGAAAATTAACTTAATCCCCCCAAAAAACTTTCCACTACATTTCATTGCTGTCATTAAAGGACCTGCTGAGATCATTTCAGTAATCGTCTTGTTAACTCAGGTCAGAATGTTGACGAGCACAAGGCTGGAGATCATTATGTCAGGCTGATTGGGTTAAAATGGCAGACTTGACATGTTAAAAGGAGGGTGATGCTTGAAATCATTGTTCTTCCATTGTTAACCATGGTGACCTGCAAAGAAATGCGTGCAGCCATGATTGCGTTGCATAAAAATGGCTTCACAGGCAAGGATATTGTGGCTACTAAGATTGCACCTCAATAAACAATTTATAGGATCATCAAGAACTTCAAGGAAAGAGGTTCAATTCTTGTTAAGAAGGCTTCAGGGCGTCCAAGAAAGTCCAGCAAGAGCCAGGATCATCTCCTAAAGAGGATTCAGCTGCGGGATTGGAGTGCCACCAGTGCAGAGCTTGCTCAGGAATGGCAGCAGGCAGGTGTGAGTGCATCTGCACGCACAGTGAGGCGAAGACTTTTGGAAGATGGCCTGGTGTCAAGAAGTACAGCAAAGAAGCCACTTCTCTCCAAAAAAAACTCATCAGGGACAGATTGATCTTCTGCAGAAAGTATGGTGAATGGACTGCTGAGGACTGGGGCAAAGTCATATTCTCCGATGAAGCCTCTTTCCGATTGTTTGGGGCATCAGGAAAAAGGCTTGTCCGGAGAAGAAAAGGTGAGCGCTACCATCAGTCCTGTGTCATGCCAACAGTAAAGTATCCTGAGACTATTCATGTGTGGGGTTGCTTCTCATCCAAGGGAGTGGGCTCTCTAACAATTTTGCCCAAAAACTCAGCCATGAATAAAGAATGGTACCAAAACACCCTCCAACAGCAACTTCTTCCAACAATCCAACAACAGTTAAATGAAGAACAATGCATTTTCCAGCACAATGGAGCACCGTGCCATAAGGCGAAAGTGATAACTAAGTGGCTCGGAGACCAAAACTTTGACATTTTGGGTCCATGGCCTGGAAACTCCCCAGATCTTAATCCCATTGAGAACTTGTGGTCAATCCTCAAGAGGCGGGTGGACAAACAAAAACCCACTAATTCTGACAAACTCCAAGAAGTGATTATGAAAGAATGGGTTGCTATCAGTCAGGAATTGGCTAAGAAGTTGATTGAGAGCATGCCCAGTCGAATTGCAGAGGTCTTGAAAAAGAAGGGCCAACACTGCAAATACTGACTCTTTGTATAAATGTCATGTAATTGTCGATAAAAGCCTTTGAAACGTATGAAGTGCGTGTAATTATATTTCACTTCATCACAGAAACAACTGAAACAAAGATCTAAAAGCAGTTTGGCAGCAAACTTTGTGAAAAATAATATTTGTGTCATTCTCAAAACTTTTGGCCACGACTGTACATTCTTTATTGTTGATGCATATTCAGAGTCACTGATGGATTCCAGTACCTCTCTGTTGTTTGAGATTAATTTCCTCTTGCACATAACTATTGCCTTTCTTTCACTAGTTTGATTGCAGATTCTGTGGACTCTAGACTTATAACACCATCATGTACATAAAAGTTTTTCTTCAGAAAATTTGCTGCTGATGGGCAATCCTTTTCATTTTGATTGGCCAGGTACTTCATACCAGGGGCGTACATAGAAATCACTGGGCCCCATAACAAGAATCTGAAATGGGCACCCTTAACCCCACCCACTACCCACCCCTGGCCCCTCCCACCTCCCCCTTAACCCCACCCTCCCATCTCCTGTCCTGGCTCCTCCCATGCCACACCCCCATTAAATAAATTTATACATGACCTACTGAAACTACTGGGGGGGCTGTGGATGGCACTGTTATGGGATGGGGGGCTGTGGATGGCACTGTTATGGGATGGGGGGGCTGTGGATGGCACTGTTATGGGGGGGATCTGTGGATGGCACTGTTATGGGGGATCTGTGGATGACACTGTTATGGGGATCTGTGGATGGCACTGTTATGGGGATCTGTGGATGGCACTTATGGGGGATCTGTGGATGGCACTGTTATGGGGATCTGTGAATGGCATCCACAGCCCCCATCCCATAACAGTGCCATCCACAGCCCTCCTCCCATCCCATAACAGTGCCATCCACAGCCCCCCATCCCATAACAGTGCCATCCACAGCCCCCCATCCCATAACAGTGCCATCCACAGCCCCCTATCCCATAACAGTTCCATCCACAGCCCCCACCCCCAATCCCATAACAGTGCCATCCACAGCCCCCCATCCCATAACAGTTCCATCCACAGGCCCCCTCCCCATTACCGCTCCTGTCAAGTTTCTAAATTCAATTACGGTACTCTGTACCATAATCCATAATATAAATAATGCCCCCTCTGTTTTAATTTATCATAAACTCACATGAGGTGCACCGGCAGTGAATACTTCACGCAGGCCGGGCGGGCGGCGCAGCGTGACTGTCTCATGTCACGTGCCTGCCCGGCCTGCTTTATGAATGAAGCAGGCGGCGCAGGCATGTGACGTCAGTCACGCTGCGCTCGCCCGCCCGGCCTGCGTGAAGTATTCACTGCCGGTGCGCCTCATGTGAGTTTATGATAAATTAAAACAGAGGGGGCATTATTTATATTATGGATTATGGTACAGAGTACCGTAATTGAATTTTAGAACTTGACAGGAGTGGTGGGGCCGGAGTGCCCAGCCGCAAATACCCGCCCCCAGCTCCTCCTCCCTGATTATACATCGCAGGCTGCTGTTCGTGCAAAGTGGGGGGGGGGCGGAGCGTTCCATGGCTTCGGGCCCCCCTGTGCTGCGGGCCCCATAGCAGTGGCGTGGTCTGCCTCTATTGACGGTACGCCACTGCTTCATACCATAATTGGCGCAACCTGGAGACGATGCTGCTCTAAACAAGTGTACTTTCATTCTGTATTCTGCTGGCTTTGTATCTGTATCTCCGTCCTCTCACCATAGGAACCTCAGTAAGTCTCTATCTTAATTCTTCACATGAAACTGGTGGAACATCTTTTCAACGTCACACATGACTGCTACAGGATACTTTCTGAATCTACAGAGTAGATTGTAAGATCTGGTCCTTTTATTAGATGATTGTTCAATGCAACACCATTGTACTTTGCTGAGCAATCAAATACTACTCTAATCTGGTTTGGTTTCTTTGAGTGGTAAACACCTTGATGTGAGATGTACCACACTTCTCCTTCTTTAGATTGGTTATTAACTTTCTCTGCATGTCCTTCTTCAAGGATGCCTTCCATGAAGTTCAAATAATCCTGCTTGAATTTAGGATCTCTGCCCATCTTTTTCTTCAAACATTTCAATCTTGTTAGGGCAAGATTTCTGTTAATTGGCAGATGAGTTTGTTCTCTAAAAGGTAAGGTCATTTCAAGATGACCTTGTTGAGTCTGCTGAATACTTTCTTCTAGAGTGTGTACGAACTTTATGTAGAACTTATGTCTGCAAAGTCGTATTCAAGGATCTTGATTACTTTCACTGTACTTACGGTTGGTAACTCTTGGACAGATATTCAATGACACAATCCTGTCACCTGTCTTGAGTTCGCAATCTGCTGTTTTCCTCCAACAAAACCCCATCCTAGATCAGTTTGAACAGCGTAGGGTTCACCCTTTCCTCCTGTGAATACCTTTCGTGGTACCAAAGCTTCGGGACAGTCATAGCCTATCAACAGTCCAACACCAGACTCCTTCAGCAGGGACATTTCATGAGATATGACAGATAGGTGCTCCCATTTATTAGCTGTTTCATAGGTAGGTATGCAATCTCGATCTAGAGGTATATCATCTTTTGTATAAGCTGGAGGTCGATTTTATGTGCAGTTTGAATAAACTCTTAGTCCTTTGACCGTTTGACTGTTCACTAATGTGTCTCTCCCCGTCATTGTTTGAGCTTCACTGGTTCTGTAGCCACTTGTAATTTCTTGCAGATTTTTTGATCAATGAAGGTGACGTCACTATGGGCATCCAGTAGCTTATAGACATATACCTTTTTGTTCCTCCTTTTAGGATTTGAAATGCACACTGGTAGAACCATTGATGTGCCGTTGCTTTTTCCTTCCCTCACTTTGCAAGAGAATAACGATACTTTGTTTTCTTCCTCAGCAGCTTTAGGTATTGAGGATTTATCTTTTTTGGATGTTCTTCATTTCATGTAGTAGTGTAGGATAGCATCCTTTGCAAAAGCTGCATGTGGCCTTTTTCTTACACTCCTTAGTAACATGGCCTTTTCTTAGGCATCCAAAACATAGTTGGTTATCAAGTACTAATTTTTTCATTTCATCTGGGGACTTCTCCTTCAATTGTTGGCACTTATGTTGGGAGTGGTTCTCTCCACAGAACATACACTTCAAGGTAGTCTGAAGATTTGTTGGTTCTCTCTCTCTACTGATCCCAGTAGTAATTTTGAACTTGCTCTCGTAGGTATCTGAAACTTTGGCTGCTGTATTGGTTGCAAAGCTAGTTGCTCTTATGCATCTTATCTCTCTTGCAGGCCCTTCTTCTAAGGATTTTAAGGCGTAAGATGCTGTTACTGGATTACATGCTATCTGTGCTTCCTTATTGATGAACTCAGAGAACTCTTTAAAACTTGGGAAGTCCTTACTTAGATCTAACTGTTCAGTCACATAGCGATTCCATCTAGAAGCCACTTCTTAGGGTAGCTTAGCTAGCATCCTGTGGTTTTCTAGATAGTTGTTCAGTACTTCTAGTCCTCGTACATGTGGGATAGCACTGCTGCATGCTTTCAGGAAGTCACCATACTCTTGGAGTCTGAAGTGTTCTTTAGGACCTATTTTAAGCCAGTTATTTAATTTCTCTCTAAAAGCTCTTTGTAGTAACAAAGGATGACCATATCTTGCATTTAATTTTCTCCAAGCTTGCTTGTAGGCTTCTTTGTCTTTAAGAACTTTCTTTGCTTCCACACTAACATATCTCTGAAGGTACAGTAGAATAACTTGTCGACTGGACTGAAGCAATGATGCTCAATGATCATTTCAAAACTTGCCTTCCACTCTATGGGCTTCAGTACGTCTCCTGAAAATACAGTCGGTTCCGGAACAGGAAGTCTAGCCAGGACTGTTCTCTGTTGTCTTGCTGGGACAATAGTTGTAACATTTTCTTGACGATTGCAGTGACATCTAGGGATAGAATCACCCGGTTCTATTTTCTCACTTAGATCTGAATTTGAGTCCCTTTCTTCATCTTTTCCGGTAGAGATAGAAGGTAAATTCACACACCTTTTTCCTAACACTGGACTAGGTGTCTCTTTTTCTTTCTGAGCAGGGATGGAAGCATAACGACTTATTTCCTCACTAAATGCTGGAAATTTGCTTCCATTCTCCTTGGCGTATGGAGGAAAGTAGGAGTCTGCTTCTTCACTTTGGACAGATTTGGACCTATAATTACTGTTCATGTCCTCTTCGTGTACTATAAGTCTGGCTTCTATAATCTTAACTTATTTCTGCCTTTCCAGACTTTTCATTTCAGCTTCCATTTGATGGCGCTGTGCCTCCATTTCAGCTTCCATTTGATGGTGCTGTGCCTCCATTTCAGCTTCCATTGATGGCAGCTTCTATCTCAATTTCTGCTCTCTTGACAGCAAGTTGTTCAACTAATTCCTTTCTTTAGGCTAAAGTACTTAAGGACTCTGATATGTGGCTGGCATTTCTGCTAGCGAAGGAAGTTCCACTTGAGATTGTGGTTTCCCCTAAGGACCTAGCATAGTCTCTCATAAAAAGCTCGTTCATTCTCTTTCTTGCCTTAACTTCATCATAGTTAGCTCCAGATGATAGTTCTCTCATAAGCTTTACTAACACAGTACATGTGTCCATGTTCCTTACAAATCCTGGGAAGGTGTCGTAAATGACCGCAGGTTGACATATGTTGCCATAAGCTCTAAATCACATTCTTCTACCGTCTCTACCATGTCACTCAAGTTCCTTTTTATACTTTATACAGATGGAAGCGCTCAATGCTGGAGCGCTGGCGCCCACATACTGCAGCGGGGCACGGGAGAACATAGTTCCCTGCTCCACTGCTGATCACCACTATGGGCTTCAGACCTAGTAGGCCTGAGGCCTATACGGTAGTGAAATCCCAGCGCAGGCGTGCGTGAAGATGTCATTGCGCGCGCCTGTACCTGGACACAGCAACACAGTGAAATGTGAATACCTTCCTCTGCAAGCAAGCGCCTGGACATAGGTGAGTATTTTGCTTATATTTTTGTATTTTTATTTTATGTGCCAAGTAACTTTGGGGGACACAGGAGGACACTTGGGGGGGAAATATTATGGGGGATACTGTGTGGGGGCAATAATTATGGGAGGGATTACTATGTGTGGGACAAATTACTAAATGGGGGCAATATGGGGGAAACTACTGTGTGGGGCACATTACTATAAGGGGGTGTGTGGGGAAAACTACTGTGTTGGAGCAGTGTGGTGTACACTACTGTGTGGGGGGCAGTTTGGGGTACACTACTGTGTGGGGAACAGTGTGGGGTACACTACTGTGGGGGCAGTGTGGCGTACACTACTGTGGGGGCAGTGTGGGGGACACTACTGTGTGGGGGCAGTGTGGGGTACACTACTGTGTGGGGGCAGTGTGGGGTACACTAATGTGTGGGGGGCAGTGTGGGGTACACTACTGTGTGGGCGAAACTACTGTAGGGGGGCTGTGTGGGGGAAACTACTGTAGGGGGACAGTGTGGGGGACACTACTGTAAGGGGGCAGTGTGGGGGAAACTACTGTAGGGGTACAGTGTGGGGGAAACTACTTTGTGTTGCAAATTACTATATGGGGCAGTGTGTGGGAAATTACTGTGTGGGGGCAAATTACTGTGGGGGGATTACTATGGGGGGCAGTGTGGGGGAAATTACTATATGAGGGCAGCGTGGGGGAGTTGCTATTGGGGAAGCACTGTAGGGGAAATTCTATTATTTTTGTGGACAATATACAGGGATTATTGCCTGGAGCACAATATAGGGTGTTATTATTATTGGGGGCACTCTAGGGAACATTATAGCTACTATAGGTACATTTGGGGTAATTCCGCAAATCGGTGTAAAGTAGAACTGGCTAAGTTGCTGATAGCATCCAATCAGATTCCACCATTTATATTTGACAGCTTATTTGGAAATTCAGTTGTACTTTATACTAGTTTGATAAATGACCCCAATTATGTCTACTGGGGTCACAATTATTTTCAGCAGTATAGTACCTGGGACATTGGGGAGCACCACAGGCAGAGTATAGGCACAGAATAGCAGTAAATGCAGGCAAAAAATGACTTTCACTTTAAATACTTTAGAGTCCATGTACTACAACTGTCCTTTGTTTTACTTTAAAGTCTTTTATTCCTGAACACAAAAATGTCTCTTTATGCCAAAACCTACAGTTGTGTTCAAAATTATTCAACCCCCACTGAAATTGAGTGTTTTGGCCAGTTTGACATTGATTTTGATCATTTCAGTCATCTTGTTTACAATTAAATCAAAGAGGTACTTGTAAGTCAGACAAATATAACATAACATTTATAATGAAATAACCACAAAGGTCTTTTCTGTGCCCACATCATTATCAGTTTTATTCAACCCCCAAGTGACATTCAATCTTAGTACTTAGTACAACATCCTTTTCCAGTTATAACAGCTTTTAAACGTGAAGCATAGCTTGACACAAGTGTCTTGCAGCGATCTACGGGTATCTTCGCCCATTCTTCATGGGCAAAAGCCTCCAGTTCAGTCATATTCTTAGGCTTGCGCGCTGCACCTGCTTTCTTTAAGTCCCACCAGAGGTTGTCAATCGGATTTAAGTCTGGTGACTGCGATGGCCACTTCAAAATGTTCCAGCCTTTAATCTGCAACCATGCTCTAGTGGACTTGGAGGTATGCTTGGGATCATTATCCTGTTGAAAGTTCCAACGTCTCCCAAGCCTCAGGTTTGTGACGGACTGCATCACATTTTCATCCAATATCTCCTGGTACTGAAGAGAATTTATGGTACCTTGCACACGCTGAAGCTTCCCTGTACCTGTAGAAGCAAAACAGCCCCAAAGCATGATTGACCCCCCGCCATGCTTCACAGTAGGCAAGGTGTTCTTTTCTTCATAGGCCTTGTTCTTCCTCCTCCAAACATAGCGTTGATCCATGGGCCCAAACAGTTCTAATTTTGTTTCATCAGTCAACAGACCACTATCCCAAAACTTTTGTGGTTTGTCCACATGACTTTTGGCATATTGCAGTCGACTCTTCTTATTCTTTGGAGACAGCAAGGGGGTGTGCCTGGGAGTTCTGGCATGGAGGCCTTCATTATGCAGTGTGTGCCTTATTGTCTGAGCTGAAACTTCAGTACCGACATCTGACAAATCTTTTTTCAGTTCCTCAGCAGTCACACGGGGACTTTTCAACACTTTGCGCTTCAGGTAGCACACAGCAGTCGAAGTCAGCATCTTCTTTCTGCCATGATCAGGTAGCGTTTCAACACCTCGATGTTTAGGTTCAAGTCAATGGGGACCCGAACTTTTGGGCACTAAAAAGGCTGTAAAATAGCCCAGGAAAGGGCTAGAGGGCTGCAAAAGGCAGCAAAATGTAGGTAAATCCCCAGCAAACAAATGTGGATAGGAAAATGAATAAAAATAAAATAAATAAAAATTAACCAATTTTCAATTGGAGAGAGGTCCCATAGCAGAGAATCAGGCTTCATGTCACCCACCAATGGAGAAGGCCACTTTTACTTGTTTAGGCCTCAGCACCCAGACAGAGGAGATAGGTGGCATAGCAGAGAATCAGGCTTCATGTCACCCACCAATGCAGCAGGCCACTTTCAGATATTTAGGCCCCGGGACCAAGACAGGGAGAGAGGTCACAGAGCAGAGAATCAGGCTTCATGTCACCCACTAATGGAACAGGCCACTTTCAGATATTTAGGCCCCGGCACCAAGACAGAGGAGAGAGGTCGCATAGCAGAGAATCAGGCTTCATGTTACCCACCATTGGTACAGGCCACTTTATGATATTTAGGCCCCTTGCACCCAGACGGAGGAGAGGTTCATTCAACTTTGGGTTGCCCCGCAATATAATGGTAAAATTAAAAAAAGAGGATTGAATGAAGAAGTGCCCTGGAGTCCAAGAATATATGGTTAAGGGGAGGTAGTTATAAATGTCTAATCTGTAAAAGGGATGGACAGGTCCTGTGGGATCCATGCCTGGTTCATTTTTATGAACGTCAGCTTGTCCACATTGGCTGTGGACAGGTGGCTGTGTTTGTCTGTAATGACGCCACCGGCCATGCTGAATACACGTTCAGACAAAACGCTGGCCACCGGGCAGGCCAGCACCTCCAAGGCATAAAAGGCTAGCTCTGGCCACGTGGACAATTTGGAGACCCAAAAGTTGAATGGGGCCGAAACATCAGTCAGTACATGGAGGGGTGTGCACACGTACTGTTCCATCATGTTAGTGAAATGCTGCCTCCTGCTAACAAGTTCCGTATCAGGTGGTGGTGCAGTTAGCTGTGGCGTGGTGACAAAACTTTTCCACATCTCTGCCATGCTAACCCTGCCCTCAGAGATCTGGCCGTGACACAGCTGCGTTCGCGACCTCTCGCTCCTCCTCTGCCTTCGCCTTGGGCTTCCACTTGTTCCCCTGTGACATTTGGGAACGCTCTCAGTAGCACGTCTACCAACATGCGCTTGTACTCGCGCATCTTCCTATCACGCTCCAGTGCAGGAAGTAAGGTGGGCACATTTTCTTTGTACCGGGGATCCAGCAGGGTGGCAACCCAGTAGTCCGCACACGTTAAAATGTGGGCAACTCTGCTGTCGTTGCGCAGGCACTGCAGCATGTAGTCGCTCATGTGTGCCAAGCTGCCCAGCAGTAAGGACAAGCTGTCCTCTGTGGGAGGCGTATCGTCATCGTCCTCCATTTCCCCCCAGCCACGAACCAGTGATGTTTTCCTCATTGTTACCGTTCACCACAATAAGAAAAAAATGATTTGGCCCAATGTATTGAATTCATATTCAGGCCTTTTTTTACAGGCACCTAACACTATCTGCCTATCTATTTATGTACCGTATTACACTAATCCAGGTACAGCAGTAACCACAGATTTAGGGAATATCAATTGTAGGCCTAGTATTTAGGCCCTGGATGAAAGATATTCTTTTACGGACAGATTTACACTTGGAGATGCACAGTAGTGTGTGAAAAAATATATAGGATTATGCTTTCAGCACTTGTATTTTAACACTTTGTGTAATATACCCTTTAACGGAAAGAAATACATTTAGAGATGCAAAACTGTGTGTGCAAATGTAGAGGATTATGCTGTATTTTAATACTTACTGTAATATACCCTTTAACGGAAAGAAATACACTTGGAGATGCACGGTATCGTGTGAAGTTATTGAGGATGATCCTATCAGCACTTGTATTTACACCTTGAGTGTAATATACCCTTTTACGGACAGAAATACACTATGAAATGCACAGTGAGTGCATGCAAATTTAAAGGATTATGCTTTCAGCAATTGTAATTTAACGCTTTGTGTAATATACCCTTTTATGGAAAGAAATACACTTGGAGATGCACGCTGAGTGTAATATACCCTTTTACGGACAGATTTACACTTGGCCTGCAACAGCTGGAACACCAGATTTTGGGTATTGCTATTTTGGCAATTGAATTTCACCCCAGAACAAAATATATCCTTTGACGGATACTATTAAACTACTTGTCCAGCCACAGCTAGAACACCAGATTTACTGTATTTCTATTTTTGCAACTGAATTTCACCCCTGAAAATAATATATCCTTTGAGGGACACTATGAAACTTGTCCAGTCACAGCTGGAACACCAGATTTACGGTATTGCTATTTTGCCAATTGAATTTCACCCCAGAACAAAATATATCCTTTGACGGATACTATTAAACTACTTGTCCAGCCACAGCTAAAACACCAGATTTACTGAATTTCTATTTTTGCAACTGAATTTCACCCCAGAAAATAATATATCCTTTGACGGACACTATGAAACTTGTCCAGTCACAGCTGGAACACCAGATTTACGGTATTGCTATTTTGGTAATTGAATTTCAACCCAGAACAAAAGCTATACTTTTACGGACACTATGAAACTTGTCCAGCCACAACTGAAACTACTGATTTAGGGTATTGCTATTTTGGCAATTGAATTTCACCCAAGAACAAAAGCTATCCTTTGACGGACAGTATAAAACTTGTCCTGCCACAGCAGAAACCACTGATTTAGGGTATTGCTATCTTGGAAATTGAATTTCACTCCAGAAAAAAATAAATATTCTTTGCCAGACAGTATTACACTTGGCAAGCCACAGCTGGAACACCAGATTTAGGGGATTGCTATTTTTTTAAGTGAATTTCACCTCTCAATAAAATATAGAAAATTCTATCCTGAGTTGTCTAGGGGTGACAATAAGCACAGCCAAGCCCCTGATGTAGGATATAGCAAAAAAAAAAACATCCTACTATTGATGGATTAATGGACTTGGTGGCAGCTTGTGCTGGCGCACCACAAGACACAAAATGGCCGCCGATCACCCCAGAAAAAAGTGACAGAAAAACGCTCTGGGCAGCCTGAAAACAGTGAGCAATCAACCAGCAGAAGTTGAATGATTCACAGCTGTAGATCGATCACTTCATTAAATGTTTTTGCTGAGTTAATCCCTGTCTAATCTCGCCCTAACAGCAGCTGCTATCCCTACACTAATCAGAGCAGAGTGACGTGCAGTACGACGTGACTCCAGCTTAAATAGAGGCTGGGTCACATGCTGCACTTGGCCAATCACAGCCATGCCAATAGTAGGCATGGCTGTGATGGCCTCTTGGGGCTAGTAGTATGACGCTTGTTGATTGGCTGCTTTGCAGGCTTTCAAAATGCGCAATAGAAATCACCGAACAATGAACCCCAACTTTTACGTAAATGTTCAGGTTCAGGTCCGTGTTACGAACACCCCCAAATTCGGTACGAACCCGAACTATACAGTTCGGGTTCGCTCATCCCTATTAAACAACTCTGCTGCTGCAGAACCTCATAACAGGTCCCCCAAGTTGGTGCAGAACCTCATACTACACACCCAAAACCAGTCCAGCAAAATCCGCCTTCTAAAAAACATTTTGCATTCCCTTCATTCTGTGCCCTGCTATTTGGCCATACAGAAGTTTACGACCACATATGGAGTGTTTCTGCAAACTACAGAATCTGGGCAATAATTATTGCATTTTGATTGGCCGTTAACCCTCGCTTTGTTACTAGAAAAAATGGATGAAAATGGAAAATTTTCCAACAAAAAAAATCAAAATTCTGTAATTTTTTCTTCATTTGCCATTAACTCTTGTGGAAAATCTAAAGGGTTAATGACATTTTTAAAATCTGTTTTGAATACCTTGAGGGGTGTAGTTTCTAGAATGGGGTGGTTTCTATTATGTAAGCCTCATAAAGTGACTTCAGACCTGAACTGGTCCCTAAAAAGTGAGTTTTTTAAAATTTCAGAAAAATTTCAAGTTTACGGTATTGCTCTTTTGGCAATTGAATTTAACCCTAGAAAAAAATATATCATTTGCCGGACACTATTAAACTTGGCCAGCCACAGGTGAAACTACTGATCTACGGTATTGCCATTTTGGCTATTGAATTTCACTCCAGAACAAAATATATCCTTTGCCGGACACTATTAAACTTTGCCAGCCACTGCTGGGACACCAGATTTATGGTATTGCTATTTTGGCAATTGAATTTCACCCCAGAACAAATTATATCCTTTGCCGGACACTATTAAACTTTGCCAGCCACTGCTGGGACACCAGATTTACGGTATTACTATTTTGGCAATTGAATTTCACCCGAGAAAAAATATATATCTTTTCTGGACACTTAAACTTGGCCAGCCACAGTTGAAACCACTGATTTATGGTATTGCTATTTGGGCAATTGAATTTCACCGCAGAAAATAATATATCCTATGACGGACACTATGAAACTTGTCCAGTCACAGCTGGAACATCAGATTTACGGTATTCATATTTTTGCAACTGAATTTCACCCCAGAAAATAATAAATCCTTTGCCGGACACAATTAAACTTGGCCAGCGACTGCTGGGACACCAGATTTACGGTATTGCTATTTTGGCAATTGAATTTCCTCCTAGAAAAAAATATATCCTTTGCCGGACACTATTAAACTTTGCCAGCCACTGCTGGTACACCAGATTTAGAGGATTGTTATTTTGGCAATTGAATTTCACCCCAGAAAAAAATCTATCCTTTGCCAGACAGCAGACATTGTTACACTTGGCTAGCCACAGTTCGAACACCAGATTTAGAGGATTGCTAATTTGGCAATTGAATTTAACCCCTTAATAAAATATAGAAATTTCTATCATTAGTTTCTAGGGGTGACAATAAGCACAGCCAAGCCCCTGATGTAGGATATAGCAAAAAAAAAAAAAAACCTAGTATTGATGGATTGATGGACTTGGTGGCAGCTTGTGCTGGTTCACCACAAGACACAAAATGGCCGCCCATCAAAGTGACAGAAAAACGCTTTGTGCAGCCTACAAACCAGTGAGCAATTAACTAACAGAAGTTGAATGATTCACAGCTGTAGATCGATCACTTCATTAGGTGTTTTGCTGACTTTTCCCTGCCTAATCTCACCCTCACAGAAGCTGCGTCCTCTCCCTACAGTAATCAGAGCGCTACGTGACTCCAGCTTAAATAGAGGCTGGGTCACATGCTGCACTTGGCCAATCACAGCCATGCCAATAGTAGGCATGGCTGTGATGGCCTCTTGGGGCTAGTAGTATGACGCTTGTTGATTGGCTGCTGTGCAGACATTCAGAAAGCGGGAAGAAATCGCCGAACAACGGACCCAAACTTTTTTTGAAAATGTTCGGGTCCGGGTCCCGAACACCACAAAATTCGGTACGAACCCGAACTATCCAGTTCGGGTTCGCTCATCCCTACTTTTAAACGCTTTTACTTATGCAGGCCATTCAGAGGCCATTTTTCGTCACATATTGTACTTCATGACAGTGGTAAAATGGAGTCGAAAAATTTCATTTTTATTTATAAAAAAATACCAAATTTACCAAAAATTTGGAAAAATATGCAATTTTTCAAGTTGCAATTTCTCTACTTCTATAATACATAGTAATACCGCCAAAAAAAGTATTGATTTGCATTCCCCATTTGTCTACTGCATGTATCGATCATTTTGGGAATGCCATTTCATTTTTTTGGGGACGTTACAAGGCTTAGAAGTTTAGAAGCAGTTTACGGTATTGCTCTTTTGGCAATTGAATTTAACCCTAGAAAAAAATATATAATTTGCCGGACACTATTAAACTTGGCCAGCCACAGGTGAAACTACTGATCTACGGTATTGCCATTTGGTTAAATTCAATTGCCAAAAGAGCAATACCGTAAATCTGGTGTCCCAGCAGTGGCTGGCAAAGTTAAATAGTGTCCGGCAAAGGATATATTTTGTTCTGGGGTGAAATACAATTGCCCAAATAGCAATACCATAAATCAGTGGTTTCAGCTGTGGCTGGCCAAATTTAATAGTGTCCGACAAAGGATATATTTTTTTCTGGGTTGAAATTTAATTGCCAAAATAGCAATACCGTAAATATGATGTCCAAGCAGTGGCTGGCCAAGTTTAATAGTGTACGGCAAAGGATTTATTATTTTCTGGGGTGAAATTCAGTTCCCAAATTAGAAATACAGTAAATCTGGTGTTCCAGCTGTGACTGGACAAGTTTAACCTCTTTCCGACCGCCTAACGCAGGATTGCGTCCTGCGGGCGGTCGGTTCATTCCTCTTTGACGCGTGGGCGCGTCATCTCGCGAGACGCGAGATTTCCTGTGAACGCGCGCACGCGCGCGTTCACAGGATCGAATCGGGGAGAAGTTAAACTACAGCCTGCTAGCGCTGATCGTGCGCTGGCAGGCTGTAAAAGTTAAAAAAAATGGCATATCAGATGCTGTTTTGTTAACAGCGTCTGATATGCTTGCTGTTCGTTCCTTTGGTGGTCCCTTTTGCTTGGGACCACCAAAGGAAACTTTTATAAGTGCACCAATCACCACACAGACCCCCCATCCATCCCCCCCGTCACTGATTAACCCCCGATTAACCCCTGATCACCCCATGTCACCTCCTGTCACCCCCCTGTCACTAATCACCCCCCAGTAAGGCTCATTCAGACGTCCGTATGTGTTTTCCGGATCCATGGATCCGCAAAACACGGACACCGGCAATGTGCTTTCCGCATTTTGCGGATCCGCACAATGCCAGAACTATATAGAAAATGCCTTTTCTTGTCCGCAATTGCGGATAAGAATAGGACATGCTCTATATTTTGCGAAGCTGCCGGATGTTTGGGGGCCGAAACCCGGAAGTTTGTGGCCGCAGCTCCGCAAATGCTGATGCGGCGAGCACATAGTGTGCTCCCCGCATCACCGCCAGCCCCATTCACACTGAATGGGTCTGCATCTATTCCGCAGAATTGCGGAATAGATGCTGACATTTTTTGCGGACGTGTGAATGGGGCCTTACTACTTTTTTTTTGCACATTTTTTGGCAGAGATTTTTTTATCCACATTGATAGATACGAATGAGGAAATCTGTGCCGTTCATTTATTTTTTTTTGCACATTTTTTGGCAGAGATTTTTTCATCCACATTGATCGATGCGAATGAGGAAATCTGTGCCGTTCATTTTTTTTTTTCAGCCCAGAGGATGAACAGAAAAAAAAAATCTCCTTACCCGTATGCTCAATATAAGGAGAATCGCAGAAACTCCTAATGCTGGCCATACGTGTAATGATTGCGGAGACCCTCAAATGCCAGGGCAGTACAAACACCCCACAAGTGACCCCATTTTAGAAAGAAGACACCCCATTCGCTGAGGGGTATGGTGAGTTCCTGTAAAATTTTATTTTTTGTCACAAGTTAGTGGAATATGAGACTTTATAAAAATATATATATATATATATATATCAATTTCTGCTAACTTGTGCCAAAAAAAAAAAATTCTGTGAACTCGCCATGCCCCTCACAGAATACCTTGGGGTGTCTTCTTTCCACAATGGGGTCACTTGTGTGGTATTTATACTGCCCTGGCATTTTAGGGGCCCTAAAGCGTGAGAATCCATATGCATAAAAATGCCCTGTGAAATCCTAAAGGTACTCATTGGAATTTGGGCCCCTTTGTGCATTTTGGCTGCAAAAAAGTGGCACACATGTGGTATCACCGTACTCAGATGAAGTAGGGCAATGAGTAAATGAGCTGTAAACGACAACTTTTTAATTTTATTTATACAAAGTTGTCAGTTTACAGAGATATTTCTCTCACCCATCATGGGTATATGTAAAAATACACCCCAAAACACATTGCCCTACTTCTCCTGAGTACGGCGTTACCACATGAGTGACACTTTTTTGCAGCTTGGGTGCGCAAAGGGGCCCAAATTCCAACGAGTACCTTTAGGTTTTACAGGATTGCTCACAATTTAGCCCCCCCAAAATGCCAGAACAGTACAAACACCCCACAAATGACCCCATTTTGGAAAGAAGACACCCCAAGGTATTTGGTGAGGGGCATAGTGAGTCCATGAAAAATTGAACTTTTTGTCAAAAGTTAGCAGAAAGGGAGACTTTGTGAGAAAAAACTATCAAAAATCAATTTCCGCTAACTTGTGCCAAAAAAAATCTTCTGTGAACTTGCCATGCCCCTCACGGAATACCATGGGGTGTCTTCTTTCCAAAATGGGGTCACATGTGGGGTATTTATACTGCCCTGGCATTTTAGGGGCCCTAAAGCGTGAGAAGAAAAATGCGTAAAAATGCCCTCCTAAAAGGTACTCATTGGCTTTAGGGCCCCTTTGCGCATCTTGGCTGCAAAAAAGTGTCACACATGTGGTATTGCCGTACTCAGGAGAAGTAGGGCAATGTGTTTTGGGGTGTATTTTTACATATACCCATGCTGGGTGTGAGAAATATCTCTGTAAATGACAACTTTTTAAAAAATTTTATACAAAGTTGTCAGTTTACAGAGATATTTCTCTCACCCAACATGGTTATATGTAAAAATACACCCCAAAACACATTGCCCTACTTCTCCTGAGTACGGCAATACCACATGAGTGCCACTTTTTTGCAGCCTGGGTGCGCAAAGGGGCCCAAATTCCAACGAGTACCTTTAGCTTTTACATGGCTGCTCTCAATTTAGCCCCGCCCAAAATGCCAGAACAGTAAACAAACCCCACAAATAACCCCATTTCGGAAAGTAGACACCCCAAGGTATTCACTGAGGGGCATAGTGAGTCCGTGGGATTTTTTTTTTTTTATTTGCCAGAAGTTAGCAGAAATGGAAACTTTATTATTTTTATTTTTTTCCTCAGAAAGTGCAATTTTCCGCTAACTTGGGGAAAAAAATGAAATGATACATAAACTCACCATGCCCCTCCGCAAATACTTTGGGGTGTCTTCTTTCTAAAATGGTGTCATTTGGGGGGTGTTTATACTATCCTGGCATTCTAGCACGTGAAGAAACATGACAGGTGCTCAGAAAGTCAGAGCTGCTTCAAAATGCCGAAATTCACTTTTTTGCACCATAGTTTGTAAACGCTATAACTTTTACCCAAACCAATAAATATACACTTATTGGATTTTTTTTTATTAAAGGCATGTAGAACAATAAATTTTGCGAAACATTTATATAGAAATGTAGTTTTAAAAAAAAAAATTACAACAGAAAGTGAAAAATGACATTTTTTTGCAAAAATTTCGGTCATTTTTTATTAATAGCAAAAAAAGTAAAAATGTCAGCAGCAATGAAATAGCCCCAAATGAAAGCTCTATTAGTGAGAAGAAAAGGAGGTCAAATTCATTTGGGTGGTAAGTTGTATGACGGAGCAATAAACGGTGAAAGTAGTGTAGTGCAGAATTGTAAAAAGTGGCCTGGTCATTAAGGGTGTTTAAGCTAGTGGGGCTGAAGTGGTTAATAGTGTCTGTAATAGGATATATTATTTTCTGGGGTGAAATTCAGTTTCAAACATAGAAATACCATAAATCAGGTGTTCCAGCTGTGACTGAACAAGTTTAATAGTATCCGTCAAAGGATAGGTTTTGTTCTGGGGTGAAATTCAATTGCCAAAAGAGCAATACCATAAATCAGTGGTTTCAGCTGTGGCTGGCCAAGTTTAATAGTGTCCGGCAAAGGATATATATTTTTCTGGGGTGAAATTCAATTGCCAAAATAGCAATACCGTAAATCTGGTGTCCCAGCAGTGGCTGGCCAAGTTTAATAGTGTCCGTAAAAGGATTTTTTGTTTTCTGGGGTGAAATTCAGTTCCCAAAATAGACATACAGTAAATCTGGTGTTCCAGCTGTGACTGGACAAGTTTAATAGTGTCCGTCATAGTATATATTATTTTCTGGGGTGAAATTCAGTTTCAAAAAAAAAATTACCGTAAATCTGCTGTTCCAGCTGTGACTAAACAAGTTTAATAGTATCCGTTAAAGGATAGATTGTTCTGGGTTGAAATTCAATTGCCAAAATAGCAATACCATAAATCAGTGGTTTCAGCTGTGGCTGGCCAAGTTTAATAGTGTCCGGCAAAGGATATATTTTTTTCTGGAGTGAAATTCAATTTCCAAAATTGCAATACCGTAAATCGGGTGTCCCAGCAGTGGCTGGGAAAGTTTAATAGTTTCCAGCAAAGGATTTATTATTTTCTGGGGTGAAATTGAGTTGCCAAAATAGAAATACAGTAAATCTGGTGTTCCAGCTGTGACTGGACAAGTTTAATAGTGTCTGTAATAGGATATATTATTTTCTGTGGTGAAATTCAGTTTTAAAAAAGAGAAATACAGTAAATCTGGTGTTCCAGCTGTGGCTAGACAAGTTTAATAGTGTCCGTCATAGGATTTATTACTTTCTGCGGTGAAATTCAGTTTCAAAAAGAGAAATACAGAAAATTTGGTGTTCCAGCTGTGGCTAGACAAGTTTAATAGTGTCCGGCAAAGGATATATTTTTTTCTGGGGTGAAATTCAATTGCCAAAATAGCAATACCATGAATCAGTGGTTTCAGCTGTGGCTGGCCAAGTTTAATAGTGTCCGGCAAAGGATATATTTTTTTCTGGAGTGAAATTCAATTTCCAAAATTGCAATACCGTAAATCGGGTGTCCCAGCAGTGGCTGGGAAAGTTTAATAGTTTCCGGCAAAGGATTTATTATTTTCTGGGGTGAAATTGAGTTGCCAAAATAGAAATACAGTAAATCTGGTGTTCCAGCTGTGACTGGACAAGTTTAATAGTGTCTGTAATAGGATATATTATTTTCTGCGGTGAAATTCAGTTTCAAAAAGAGAAATACAGAAAATTTGGTGTTCCAGCTGTGGCTAGACAAGTTTAATAGTGTCCGGCAAAGGATATATTTTTTTCTGGGGTAAAATTCAATTGCCAAAATAGCAATACCATAAATCAGTGGTTTCAGCTGTGGCTGGCCAAGTTTAATAGTGTACTTAAAAGGATATATTATTTTCTGGGGTGAAATTCAATTGCCAATATAGCAATACCGTAAATCTGGTGTCCCAGCAGTGGACGGCCAAGTTTAATAGTGTCCGGCAAAGGATTTATTATTTTCTGGGGTGAAATTCAGTTGCAAAAATATAAATACCGTAAATCTGGTGTTCCAGCTGTGACTGGTCAAGTTTAATAGTGTCCAGCAAAGGATTTATTATTTTCTGGGGTGAAATTGAGTTGCCAAAATAGAAATACAGTAAATCTGGTGTTCCAGCTGTGACTGGACAAGTTTAATAGTGTCTGTAATAGGATATATTATTTTCTTCGGTGAAATTCTGTTTTAAAAAAGAGAAATACAGTAAATCTGGTGTTCCAGCTGTGGCTAGACAAGTTTAATAGTGTCCGTCATAGGATTTATTACTTTCTGCGGTGAAATTCAGTTTCAAAAAGAGAAATACAGAAAATTTGGTGTTCCAGCTGTGGCTAGACAAGTTTAATAGTGTCCGGCAAAGGATATATTTTTTCTGGGGTGAAATTCAATTGCCAAAATAGCAATACCATAAATCAGTGGTTTCAGCTGTGGCTGGCCAAGTTTAATAGTGTACGTCACAGGATATATTATTTTCTGGTGTGAAATTCAATTTCCAAAATTGCAATACCGTAAATCGGGTGTCCCAGCAGTGGACGGCCAAGTTTCATAGTGTCCGGCAAAGGATTTATTATTTTCTGGAGTGAAATTCAATTGCCGAAATAGCAATACCGTAAATCTGGTGTCCCAGCAGTGGCTCGCCAAGATTAATAGTGTCCGGCAAAGGATTTATTATTTTCTGGGGTGAAATTGAGTTGCCAAAATAGAAATACAGTAAATCTGGTGTTCCAGCTGTGACTGGACAAGTTTAATAGTGTCTGTAATAGGATATATTATTTTCTGCGGTGAAATTCAGTTTCAAAAAGAGAAATACAGAAAATTTGGTGTTCCAGCTGTGGCTAGACAAGTTTAATAGTGTCCGGCAAAGGATATATTTTTTTCTGGGGTGAAATTCAATTGCCAAAATAGCAATACCATAAATCTGTGGTTTCAGCTGTGGCTGGCCAAGTTTAATAGTGTATGTCACAGGATATATTATTTTCTGGGGTGAAATTCAATTGCCAATATAGCAATACCGTAAATCTGGTGTCCCAGCAGTGGACGGCCAAGTTTAATAGTGTCCGGCAAAGGATTTATTATTTTCTGGAGTGAAATTCAATTGCCGAAATAGCAATACCGTAAATCTGGTGTCCCAGCAGTGGCTCGCCAAGATTAATTGTGTCCGGCAAAGGATTTATTATTTTCTGGGGTGAAATTCAGTTGCAAAAATATAAATACCGTAAATCTGGTGTTCCAGCTGTGACTGGACAAGTTTAATAGTGTCCAGCAAAGGATTTATTATTTTCTGGGGTGAAATTCAGTTGCCAAAATAGAAATACAGTAAATCTGGTGTTCCAGCTGTGACTGGACAAGTTTAATAGTGTCCGTCATAGTATATGTAGGTAACGTAGAGGTCACGGCACTCTGTCTTTTTCTGACCGGTGTGGGTGCACGTCACATGTAGTTCCACTCTCCACCTAGTGGAACTGGATAAGTCTTCAAATAGATGAGACAGCACTCCAAGGTTTATATGCTGAGTATTTTATTAATTTAGCCGGACATGGTGGTACAAAAGTGCAACGTTTCGGGCAGTCAAGGTGCCCTTCATCAGGCTGATGTACAAAAAGAAAAGACATGTATGAGTAACCAAACAAAGTTCAAAACAGATACGGATAATCTGTATAGTGACAGAGTACATATGTTACAGGCAAGGTATCAAAACCGTACAGGTATATATTCAGCACATCAGAGTAAAGAGGGGGAATGGGGGTGGAGGGGGGGTAGGGGAGGAAAGTGTGGGGTTATCACCATGTAAAATAGAGACAACAGTAGAGAACAGAGTGTATCACCATACTAGAAGGCAGCTGAGTGTATATCACAGGTAGAATACATGTTTAAGGGACTTAGTTATAGCTAATTACATGGTTTAGGCAAGGGATATGACCCTGGGTTAAATACAAGAGGTTAAACAAAAAAGCTGATGTGAGCTGAATTTATAATATGGGGATATGGTATAGGCTGAGTATGCGCACTAGGTCCGTCATAGGATATATTATTTTCTGGGGTGAAATTCAATTGCCAAAATAGCAATACCATAAATCTGGTGTCCCAGCAGTGGCTGGCCAGGTACAATCCCCTGTACTGCATAACTGACAGGGAACTTACAATTGGCGGTTACATTCTTGAATGAAATGAAGCCATTTTGGGCTGTGAAGCCAAAGGTAGTCTCCAATAACTGTTGTTTTATTTTTAATTTTACAACAATGGTTGGATGAGGCCGGTATACATTCTGCATAAGGTTCAAACAAGTCCTGTGGGATCCATGTCTGTTTTTTTTTAATAAACGAAAGCTTAGTTGCCAACATTGTCTGCGGACAGGCGGCTGCGCTTGTCTGTGATAATGCCCCCCGCCATGCTAAACACACATTCAGACAATACAGCGGCTGCAGGGTAGACCAGCACCTCCAAGGCGTAAAGGGCAACCTCAGGACATGTGCCCAATTTGAAGACCCAGAAGTTGAATGGGCCAGACCCAGTGGCGTAGCTAGAAATGATTGGGCACCACAGCAAATTTTACCTACCTTTTGCTGCCTTTTGCAGCCCTCTAGCCCTATCCTGGGCTATTTTACAGCCTTTTTAGTGCCCAAAAGTTTGGGTCCCCATTGACTTCAATGGGGTTCAGGGTGAAGTTCGGGTCGAGTTCGGATCCCGAACCCGAACATTTTCATGAAGTTGGGCCGAACTTCTCGAACCCGAACATCCATGTGTTCGCTCAACTCTATTTAAAAGTTATCACCACATAAAGTGACACTGGTCAGATTTGCAAAAAATGGACGAGTCCTTAAGGTGAAATTGGGCCGATTCCTTAAGGGGTTAAAGAATTGGTGCAAAGGACAGACAGTAAGTGCAAAAGCTCATCTCTGGCAACAGGCTTTACTGCTTACTATGGATTAGCTGCCCATTAGAGACATTGTGCATCCCTCTGGGTGATTTGGAAAGTAGGTTAACTATATGCAGATACTCAAGTATGTGTTTTACCAAGACGACAAAATGGTTAACTGCCTGAATAAAAAATCACTAAAAGACCTTTTATTAAAAATATCAATAAAATAAGATAAGTGGCTGTCCACAACAAGTCTCTATTAGGCTGGGTATAAGGGTTAAGGAGCATATATCAGTATTATATTCTTTGACTCCTAGTTACCCTATCCCACAGGTAGTGTGCGATCGTGCTCAATACCATACACACATGTTAGGCCTTAGCCGACAAACTTTTTTTCCATTTCCATTTTTGCGGATTCCGTTTGCGGTCCGTATGCGGAACCATTAATTTCAATGGCTCCGCAAAAAAACTGAATGTACTACGTATGCATTCCGTTTCCATATTTCCAAATATCCATTCTGTTGAAAGATAGAACTTGTCCTATTATTGCCCATAAATAATGATCCGTGGCTCCATTCGAGTCAATTAATCAACAAAAAATACGGAATGCATACGGAACACATTCATATGTCTTCCGTTTTTTGCGGATCCGCACATTGCCAGAACTATATAGAAAATGCCTTTTCTTGTCTGCATGTTCTATATTTTTGCGGAACGGAAGTGCAATTCTGGATCCGAGCAGGACAAAGTCTGTCCCCATAGAAATGAATGGGTCCGCAATTCCGTTCTGCAAACAGAATTGCGGACGTGTGAATGGGGCATAAGGGTCCCTTATCACCGCCAGTTAGTTAGCTACTTGTTAGGTAGTTAGCGCCCAGCCCACCGCACCGCAGTCACTGATTTTGGCAGAGATTTTTTCATCCACATTGATCGATGCGAATGAAAAAATCTGTGCCATTCTCATTACCCGTATGCTCAATATAAGAAGAATAGCAGAAACTCCTAATGCTGGCCATACATGTAATGATTGCAGAGACCCTCAAATGCCAGATCAGTACAAACACCCCATATGTGACCCCATTTTAGAAAGAAGACACCCCAAGGTATTCCGTGAGGGGTATGGTGAGTTCATGTAAAATTTTATTTTTTGTCACAAGTTAGTGGAATATGAGACTTTGTAAAAAATATATATGTATCAATTTCCGGTAACTTGTGCCCAAAAATTTTTTTTCTGTGAACTCACCATGCCCCTCACGGAATAACTTGGGGTGTCTTCTTTCCAAAATGAGGTCACATGTGGGGTATTTATACTGCCCTGGCATTTTAAGGGTCCTAAAGCGTGAGAATCCAAATGCTTAAAAATGCCCTTGGAATTTGGGGGGGAATTTGGGCCCCTTTGCGCATCTTGGCTGCAAAAAAGTGTCACTCATGTGGTATCGCCGTACTCAGGAGAAGTAGGGCAATGTGTTTTGGGGTGTATTTTTATATATACCCATACTTTGTGTGAGAAATATCACCGTAAACAACAACTTTTTAATTTTTGTTATACAAAGTTGTCAATTTACAGAGATATTTCTCTCACCCAACATGGGTATATGTAAAAATACACCAGAAAACACATTGCCCTACTTCTCCTGAGTACAGCGATACCACATGAGTGACACTTTTTTGCACCCTGGGTGCGCAAAGGGGCCCAAATTCAAACGAGCACCTTTAGGTTTTACAGGATTGCTCACAATTTAGCCCCCCCCAAAAATGCCAGAACAGTACAAACACCCCACAAATGACCCCATTTTGGAAAGAAGACACCCCAAGGTATTCGGTGAGGGGCATAGTGAGTCCATGAAAAATTTAACTTTTTGTCACAAGTTAGCGGAAAGGGAGACTTTGTGAGAAAAACACTAAAAAATCTATTTCCGCTAAGTTGTGCCAAAAAAAAAATCTTCTATGAACTCGCCATGCCTCTCATGGAATACCTTGGGGTGTCTTCTTTCCAAAATGGGGTCACAAGTGGGGTATTTATACTGCCCTGGCATTTAAGGGCCCTAAAGCGTGAGAAGAAAAATGCGTTAAAATGCCCTCCTAAAAGGTACTCATTGGAATTTGGGCCCCTTTGCGCATCTTGGCTGCAAAAAAGTGTCACAGATGTGGTATCGCCGTACTCAGGAGAAGTAGGGAAATGTGTTTTGGGGTGTATTTTTACATATACCCATGCTGGGTGAGAGAAATATCTCTGTAAATGGACAACTTTGTATACATTTTTTTAAAAAGTTGTCATTTACAGAGATATTTCTCACACACAGTATGGGTATATGTAAAAATACACCCCAAAACACATTTCCCTACTTCTCCTGAGTACAGCAATACCACATGAGTGATACTTTTTTGCAGCCAAGATGCGCAAAGGGGCCCTAATTCCAATGAGTACCTTTAGGATTTCACAGGGCATTTTTACGCATTTGGATTCTCACGCTTTAGGGCCCCCAAAATGCCAGGGCAGTATAAATACCCCACAAGTAACCCCATTTTGGAAAGAAGACACCCCAAAGTATTCCGTGAGGGGCATGTCAAGTTCACAGAATTGTTTTTTTGGCACAAGTTAGCAGAAATTGATATATTTTTTTTTGTTGTTTTTTACAAAGTCTCATATTACACTAACTTTTGACAAAAAATAAAATTTTACATGAACTCACCATACCCCTCACGAAATACCTTGGAGTGTCTTCTTTCTAAAATGGGTCAACATGTGAGGTATTTATACTGCCCTGGCATTTTGGAGGCCCTAAAGCGTGAGAATCTCAAATGCGTAAAAATGCCCTGTGAAATCTAAAGGTACTCATTGGATTTGCCCTTTTGCACCAGGCTGCAAAAAGTGTCACACATGTGGTATTGGCGTACTCGCGTACTCAGGAGAAGTATGGCAATGTGTTTGGGGTGTATTTTACATATACCATGCTGGTGTGAGAAATATCTCTGTAAATGACAACTTTTTAAATGTTTTTATACAAAGTTGTCAGTTTACAGAGATATTTCTCTCACCCAACATGGGTATATGTAAAAATACACCACAAAACACATTGCCCTACTTCTCCTGAGTACGGCGATACCACATTAGTGACACTTTTTTGCAGCCTGGCTAAAGGCCCAATTCCAACGAGTACCTTTAGGTTTTACAGGGATGCTCACAATTTAGCCCCACCCAAAATGCGAGAACAGTAAACACACCCCACAAATTACCCCATTTCAGAAAGTAGACACCCCATGGTATTCACTGAGGGGCATAGTGAGTCCGTGGGGGAATTTTTTTTTTTTTGCCAGAAGTTAGCAGAAATGGAAACTTTATTATCATTATTTTTTCCTCAGAAATTGTCATTTTCCGCTAACTTGTGAAAAAAAATGAAATGATACATGAACTCACCATGCCCCTCCGCGAATACTTTTTGGTTTCTTCTTTCTAAAATGTTGTCATTTGGGGGGTATTTATACTATCCTGGCATTCTAGCACCTGAAGAAACATGACAGGTGCTCAGAAAGTCAGAGCTGCTTCAATATGCGGAAATTCACTTTTTTGCACCATAGTTTGTAAACGCTATAACTTTTACCCAAACCAATAAATATACACTTATTGCATTTTTTTTATCAAAGACATGTAGAACATTAAATTTAGATAAAAATGTATATAGAAATGTAGTTTTTAAAAAAAAATAAAAATTTACAACAGAAAGCGAAAAATGTCATTTTTTTGCAAAAATTTCGGTCATTTTTGATTAATAGCAAAAAAAGTAAAAATGTCAGCAGCAATGAAATACCACCAAATGAAAGCTCTATTAGTGAGAAGAAAAGGAGGTAAAATTCATTTGGGTGGTAAGTTGCATGACGAAGCAATAAACAGTGAAAATAGCGTAGTTCAGAATTGTAAAAAGTGGCCTGGTCATTAAGGGTGTTTAAGCTAGGCGGGCTGAAGTGGTTAAAGACCTGGCCAGCACTGTACTGATACAGCGCTAGTCGGGAAAGGGTTAATACTAGTGTTGAGCGAACAGTTCGAGCATAGTTCAAAAAATTTCGGGTTCGGGTTCCTTGTTCGGCGATTACTTCCCGCTTTCTGAAGGGCTGCACAGCAGCCAATCAGCTAGCGTTTTACTTCTTGCCCTAAGAGCCCATCACAGCCATGCCTACTAATGGCATGGCTGTGATTGGCCAAGTGCATCATGTGACCCAGCCTCTATTTAAGCTGGGGTCACGTAGCGCCGCATGTCACACTGCTCTGATTAGTGTAGGGAGAGGACGCAGCTTCTGTGAGGGTGAGAGTAGGCAGGGAAAAGTCAGCAACAGCACCAAATGAACTGATCGATCTACAGCTGTGAATGATTGAACTTCTGCTAGTTACTTGCTCACTGGTTTTTAGGCTGCACAGAGCGTTTTTCTGTCACTTATTTTCTGGGGTGATCGGTTGCCATTTTGTGACTTGTGGTGCACCAGAACAAGCTGTCACCAAGTCCATCAATCTATCAATACTAGTTTTTTTTTTTTTTTGCTATATCCTACATCAGGGGCTTGGCTGTGCTAATTGTCACCCCTAGCAACTCAGGATAGCAATTTCTATATTTTATTAAGGGGTTAAATACAATTGCCCAAATACCAATCCCCTAAATCTTTGGCTAGCCAAGTATAATACTGTCTGCTATCTGGCAAAGGATAGATTATTTTTTGTGGTGAAATTCAATTGCCAAAATAGCAATACCATAAATCAGTGGTATCAGCTGTGGCTGGCCAAGTTTCATAGTGTACGCAAAAACATATATTTTGCTCTGGGGCGAAATTTAATTGCCAAAATAGCAATACCCTGAATCTGGTGTCACAGCTGTGTATGGCAAAGTATGATAGTGGCTGCCAAAACATATATTTTGTTCTGGGGTGAAATTCAATTGCCAAAATAGCAATACCATAAATCAGTGGTTTCAGCTGTGGCTGGCCAAATTTCATAGTGTCCGCAAAAACATATATTTTGTTCTGGGGTGAAATTCAATTGCCAAAATAGCAATACCCTGAATCTGGTGTTCCAGCTGTTGCAGGCCAAGTGTTAATCTGTCCGTAAAAGGGTATATTTTGTTCTGGGTGAAATTCAATTGCCAAAATAGCAATACCATAAATCAGTGGTTTGAGCTGTGGCTGGCAAAGTATAATAGTGTCCACCAAAACATATATTTTGTTCTGGGGTGAAATTCAATTGCCAAAATAGCAATACCCTGAATCTGGTGTCCCAGCTGTTGCAGGCCAAGTGTTAATCTGTCCGTAAAGGGCATATTTTTGTTCTGGGGTGAAATTCAATTGCCAAAATAGCAATACCATAAATCAGTGGTTTCAGCTCTGGCTGGCCAAGTTTCATAGTGTCCTGCAAATCATATATTTTGTTCTGGGGTGAAATTCAATTGCCAAAATAGCAATACCCTGAATCTGGTGTCCCAGCTGTTGCAGGCCAAGTGTTAATCTGTCCGTAAAAGGGTATATTTTGTTCTGGGGTGAAATTCAATTGCCAAAATAGCAATACCATAAATCAGTGAGTTTCAGCTCTGGCTGGCCAAGTTTCATAGTGTCCTGCAAATCATATATTTTGTTCTGGGGTGAAATTCAATTGCCAAAATAGCAATACCCTGAATCTGGTGTCCCAGCTGTTGCAGGCCAAGTGTTAATCTGTCCGTAAAGGGTATATTTTGTTCTAGGGTGAAATTCAATTGCCAAAATAGCAATACCATAAATCGGTGGCTTCAGCTCTGGCTGGCCAAGTTTTATAAGTGTCCTGCAAAGGATATATTTTGTTCTGGGGAAATTCAATTGCCAAAATAGCAATACCCTGAATCTGGTGTTCGAGCTGTTGCAGGCCAATTGTAAATCTGTCCATAAAAGATACCCTTTCATCCAGGGCCTAAATACTAGCCTCGGTCTGGGTGCTGGGCGAAATAACTGAAAGTGGCCTTCTCCAGTGGTGGGTGATATGACGCATAATTCCTTGCTGTGGGACCTCTCTCTGTCTGGGTGCTGGGCCACAAATAACTGTAAGTGGCCTTCTCCAGTGGTGGGTGATATGACGCATGATTCCTTGCTGTGGACCTCTCCCAATTGATATTGGTTAATTTTTATTTATTTTATTTTATTTTTAATGCATTTCCTATCCACATTTGTTTGAGGGGATTTACCACATTTTACTGCCGTCTTTGCAGCCCTCTATCCCTTTCCTGGACTATTTTACAGTCTTTTTAGTGCCTAAAGTTCGAGGTCCCATTGACTTCAATGGGGTTCGGGTTCGGGATAGTTCGGTCGAAGTTCGATCCCGAACCCGAACATTTTCGGAAGTTTGCCGAACTTCCGAACCCGAACTTCCAGGTGTTCGCTCATCTCTAGTTAATACTCCAATTATTGAAACATGGCTCTCAAAAAACGCACAGTACTTTTAAATATGGAAATTGCATTGCATGTAAAGCAACTAAAGTGGGAATATGGTAATGAATTTATTTATGCACGTTTCTGACAGCATATCAACAACAAAACTGTAATTTCTAGTTGTGGATTTTGAGTGCGGATTAGATGAAGCTTTGCCGCAGATCGAACCCTTCCATTCTATTTAGAATTCGAAATGCAGGTCAATTTCTGCATGGAAACAAGTGTTCTGTGACTTTTTGAATATCAGTGCGCATAAATTTAGGCACACCTTGCTACTGGGGAGTGGTGTGGGCGGGGTCATAGATCCTGGCATTTTCGCGAATCGCTATCATTTGCTCCAGTTACCTGTGGAAAATGATGATTGAAATCTACCCCAGCTAGGGGCTGAAATAGATTTCAACTTAGGCACAAGAACTGCCGGAAGACGTGCTTAATTTATGACAAGTCCTTCCATCCTCCAGTGGCACAGAGGGTATCAAAGATAAATGACCTCCATATGTGGAAACTCAGCAAGATGGTCACAGTGAGATTGGACTTTACAAAAGCACAGACAGGCTTCATATGTTCAAAAGTTGGGTTTTATCTTGCTTTTATTGGTAGCATATACACATGTAACAAGATTTACATACAATGTAGCTGCAACTTGTAGGTTTAAGGTGGATTTACACAGCCTGATTTTTTTGGGCAGATTATTGTGAAAGACCCTTCCTGCGAACGATTGTTCTTGACAATCTAAATGTGCTGCCGATCACCCAATGAATGAGCGAAAGGCTCATTCATCGGGTGATCCTGTTGTTCGTGCAGGCACATCAATCATTGAAAATTGTCTGTGACATCAGGGCGTGTAAACCCACCTTTAGTCTCACTTTTTCCCAAGAGTCTCACAAACATTCTGAGACAGTTTGAAAGTTTTAACCAGGCCACAGTTCAGCTGCATTTAGTATTGAGGCCAATGCAGAGGAAAATAGATACTGGACTAGGAATGGAGATTTTATTTCACCCAGAGCACTACAAAATCCTCCAAGCTCCAAAACATACCTTTTAACCCCTTCCTGATATCTGCCATACAGCACTGTGATGATATCGGGTCAGGGGTTGAGCCAGTGACATCAGCAGAAAGTATATTTGGCACTTGGCTGCAGTGGCCAAAACGTGAGCTAGTCCCAATCCCAGCCATTTAACCCCTTAGAAAACATGGTCAACTGGGGTTAAATGGAGGGAGGGGACTTCTTTTGACACCACATTGATTTATTTTTCCATATCAAGTCCATTATTATTGGGAAAGGGGGGGGGTATTATACATAATTGGTATCACAACATCCATAATTACTTAAACTATAAAATTACCTTAACTAAAAAATACCAAAATTTGGTCACCTTACCCCACAAAAAGTACAGTCAAAAGTGATTAAATGATCATACATACCTCAAAATGGTACCAATAAAAAAAAAAAAACTAACTTATCTAGTGAAAAACCTGCCCTCTTTCTGAAGAAATGAAAAGTGTGTGGCTGTTAGAATATGGCCAAAAAGATGTTTTTGTTTAAAAATGCTTAGAATGTGCAAAGTACCATAGCAGCCATTCTTGTTCACAATGAATAAATGAGGTGCTACATAAATGGTATAGATATGATTCTTTTAGACTGTAGAGCGGCATGGTGGTCAGGTTTTTGGCTGCTACAACTGTAAATACTCCAAAATGATTCTATTAAAAATGCAGAAAAAAAGCCCTCATTTGGTTACGTTGATGATGTCAAAAACACCAAAACTGGCTGCAGTGGTAAAGGGTTAAGATTAGAATTAAGGAGAGAAACGTGCTAAGTATTGTTCTTCTACTTCATGTAATGTAGACCTTTGGGTGACGAACTTATGTAGGTGGACTTACATCGACTACCACCCTTCAAGTCACTGCCTTACAACATGTGGTGTGAAAAACTGTCAGGAGGAGTTGCTGATGTACAGTGGGACTTAAGACCCCGTGGCTGAACGATAAACTGACCATTTTACACATGAACATATTTTAAGGGTTTGTTCATATGCGTCAGATTTGACACAGATTTTGGAACACATTCTGTGATGAAATCTGACTCAGATCCTATGACAATCTGCAGCTCATGCCTGTAAATGTAAATTTTGTAACAGAGTTCAAGTACTGTGAAAAATGTCTGCTTATTTCCATGGATTCTGCATAGAAAAGCCACGGATTAGTGCCACCAAATGACAATGCAGATCCATAGCGTTTTAAGTTCTCAAATGCCAACCTTGCATTTATGCCAGTGGATCCTCGAAAAACTGTTCTGGATTACATGAGACATGTGTGGACATGCTAAAAAATAGTTTTTGTAAAGGTAGCCGCAATTTTGTAATTTATTTATTTTATCTTTATTGCTGCTATCTTCTGTTCTTAACTGTGGTCACATGACCATGTCCATGCAGCTCTTTCTTATTTCCTGTGATATTACACCAAACAGCAACAGGGGCAGTTATAGGGGAGTGATTATGTAACTAGCTGGTGGGAGGAGCTATAAACTAGCTGGGCATTGTTAGGGGCAGTAATAGGGAAGTGTCTATGTAACTAGCTGGTGGGAGGAGCTATAAACTAGCTGGGCATTGTTAGGGGCAGTAATAGGGGAGTGTCTATGTAACTAGCTGGTTGGAGGAGCTATAAACTAGCTGGTTGTTGTTAGGGGCAGGGATAGGGGAATGATCTATCTAACTAGCTGGTGGGAGGAGCTATAAACTAGCTGGTTGTTGTTAGAGGCAGTGCTAGAGCTGTGGAAGTGCATCATGGGTTTGGAACAGCATTAGGAAGTGCTAGATACAGGATATAATACACCAGACTGATTTGTTTCCATGGTGAAAATGGGTCTGGAAAGTCCAAAAAATAAAAAGCACAGGGAACAAGTACACTAGGTAACCAAATAAATGAGAATCTCTGTTCAAAACCATGGTAATACTTTAATTGGTTGTCTCAACTGAACAATCATGTCTTAGGTCTCGTTCACATTTCTATGTCAGTGTTACGTCCATGAAAAAAAGCGTGTTTCATCCTTGAAGATGTTCGTGAAGGATCCATAGCAGCCATTGGTCATCAGGGCCGCCATCAGGGGGGTACAGCTCATACCCCAGTAAGGGGCCCTGACCCTGGGGGGGCCCGGCCAGTCCTGAAACTTTTTTTATTTTGTTTTTGTTTTTATTTATTTTTTTATTGTGGCAGCCGGCTCTGGGGCCCAGTGCTCCTTCCCCTCTTCCTTCTGCAGCCTGTCCCTTACCTCCCGGGGCCCCGGACCCCAGCTATCTTGTTCTGAGAACAAGATAGCTGGAGTCTCGGCAGATCCATGTGTAGAATATAGTTGCTAGAAGGAGGTCTGTGACATCACTGGTCACATGCTCCTTCATAGTCACATGGACAAACCCCGACAGCAGCAGCAGCTTGTGGATGGAGGAGGGGCTGTATGCCTGCAGGCTGCTCAGTGAGGGAGGATGTGCTACAGTCCTGGAGTCCACAGAGCTTCATGGAGAGAAGGTGAGGGGCAGCTCATATATGAGGGGGCAGGTGGAGCACTCAGGGGCATTGGGGTTCAAGTGGAGTGGAATCTGGTGCAATTAAGGGGGTTTATAGCACAGATCCAGGTGTATTCTGAGGGCCATGGTGTATATGATTCTGTCCCTGTCCCTGCGTGTGTCTCTGTCTGTCCCTGCATGTGTCTCTGTCTGTCTGTCTGTCCCTGCGTGTGTCTCTGTCTTTCTGTCTGTCCCTGCATGTGTCTCTGTCTGTCTGTCTGCCCCTGCATGTGTCTCTGTCTGTCCCTGCGTGTGTCTCTGTCTGTCTGTCCCTGCGTGTGTCTCTGTCTGTCTGTCTCTGCGTGTGTCTCTGTCTGTCTGTCCCTGCGCGTGTCTGTCTGTCCCTGCGCGTGTCTGTCTGTCCCTGCATGTGTCTCTGTCTGTCTGTCCCTGCGTGTGTCTGTCTGACGTGCAAACTAGCTTATTTACTCACCTCACTGGTGCTGACATAATTGAAGAGAAGCGCCGTAATCTTACGCAGACGCACTGCGCGAGATTACGTCAGCCGCAAGTGAGGTGAATAAATTAACTAGGAGGCGGCACTGGGCTCCGGAGTGTTGCGCGATTCTGAAGAAAAAAAGGTCTTTGCTTTATTATACCACTATTAATTCTGAGTGTTGGGGGTCAGTTATTGAGGATCAGTGTGGATGGCACTTATAGGGGATCAGTGTGGATGGCACTTAGGGGGGATCGGTCTGTGGATGGCACTTAGGGGGGATCCTGTGATATATATGTGTCATCCACAGATCCCCGCACAACAGTGCCATCCACATTCCCCCCCACAACAGTGCCATCCACAGATACCCCCCACAACAGTGCCATCCACAGATCCCCCACAAAAAGTGCCATCCACAGATCCCCCCCCCAAAAAAAAAAACAGTGCAGTCGACAGATCCCCACCCAAAACAGTGCCATCCACAGATCCCCACCCAAAACAGTGCCATCCACAGGCCACCATTAGTTCAAATCCCACCAAATGCTCCCCTTTGGTTAAAAATAATTTTTTTCTTATTTTTCTCCTCAAAAACCTAGGTGCGTCTTTTTATGCTTTTCTATCTTGAAATAAACTAAACCTTTAATGTTATGAAATTTAAATTTCATCTACTCTTGGCCCAGCCCCCGGATCCAAAGCCTTTATTTAATTGACCAGCTTTCTGTTGTTCACAAAAAATAAATATTTTCAATATGTTCCTGTTATGGCACTTCTAATATATATTTCAGCTTTTCCATCACGTCGCCCCTCCCCTTCATCACATTCTCAGAAACAAGCAGAGCATGGATGTCAATGAAATAATCCCCCCCCGGAAAAATTTCTGTGGACGCCCATGCACAGAGACTGGATTTAGAGAAAGGGTACCTCCTGCTGGTGCTGGGGAGCAAGCTGGCCGGAATCAGCAACACAAGTACGGGGCAAATTAACTTGTGTGGGGGCAAATTACTTAGTGGGAGGTCAGTGTGGCGGGCAAACTACATGGAGGGCTGTGTGGGGGCAAAATTACTTAGTGTGGGGGCAAATTACATAATGCAGGGCTGTCTGGGGGTAAAATTAACTTGTGGGGAAGGGGCAAATTACTCAGTGGGGGGTCAGTGTGGCGAGGCTCTGGATCCGCCACTGGGGCAGTGTCAGGGGGGGGGGGGCCCAGGCCTTGAGCTGGGTAAGGGGCCCCAAAATTTCTGATGGCAGCCCTGTTGGTCATGGTTGGTCTGTGTGTCAGTTTTTAATAGGCGTGCTTGGTTCGCATCACGGATCAAAGAAGTGCATGTCCCTGTGACCCACATTCAGTAGAAAAATGCTGAAATGTGAACAGACACATTTAAATCAATGGGTAGGTACCTGTGCTGTCCACAGAAAATAAAAAATGAGTCCTTAGGCTGGGTTCAAATTGCATTTTTCCTATCTGTTTAACATATACAAAAACGTATACGTTAAACAGTTGAGTTCCACTGTAAAAATTATACTTTTTTTTAACATTGTAAAAAAAATACGTATACCTTTTTTTAATGGACTCTGCAGGATACAAGAACTTGGTGTGCTGCGTTTTTCTATAGTTTTTTTTTCTAACGTATATGTCAAACGGAGGCATAAATGTAATGTGAACCCAGCCTTAGAGTGACCCCACCCAAGTAACAGCAGGTCTAGCTTCTCTAATTATTTCCTCCTTGTGTATCACACATTGTGGACTTTTCATATCCATAATTTATAAAGGTGAACCATGACTCTTCATTAACAATTAACCAATAGGGTACTTTCACACTTGCAGCAGGACGGATCCGGCAGGCTATTCAGCCTGCCGAATCCGTCCTGCCGCAAGTGGCCGTGCACTGCCGTGCTGCCGCTCCATCCCCATTGACTATAATGGGGCGGGGGCGGAGCTACGGCTGCGCACGGCAATGATTGCCGGACTGAAAAGTCGGACATGCAGGACTTTTAGTCCGGCGATCTCCGGCCACGCACTGCCGTGTTGCGCCGTAGCTCCGCAACACGGCAGTGCGCGTCAATGGAGACGGAGCAGCAGCACGGTAGTGCACGGCCACTTGCGGCAGGATGGATGCGGCGGCTGAATAGCCTACCGGATCGTCCTGCCGTAAGTGTGAAAGTACCCTAACAAAGTTAATAATTGGCTGGTGCTTGTATAACAGTAAAAGATGAGCTGAGCTCAGGTCAGTTGCAGACTCAAATACTTGCAGAAGTAGGTGGGATAGGGTGAATTATTTGGTGGATGCCCCTTCCCAAGTTAGGCTACTTTCACACTTGCACTTTCCCTTTCCGCTATTGAGATTCGTCATAGGAGGAAAATGCTTCCGTTTTGCCCCCATTCATTGTCAATGGGGTCAAAATGGAACTGAACGAAACGGAATGCATTCCGTTACATTTCGTTGCGTCCCCATCGCGGACAGAAGAACGCTGAGAGCAAGACACACTATGTAATTCAATAGGGACAGATCCGTTTTCTCTAACACAATAGTAAATGGATCTGTCCCCCATTGACTTTAGAGTTTAGAGTTCATGACGGATCCGTTTTGGCAATGTTAAAGATAATAAAACAGGATCCTTTCATAACGGATGGAGGCTGTTGTATTATCAGAACGGAAGCGTTTTTGATGATCCATGACGGATTCAGCAAAAATGCTGGTGTGAAAGTAGCCTTAATGTCACCTTAACCCTTTAATGTGACCACCCCTAAAAAGGCCTTAATGACCTGCAAACTTTTTCATTTTAGTCTCTCTACATTTCAGTAGTCATACCGTTTTGGATTAAAGTGAAATTGTACAGTATTATCTTTTGCTGTTGGGCAGGGGTATATATAGATTATGATGATTAATTACTGTATATACATTTTTTGCTGAGGAAATATACAAAAAGGCGATTTTTGCCATTATTTCATTGTCTATTTTATTTTTATACAATTTATGTTTCAGGTTAATAAACCAGATTACTACAGTTGCGTGGATACCAGATGATTTTTTATTTTTATTTAATTTGTGTGCAAGAAAATATATTGTATATCAAATAATAGCTTTTTTATGTTTTATTTTTTTGCAGAATTTTTAAATTTTTTTGCTTTTTTATTTGCATTTTTATAACATTGTTTTTAAAAGCCATTATGGGATTACTGTTTTATAACTTTATTTTAAGCTTATAATGTATTAGCTTACTCCTGTAGACTAATACATAATATTCTGTGTCACTATGTCCTTTGTAGCTCCCCAGGGCTGACTGCACTCACTAGTAACCAGATGACCTGATCCAGGAGGAGAGCCCACTTTAATCAAGGCTGCGTGTTTAGGACCATGGCAATCCAAGGGTTAACTGCTCCTCCGACCCTAGTTGTAGAGCAGGAGACTGTTCTAAGAGCCTTAGCTGTAAGTGACCAGGAGCTGCTCCCTCCCTCTACTGCAACAATGCCAAATGCTGCAGAGGACCTGCGCCACCCACCTTTAAAAGATGATGGACAGTTGTTTAGGGGTAAAAGTGGTTTTACATCGGTGGCCTATTCACAGGCAAAGCCACAGGGATCAGTGGTGTCCCCCACCAATCAGTAGAAATGGCATAAAGACAGGTTGTCAATGTTATAGCAATAAGTAAAAGTGGATAATGATTAATAACGAAGGGAATGGAGAGCTACATCATCAGGCACTAAATTGTTAGACACCAGTGACTGTAATAAACAACTGGATTGGTCTCCAGAAAACCGAACAACAAATACTAGGGTGCTAGAAAATTGGACACCAAAGACTAGGGAGCTAGAAAACTGGTCACCAAAGACTACGGTGTTATAAAACTGGACACCAAAGACTAGGGCATTAGAAAACTTGACACCAAAGACTAGGATGTTAGAAATTTGGACACCAAATGCTACGGTGTTAGAAAACTGGACACCAAAGACTAGAGCAGAGGTGGGCAAACTTTTTGACTCGTGGGCCGCAATAGGTTCATATATTGGACCCGGGGGCCGGACCAAGAGTAGATGGGTGGGGCGTTAGTGTGAATTAATATAAATTAAAATTAAATTTCATAACAACGCACTTATGGGGGATCTGTGGATGACACTGTCATGGGGGATCTGTGGAGGACACATATATAGCATCTTATGCTATATATGTGTCATCCACAGATCCTGCATCAGTGCCATCCACCGATCCTGCAAAAGTGCCATCCACAGATCCTGCAAAAGTGCCATCCACAGATCCTGCAAAAGTGCCATCCAAATATATTGCCCATAAGTGCCATCCACAGATATTGCCCATAAGTGCCATCCACAGATATTGCCCATAAGTGCCATCCACAGATCCCCCATCCCCCAAGACTCTGCATAAATAATAACCCTATGGTAAAACCTTTATTTCTTCAGGGTCGGTGAGAGCCCATCCGCGCCAATACTTCAGATCCCAGCGCCGCCTTCTGCACTTGCGGCTGACGTATTCTCGCACATGCGCACTGGATACATTAGTCCGCACGGGCCCAGACTGCTATAACCAGTGCGCCTCGCGAGATTACGGCGCTTCCTTGAAATTACCTCACAGCAAGTGAGGTGAATAAATTAGCTCCACATCTCAGTTGCGGCTTGGCGGGCCGGATTAAAAGGTCCGCTGGGCCGTATACGGCCCGCGGGCCGTAGTTTGCCCATCACTGGACTAGAGCATTAGAAAACTGGACACCAATGACTAGGGCATTAGAAAACTGGACACCAAAGACTAGCGCATTATAAAACTGGACGCCAATGACTAGGGCATTAGAAAACTGGACACCAACGACTAGGGCATAAGAAAAATGGACACCAAAGACTAGAGCATAAAAAAATTGTACTTTCTATAAAAGATTGAAATGAAAACTGGACACCAGAAAATGGGGCAAAGGACAACTGCTCACCAGAGACTAAGGCATTAGAAAACCTGACACCAAAGATTGAGTCATTAGAAAACAGGGCAGCAAAGACCAAGGGTATTACAAAAACAGACACCAAACATGGGGGCATTAGAAAATTCTACAACAACATGAGGGCAAAAGAAAAACTAGACATCAGAAACTGAATACTCTTGCCCAAAACTGTTACCTTTATATTAAAGATGGCAAGTTATGTTACCCTGCTCCAACCTGCTTAACATTGGGGCAATTAAGGCAGTCAAATAACACTATAAGCCAGAATTTAGAACAGGACAAGAACTTTAGACTAGTGTTGAGCGAACAGTTCGAGCGAACAGTGCACAGCAGCCAATCAGCTAGCGTTTTACTTCTTGCACTAAGAAGCCATCACAGCCATGCCTACTAATGGCATGGCTGTGATTAGCCATGTGCAGCATGTGACGCAGCCTCTATTTAAGCTAGAGTCACTTAGCGAAGCATGTCATTAGATTAGATTAGGCAGGGAAAAGTCAGCAAAAGCACCTAATGAAGTGATCGATCTACAGCTGTGAATCATTCAACTTCTGCTAGTTAATTGCTCACTGGTTTTTAGGCTGCACAGAGCGTTTTTCTGTCACTTTTTTCTGGGGTGATCGGCGGCCATTTTGTGACTTGTGGTGCACCCGCACAAGCTGCCACCAAGTCTATCAATCCATCAATACTAGTTTTTTTTTTTGCTATATCCTACATCAGGGGCTTGGCTGTGCTTATTGTCACCCCTAGAAACTCAGGATAGAAATTTCTATATTTTATTAAGGGGTTAAATGAAATTGCCAAAATAGCAATCCCCTAAATCTGGTGTTCCAGCTTTGGCAAGCCAAGTGTAATACTGTCTGCTGTCTGGCAAAGGATAGATTATTTTCTGTGGTGAAAAGGATATATAATTCAGTTGCAAAAATAGAAATACAGTAAAACTGTTGTTCCAGCAGTTGCAGGCTTCGTTTAAATCTGTCCGTAAAAGGGTATATTATTTTCTGGGGTGAAAGTCAGTAGCAAAAATAGAAATACAGTAAATCTGCTGTCACAGCAGTGGCTGGCCAAGTTTAATAGTGTACGGCAAAATATATATTTTTTTCTGGGGTGAAATTCAATTGCCAAAATAGCTATACTAAAAATCAGTGGTTTCAGCTGTGGCTGGCCAAGTTTAATAGTGTCCGGCAAAGGATATATTTTGTTCTGGGGTGAAATTCAATTGCCAAAATAGCAATACTCTGAATCTGGTGTTCCAGCTGTTGCAGGCCTAGTTTAGATCTGTCCGACAAAGGATAGATTTTGTTCTGGGGTTAAATTCACTTGCCAATATAGCAATACCCTGAATCTGGTGTTCCAGCAGTTGCAGGCCAAGTGTTAATCTGTCCATAAAAGGGTATATTACACTCAAGGTGTAAATACAAGTGCTGAGAGGGTCATCCTCAATAACTTTATACGCTACCATGCATCTCCCATTGGATTTCGGTCCGTTAAAGGGTATATTACACAAAGTGTTAAAATACAATTGCTGAAGGCATAATCCTACATATTTTTTCACACGCTACTGTGCATCTCCAAGTGTAAATCTGTCCATAAAAGGATACCTTTCATCCAGGGCCTAAATACTAGGCCTACAATTGATATTCCCCTAAATCTGTGGTTACTGCTGTGCCTGAATTAGTGTAATATGGTACATAAATAGATAGCCAGATAGTGTTAGGTTCCCGTAAAAAAATGGCTTGAATTTGAAATCAATGCATTGGGCCAAATATTTTTTTTCTTATTGTGGTGCTTGGTGAACGGTAACAATAAGGAAAATATCTAGTAAGGGACGCGGACGCGGTCTTGGTGGTTTTAGTGGACCCTCTGGTGCTGGGAGAGGACGTGGCCGTTCTGCCACAGCCACACGTCCTAGTGAACCAACTACCTCCAGGTTCCAGTACCCGCCAGAATTTACAGCGATATTTGGTGGGGCCCAATGCCGTTCTAAGGATGGTAAGGCCTGAGCAAGTACAGGCGCTAGTCAATTGGGTGGCCGACAGTGGATCCAGCACGTTCACAACATTATTTCCCACCCAGTCTTCTGCAGAAAGCGCACATGTGGCTTCTGAAAACCAAGCCCATCAGTCTGTCACATCACCCCCATGCATATCAGGAAAACTGTCCGAGCCTCAAGTTATGCAGCAGTCTCTTATGCTGTTTGAAGACTCTGCTGGCAGGGTTTCCCAAGGGAATCCACCTAGTCCTTCCCCAGTGGTGGAAGACATAGAATGCACTGATGCACAACCACTTATGTTTACTGATGATGAGGACATGGGAATACCACCTCATCGGAGTCCGCACGTCTCTTATAATGACGAAACACAGCCAACTGCTGCATCTTTTTGCAGTGTGCAGACCGAACAGGAGGTCAGGGAGGAAGACTGTGTGGAAGACGATGCAGGGGACGATGAGGTCCTAGACCCCACATGGAATGAAGGTCGTGCCACTGACTTTCATAGTTCAGAGGAAGAGGCAGTGGTGAGACCGAGCCAACAGCGTAGCAAAAGAGGGAGCAGGGGGCAAAAGCAGAACAGCCGCCGCCAAGAGAGTTCGCCTGTTACTGGCCACCGCCACCAGGGACCGAGCACCCCAAAGGCAACTTCAACGAGTTCCCTGGCATGGCACTTCTTTAAACAATGTGCTGACGACAAGACCCGAGTGGTTTGCAGCGCGGAGTCAAGCGCGATCCTTTCGCTTATGGACGCATGGAGCCTGAGGATCCGGGCGCGCGCGCGTGAGCGACAGAAGACTGGCCGGTGTCGGGGGACAGCGCATGCGCGAATAAGCGGAAGGATCGCGCTGTAAAGGAGGGCGACGGCGCATGCGCCGCCTGTACAAGCGCGGTCCCGGCCAGGGAGCCGAGTGTCAATTAAACTGCTGAGAGGCGGGGTTAGGGCGGGGGAGGCACATCCTGGAGTCAAGGAGTGTCTGCCTCCTTGACTTCTATCATGACTTTGTCTGTAGAAAAAAAGCAGTTTAAAAGACGTTGTTTTCATGAATTATAGGTGCAGAAAAGCGGAAAAAAACATGAGGACAACACACTGGTCATCAGCTATAAGGTACTTTTATTGGTTTATAATGTGAATTCCAGGTGACAGGTTCGCTTTAATGTTCTGAACCTTAGCACAACCTGCATGACCAGGCATCTACATGCAAAGCATGAACTGCAGTTGAGTAAACACCTTAAAAACAAGGAACTCACTTAGGCTCCCCCTGCTCCCTCTTCTGCTGCTGCCTCGGCCTCTTACTCCGCCTCGGGAGGAATGTTGGCAACTGCCGCCCACCAAACAGAGGATGTGCCAACGACACCACCACCTGTGTCACCAAACATCTCCACCATGTCACACGGCAGTGTTCAGCTCTCCCCGTAATTCCCTACCTAGCCACCCTCGAGCCCTGGGCCTGAATGCCAGCATTTCTAAACTACTGGCCTTTGAAATGCTGTCATTCAGGCTGGTGGACACAGACAGCTTCAAACAGCTGATGGCCATGGCTGTCCCACAGTATGTTGTTCCCAGCCGCCACTACTTCTCCAAGACAGCCGTGCCTTCCCTGCACAACCAAGTATCTGATAAAATCAAGTGTGCACTGCGCAACGCCATCTGTGGCAAGGTCCACGTAGCCACAGATACGTGGACCAGTAAGCACGGCCAGGGACGCTATATCTCCCTAACTGCACACTGGGTAAATTTAGTGGCGGCTGGGCCCCAGGCAGAGAGTTCCTTGGCGCACGTCCTTCCGCTGCCAAGGATCGCAGGGCATCATTCTTTGCCTCCTGTAGGCTCCTCCTCCTACTCGGCTTCCTCCTCCTCTGCTTCCACCAGCTCATCCAGTCAGCCACACACTTTCACCACCAACTTCAGCACAGCCAGGGGTAAACGTCAGCAGGCCATTCTGAAACTCATATGTTTGGGGGACAGGCCCCACACCGCGCAGGAGTTGTGGCGGGGTATTGAACAACAGACCGACGAGTGGTTGCTGCCGGTGGGCCTCAAGCCCGGCCTGGTGGTGTGCGATAATGGGCGAAATCTCGTCGCAGCTCTGGGACTAGCTAGTTTGATGCACATCCTATGCCTGGCGCATGTGCTGAATTTGGTAGTGCAGAAGTTCATTCACAACTACCCCGACATGTCAGAGCTTCCTGCCGCTGCTCGCCTGTCTGCGCTACAGCGGAACTTCGGCCTTCCCGCTCACCGCCTCATATGCGACGTGCCCACCAGGTGGAACTCCACCTTGCACATGCTGGAGAGACTGTGCGAGCAGCAGCAGGCCATAGTGGAGTTCCAGCTGCAGCACGCACGCGTCAGTCGCACTGTGGAACAGCACCACTTCACCACCAATGATAGGGCCTCCATGCGAGACCTGTGTGCCCTGTTGCGCTGTTTCGAGTACTCCACCAACATGGCCAGTGGCGATGACACAGTTTTCAGCATTACAATACCACTTCTATGTCTCCTTGAGAAAATGCTTAGGGCGATGATGGAAGAGGAGGGGCCCAGGAGGAGGAGGAGAATGAGGGGTCATTTTTAGCACTTTCAGGCCAGTCTGTTAGAAGTGCCTCAGAGGGAGTTTTTTGCAACAGCAGAAGCCAGGTACAAATGTGGCCAGCCAAGTCCCACTACTGGAGGATGAGGAGGGTGAGGAGGAGGTGGAGGAGGATGAGGATGAAGCAGGTTCACAGCAGAGTTGCACACATTCTAACATGTGCGGACTACTGCGTTGCCACCCTGCTGGATCCTAAGTACAAAGACAATGTGCCCACCATACTTCCTGCACTGGAGCGTGATAGGAAGATGCGCGAGTACAAGCGCATGCTGGTAGACGCACTCCTGAGAGCATTCCCAAATGTCACAGGGGAACAGGTGGAAGCCCAAGGCGAAGGCAGAGGAAGTGCAAGAGGTCGCCAATGCAGCTGTGTCACGGCCAGCTCCTCTGAGGGCAGGGTTAATATGGCAGAAATGTGGAAAAGTTTTGTCTCCACGCCACAGCTAACTGCACCTCCACCTGATACAAAACGTGTTAGCAGGAGGCAGCATTTCACTAACATGGTTGAACAGTACGTCTGCACACCCCTCCACGTACTGACTGATGGTTCAGCCCCATTCAACTTCTGGGTCTCCAAATTGTACACTTGGCCAGAGTTAGCATTTTATGCCTTGGAGGTGCTGGCATGCCCGGCGGCCAGCGTTTTGTCTGAACGTGTATTCAGCACGGGGGGGGCGTCATTACTGACAAACGCAGCCACCTGTCCTCAGCCAACATGGACAAGCTGACGTTCATAAATAACTCAAAGTGGCCTTCTCCAGTGCTGGGTGATATGACGCCTGATTCTCTGCTGTGGGACCTCTCTCCTCTGTCTGGGTGCTGGGGCCTTAATAACTGAAAGTGGCCTTCTCCAGTGGTGGGTGATATGATGCCTTATTCCTTGCTGTGGGACCTCTCTCCTCTGTCTAGGTGCTGGGGCCTAAATAACTGAAAGTGGCCTTCTCCAGTGGTGGGTGATATGACGCCTGATTCTCTGCTGTGGGACCTCTCTCCTCTGTCTGGGTGCTGGGGCCTAAAAACTGAAAGTGGCCTTCTCCAGTGGTGGGTGATATGACGCCTGATTCTCTGCTGTGGGACCTCTCTCCTCTGACTGGGTGCTGGGGCCTAAATAACTGAAAGTTAGAGATGTTAGAGATGTCCCGAAGTGTTCGGTCCGCCCCCTATACATCATCATTGAGCAAACTTTGACCCTGTACCTCACAGTCAGCAGACACATTCCTGCCAATCAGAACCCTCGCTCCCACACCTTACAACCTTCTATAAAAAAGGCAGCCATTTCTTATTCAGTCTGAAGCTGCATGTTAGTGAGAGCAGGGAGACTGCAGCTGCTTCTGCGCTGATGATTCTGAATTCATAGGGAAAGCGTTAGCTAGGCCAGTGTTCTGTGTCCACAGACTCATCTGCTGAAAGGACAGCGTCACAGCACCCCAAAAAGCCCTTTTTAGGGCTGCTACATTAGTCTGCTTTTATTTTTTTTCTCCATATATATATTGCAGTTGCCTGGCCTGCCCGTGTGGGAGGAGCTGCAGGCCCACAGACTGTAGTGTGCCTACTGCCAGTGCCCACCACTCATACCGTGTGGCACAGAACTTTGCATAAAAAAAGGCATTTAATATTTACACTTTAATCTAAGGTTACTTGCCTGCCAGTGTGTGTCAGGCCCACTTCCACTGACTGTAGTGTGCCCACTGCTAGTGCCCACCACTCATACTTTGTGGCACTGGACTTTGCATAAAAAAGGCATTTAATTTTTACACTTTAATCTAAGGTTAGTTGCCTGCCAGTGTGTGTCAGGCCCACTTCCACTGACTGTAATGTGCCCACTGCCAGTGCCCACCACTCATACCGGGTGGCACAGGACTTTGCATAAAAAAAGGCATTTGATTTTTACACTTGAATCTAATTTCAGTTGCCTGCCTGTTGCCAGTGTGTGTAAGGCCAACTTCCACTGACTGTAGTGTGCCCACTGCTAGTGCCCACCACTCATACCGTGTGGCACAGAACTTTGCATAAAAAAAGGCATTTCATTTTTACACTTTAATCTAAGGTTAGTTGCCTGCCAGTGTGTGTAAGGCCCACTTCCACTGACTGTAATGTGCCCACTGCCAGTGCCCAATACTCATACCGGGTGGCACAGGACTTTGCATAAAAAAAGGCATTTGATTTTTACACTTTAATCTAATTTCAGTTGCCTGCCTGTTGCCAGTGTGTGTCAGGCCCGCTTCCACTGACTGTAGTGTGCCCACTGCCAGTGCCCACCACTCATACCGGGTGGCACAGCACTTTGCACAACTGCGGCATGGCTATCCGGCCTATCCGGGCTGTTCATCCGCCGGGTCCACCATGCTGCAAGTACCCGTGCACTGCCGTGCTGCCGCTCTGTCCCCATTGACTATAATTGGGGCAGGGGACGGAGCTATGGCGCAGCACGGCAGTGCATGGCAGAGATCGGCGGACTAAAAAGTACTGCATGTCCGACTTTTTAGTCCAATGATCTCTGCTGTGCTGCGCCATAGCTCCATCCCCTGCCCCTATTATAGTCAATGGGGACAGAGCGGCAGCACAGCAGTGCACGGGTACTTGCAGCATGGTGCACCCGGCGGGTGAACAGCCCGGATAGGCCGGATAGCCATGCCGCAGGTGTGAAAGTACCCCCATAACAGTGCGTCATCCACAGATCTCCATAACAATGTGTCCTCCACAGATCCCCCATAACCAGTGTGTCCTCCACAGATCCCCCCATAATAGTGTCATCGAAAGATCCCCCATAATGGTGTCATCCACAGATCCCACATAACAGTGTTGTCATCCACAGACTTGCCCTATCTGGAAATCGCTCAGGGAGTCCCATCCTGTGGATGGGGGATACATTTTTAATAACAGGATCAAGCCCTTTAAAGTCATACAAGTCTGTCATAATACATTTATTTACATTTCCCTCCTCTGTGCCTCCATATAGTACAGCCCCCATATAGTACAGGCTCCTCCATTCTGTGCTGTCATATAGTACAGATTCCCCTTCTCTGTGTTGCCATGTTTAGTGGGCTTTATTACTGTGTGAGGCAATACACATTGGGAGTTTGTACAGAGGTGGGGATGGTGCTGGAATCATGGAATGAGAAGCCTAAACTATTAGTTTTGCACATTCTGCGGAGACGAGTGGTGGCCAGAAAAAGACTGATTCCAATCAAAGAAGACGTTGCCTTTGATTCACCTTTGAGTCGCCCTGTGAGTCAATATTTATGTACTTTTAATCACTTATGGTTTGCAGACTCTGTGTAGTGCTAGTATTTTCCACTTTATTGTCATATTGGTTTTAATTTGGTTACAGTGTGGTGTTAGTATCCAGTCACTATGCGGGGGTAATTCCTGTTAGATTCTATGCGGCCGGCGACGCAGACTCTGCCAGGTGCGCAATCGCACCGGCCCATGCTGTTGTGCTGGTATAATTATGCAATGCTATGGGGCTGGTATTAAGATTATGTGGTTATTGTCTTATATGACTTGTTTTTGTACTTTATTTCTATCTTTATATGGATCTAAAGAGGTTGTGCATTTCTTTACAGCTAATTGGTACATTAATTTGCGCATACTTATGTGTGATTACAACAGTAAGTATTTAGTAAAGACCCCACAAGTTGGAGGGCAGCTTAGCCTCTGTTGGTGGTGGACCTTGTCCCAGCCCTGCCTGCCAGTGTGTGTCAGGCCCACTTCCACTGACTGTAGTGTGCCCACTGCCAGTGCCCACCACTCATACCGTGTGGCACAGGACTTTGCAAAAAAAAGGCATTTAATGTTTACACTTTAATCTAATTTCAGTTGCCTGCCTGCTGCCAGTGTGTGTCAGGCCCGCTTCCACTGACTGTAGTGTGCCCACTGCCGGTGCCCACCACTTATACCGGGTGGCACAGGACTTTGCATAAAAAAAGGCATTTCATTTTTACACTTTAATCTAAGGTTAGTTGCCTGCCAGTGAGTGTTAGGCCCACTTCCACTGACTGTAGTGTGCCCACTGCCAGTGCCCACCACTCATACCGGGTGGCACAGGACTTTGCATAAAAAAGGCATTTCATTTTTACCCTTTAATCTAAGGTTAGTTGCCTGCCAGTGTGTGTCAGGCTCACAGACTGTAATGTGCTCTCTGCCAGTGCTGCCCATCAATCATACCGTGTGGCACAGGACTTTTTCTAAAATAAGGTACTTTATCTGTACACTTTAATCTAATTTCAGTTGCCTACCGGCCAGTGTGTGTGTGTCAGGCCCACAGACTGTAGTGTGACCTCTGCCAGTGCTGCCCATCAATCATACCGTGCGGCACTGGACGGTACCTAAAATAAGGCACTTTATCTGTACACGTTAATCTAATTTCAGTTTCCTGACGGCCAGTGTGTGTGTGTCAGGTCCACAGACTGTAGTGTGCCCTCTGCTAGTGCCCAACACTCTTACCGGGTGGCACAGTACCTAGCACGCGTAGTACCACTTATCTAAAATCCATTCAATACACGTCCTGATAGGGGACGTAACAGGGATTAAACTGATGAGAATAGTACTACAGAAAATACCACTCATATCGAGTGTGACAGTAAATTGCACGGCGCAGACGCAGTGCAGTGACCGTGGATAAAAACAAAGAGGAGGGAGCCAGTGTTTTTTTAACCATCTCCCCGTTCGAAAAATCAATTCAATTCACCTTTCGGTGACCCTTGGTGTTGTACGTGGCTGGGTGGAGGAAGAAACCTTCAATGACATCACCGGGACGTGGCTAGCTTGGTATCCAACCTTGTGCAAATGGGGAGTTTGCGGTTGTGCAAATGGACTGTTTGCGGTTGTTTGCGGTGCACTACCTGATCGATACAACATCATATCTGATCGTATACACACACTGGATGTTTTAAACCACGTTGTTCAAAAAAATTTAGGATTGTTAGGTGATTTATGCCTTTTATGGATTAAAACCCAACTCTGCGTCAACTATGTAATTTTCCATGGGAGTTTTGCCATGGATCCCCCTCCGGCATGCCACAGTCCAGGCGTTAGTCCCCTTGAAACAACTTTTCCACTACTGTGGCTAGAAAGAGTCCCTGTGGATTTTAAAATTAGCCTGCCTATTGAAGTCTATGGCGGTTCACCTGGTTCGCCCGTTCGCGAACATTTGAGGAAATTCGCGTTCACCGTTCGTGAACGGAAAATTTTATGTTCGCGACATCTCTACTGAAAGTGGCCTTCTCCAGTGTTGGGTGATATGACTCCTTATTCCTTGCTGTGGGACCTCTCTCCTCTGTCTGGGTGCTGCGGCCTAAATAACTCAAAGTGGCCTTCTCCAGTGGTGGGTGATATGATGCCTTATTCCTTGCTGTGGGACCTCTCTCCTCTGTCTGGGTGCTGGAGCAAAAATAACAGAAACGGACCTTCTCCATTGGTGGAGGACTTGAAGCCTGATTCTCTGCTATGGGACCTCTCTCCAATTGATATTGGTTAATTTTTTTTTTTTTTTGTATTAATTTCCCTATCCATATTTGTTTGCAGGGCATTTACCTACATTTTGCTGCCTTTTCCAGCCCTCTAGCCCTTTCCTGGACTTTTTTAGAGCCTTTTTAGTGCCCAAGTTCGGGTCCCCATTGACTTAAATGCGGTTCGGGTTCAGGACGAAGTTCGGGTCGGGTTCGGAACCCGAACCTGAACATTTTCGGGAAGTTCGGCCGAACTTCTCGAACCCAAACATCCAGGTGTTCGCTCAACTCTACTTTAGACTGTTTTTTCAGCTCCTTCGCCAAGCTTTGCTAATCGTAAAATATTACCATGGTATAAAAATAACTTTCATGGGGTCAGGGCCAGCGTTAGGGGGTGGCAAACTGGGCAATTGCCCAGGGCCCCCATTGTCTAAGGAGCCCCATGCTTCAGTGCTGCTGTTCAGCTGAACGTCCGAGGAAGCAAACGGGAGGACAGCCGAACATCTGCACTTTACAATGCAGTGTAAGGTCCCCTACCTCACATATAAGACAAATCGTTAGCACAGTGCTGACAGGACCTGCGGAGCTCAGCAGAGAAGAGGGGATGAAGGACCTGCGATGACCTCACCATCGTGTGACCAGAACAGGAGGCTGAGCTCAGCAGTGAAATAAAGAAGAAAACCAGTGATGCATGGGAAGAAGTATGGATTCAATGTAAGTACCAGGGAAATGCTGGGAGTTGTAGTCCTCTCTTCTTATACCTACTGTTATGTAATGTCAGAGTACATTAGAAGAGGAGGTATGAGGAGAGGATTACAACTTCCAGCATGTCATGTAATATCAGAGTACATTACAAGAGGAGTTATCACAGGAGAGGACTACAACTCTCAGCATGTCCAGGCCATTATTATATAATATCTGGGTACATTACAACACCCTGGATATGCTGGGAGATGTATACCTCCTCTTATAATGTACTCTGATATTAAATAATATGCTGGGAGTTGTAGTCCCATCCTCTTATACCTCCCCCTGTAATGTGCTCTGATATTCAAACATAGCTTAGACATGTTGGGAGGTATAGTCCTCTTCTTTTATACCTCCTGTAGTATACACCTACTATTAATAGTGCCTTCATTGAACTGACCAAAATCTATAAAGAACATGTGAGTTCATGGTGGGAGGTACAGGGACTGGAACACTATATTAAACAGGGTATAGTCCCTAGGGGCCTACGTATATCCCTTACACCAGCAAACAGAAGCAGGAATCCAGAATTACTTAAAAAATGGGAGAGAGAGGCGACCAACAGCTCCCTCAGATTTATGCAACTTCTAGTGGAGGAAGAACGTCTTACCCTTGAAAGGGCAGAAAAGGGGCTAGTAGAACAGATAGAGGTCACTAAAAAAAAAAATTCCAACAGGACCCGGAATTCGGGAATAAGGAGACACTATTACAGAATACTATCGAACGGTATCAATACCATCTGAAAGACCGCAAACATAAACAGTTTCTCAGAGACCTACAGGATTTTAAGGACAATAGGGCCTACCTTTTTCTGACTAATCCTAACAACTACCCAAAATCTGAAATCTCCTCCACTGAAACAGAAGGATCTGAGAGTGAACGAGATAAACAACCCAAGACAAGAGGTCGAGGTAGAGGGGGGTCCAGATTTAGAAGGTGGGGAGGGCGTGGTAACACAAATAGGACTAGTAACTATCCTCAGAACACTACCCCAACGACCACCGCTTTTTTAGATCAAGGGGCCCAATATCCCCTGAGGAGCCGCAATATGCAGCCCACACAGACACAATAGGGACCCCACTGACAAACTAATTATTAACCTCTCGTCCCGCCCCCTCTCGGCCGCTGAAACCAAGGCACTTAGGCGTGGACTCTCATTTGTACCCACGACAAGGTTTGACCTGTTCAACTGGACGAAAGACCTTTATCTCTTTGCCCGAAAACTTAAGTGGTATAAACATTTTAAAATGAAGGACAGAAAAGAAAGTCGGGAATTGGGTATCCCTGTTGAATGTCTGAAGGATGTGAGATTCCTCTTTGATCTTGAGAATCTCCCCCCGGACATTTCGGGTGAAGGCCCATTTACAAACCTGAAGCCTAACAGCTCCAGGATGCCTCCACCTGGAGAGGTGTCATGTATTGACATCTTCCTGAAATATACACTGGCGGAATTATCAACTTTGAATGCCTCCCCCACTAGATTTAACTGCAGTAGGGAAGAAAGGCTGGCCATCAAGTCCCTGGGAATGGACAGGTCCATCACTATCAAACCGTCCGACAAAGGGGGGAATGTAGTTGTCATGGACACCATGACTTATAAAGAGATGTGCCTGTCCATTCTCAGCGACAAAACGGGGTACGAGATATTATCCCGTGACCCGACATCGGACTTTAAGGGCACTCTGGAATCATTTCTTTTAAACGCTAAACGACAGTCCCTGATCTCTAAAGAGAAATTTGAGTTCCTTCTACCTGTACATCCTGTTTTAGCAACATTCTACTGCTTACCCAAGGTCCATAAGGAGACATTTCCGGTCAAAGGTCGACCGATTGTCTCAGGAATTGGGAGTCTAGCTCAAAATAGTGGGATTTATGTTGATCAAATCCTAAGACCATTTGTTGAGTCCCTACCATCGTATATTAGGGACACGAGCGATCTCCTATCGAAACTCGAGGGGGTATGTATTGAGGGAGACTGGTGGCTGGCCTCAATAGACGTGGAGGCCTTATACTCGTCTATACCGCACAAAAACGGATTGGAAGCCACTGCACACTTCCTTAAAGCACGGGGCTCACAGTGCTATTCACATAATGGGTTTGTTCTACAGTTACTTAGTTTTATCCTCACCAGTAATTTTTTCCTTTTTGATGGGAGGTTCTTCCACCAGCTCAGGGGCACTGCCATGGGCAGTTCGTGTGCACCGTCATAAGCAAATCTGCTCCTGGGCTGGTGGGAGGAAACCATCGTGTTCGGGGATGCCTCACTGTGGTATACGGACTCGATCGCCCTCTGGTGCCGTTACATAGATGACATTCTTGTCCTGTGGAGCGGCACGGAGGGCGACTTCCATCGCCTGGTACAGGAATTGAACAATAATACGATCAACATGAAGTTCACCTATGTTATTGCTCGGGATCACTTGCCCTTTCTGGACATAATGATCTCCAGAGGCGGGGGTGGCTCCCTGAGAACAACCATTTACCGTAAACCCACGGCTACAAATTCCCTCTTGAGATGGGACAGCTGCCATCCTGCCCCTCTCAAGAGGGGAATTCCAACAGGACAGTACCTACGAGTAAGAAGAAATTGTTCTGATCTGGGGGACTTCAGACAGGAGGCCAACGAACTGAGAAAGCGTTTCAGGGCCCGTGGTTACCCCGACTGCATCTTGAAAGCGGCCTATAAACGAGCACTTGGATGCGACAGGACGGCCCTGTTACACCCTAACGTGAAAACTAACACAGTACCCCCCAGACGCATAAGGGTGATTGGCACCTTCGATATGGCCGCACCCAGGATTCGACAAATCCTTGACAGCCATTGGGGCATGCTTCTAATGGACCCCGATCTTTCTGAGGTACTGAGTCCTCATGCCTCACTTACATTCAGGAGAGGAATGAATGTAAGGGACCAATGTGTACGTAGCCATTTTACATCTAAGGACACGAGACCGACAACATGGCTTCAGGGCCCACCACAGGGCTGTTATAGATGTGGCCATTGCTCGTTCTGCAAATATCTCCAACCCGGAAAAACATTTAAGGGTGACCCAGACGACAGGACTTACTACATAAAGGACTTTATCAATTGCCGCACTACTGGTATCATCTATTTGTGTACCTGTGAGTGCGGCCTCAAATATGTAGGGAAGACTCGGAGGGAACTGCGAAAACGAGTGGGTGAACACCTGGGGGACATCAGAAATAACAGAGATACCCCAGTGGCGCGTCATGTGCAGATTCACCATGCCGGCCGAATGTCGGCAGTGTCCTTTATAGGAATTGAACGTGTGCGGAGACCAGAACGTGGGGGGGATTGGGACAAAAAGATCCTCCAGAAAGAAGTATGGTGGATTTTTAGACTCAATACCCCCAGCCCCCATGGGTTAAATGAACAACTGAATTTTAGTCCCTACCTGTAGCGATATGTGGTTAGGGGCCTTTTTGCCACTTGGCCACTAAATGTGACCATTTATAAGTGGCTTGTCTTATTCCAGCTGCCATTTTTGCTGCCTTATAAATGTCCTACACAATATACCACTCGGGCTCTATTTTCACTATATCCCGTGTGGCGGTGGTGGAATACAAAAGTTGTAGCGGTCCATGTATTTGTTGTTCCGCTCCTTCCTCCAACCACTGTATGGCTGGTGTGATCATCTGGAACTACCTACATCGGCGTGACTGATGTTCTGGGGCGGACCTGGGAACTCCTTAGTCCGCACCAGCACCGCCCCTCTGACGTCTTCCCTGTGCGCCGAATGCCCGAGACGCGGTGAACAGGTGACGTCACTCCCCGGCCGCTCGCACGTGTCTCCTCGTTCGGCGTCCGGATCTCGATACTGAGCATGCGCGATCCGGCGCCGCACACTTTGAGGAGTCAGGTGACGTGACCGAGATACCCGCCCCCCTCATTATCTGGCCTATGTAAACTGGGTGAGTCCCACTGTACAGAGAGGGACACCCGGATAATGGGGCTTTGACGTCCGAACAAGGCACCTATGACTCTCCTTACCGGAGGCCATACACCCCGACCCTTGGGCATTCCTGTGAGTAACCATTTTGATCTATGGACGGAGGTCATTAGGTTGATTAACTGAGTCAATAATAGATGACATTTGTTTATGGGTTTCTCTTTTTACAGGAGTGTTCCCCCAGGAGGTTTTCCGCTACACGCCACTCCTGTACTGTAGGATAGCCATGTAGACTATGTGTATCCTTTTTACTTCTATGGCCACGACTCTGTGGATTTATATGTTCTTTGGCCCTTTCTTTTGACCGTTGGAGCCAGGGACTCTCTTTTTGTGTATACAAGGTGGTTTTTGTGTCCCCTGATGATTCTTATTTCCCCTTGTATACGGGTGCAGTCCTTGTGATGAAACGCGTTGGGACGCTTCTTTCTCTTTTTTGCACCTAGGGAGACTTTGTCTTCCCTGACTGTGTATTGGCTGACTGGACCCTGGTATCCATAGTGTGAGAGTAATCTCCCCTCAGAGACCTTACTAGGGTCAGGTACCTAGGGTCAGGTTCCAGCACGTGGCCACCCCTTGCGGGGCTTTTTGGACCCCGTGATTTCTTTTGCACATAGGGCACAACAGGCCAAGTAGGGCTCAATAGGGCTCATATACCAGGCCTCTCTGCCCGTATACCACGTATTGTACCTTTGTGCCGCATGTGCAGACGGATTACTTGTTGTGTGTTGTGTCTGTGTCTTGTGTGTGTGGGGCGCTTTTTTACATTGATTAGTAAAAGTTATGTTTTAGAATTTGTGTTGCTCCCTTGATATAATTTTTCGACAGCAGTTTGAGTAACATACAGGGCTGAGACTATACGTTTCACTTGAGCCCTGATATCCTCCTGTTTGAGATGTATACCTCCTCTTATAATGTACTCTGATATTAAATAATATGCTGGGAGTTGTAGTCCCATCCTCTTATACCTCCCCCTGTAATGTGCTCTGATATTCAAACATAGCTTAGACATGTTGGGAGGTATAGTCCTCTTCTTTTATACCTCCTGTAGTAATGTGCTCTAAATTAGGCCTCAAGCACACAGCCGTTGCCCAGCCGTGGCCGTATTGCGGCCCGCAAACAGTGCGTCCGCAATCTGCTGGCACCCGCCTTATGCTCTGCGCATCACGGATGTTGACCCATTCACTTGAATGGGTCAGCAATCCGGACCTGCCGTGCTTAACCACTTGAAGACCACAGGTTTATACCCCCCTAGTGACCAGGCCCTTTTTTACAATTCCGCACTACACTACTTTCACCGTTTATTGCTCCATCATGCAACTTACCACCCAAATGAATTTTACCTCCTTTTCTTCTCACTAATAGAGCTTTCATTTGGTGGTATTTCATTGTTGCTGACATTTTTACATTTTTTTGCTATTAATAAAAATGTAATGACATTTTTGCAAAAAAAATACATTTTTCACTTTCTGTTGTAAAATAAAAAAAAAAAAATACATTTCTATTCAAATTTTTCACAAAATGTATTGTTCTACATGTCTTTGATAAAAAAAAAATCCAATAAGTGTATATTTATTGGTTTGGGTAAAAGTTATAGCGTTTACAAGCTATGGTGCAATAAAGTGAATTTCGGCATTTTGAAGCAGCTCTGACTTTCTGAGCACCTGTCATGTTTCTTCAGGTGCTAGAATGTCAGGAAAGTATAAATACCCCCCAAATGACACCATTTTAGATAGAAGACACCCCAAAGTATTCGCGGAGGGGCATGGTGAGTTCATGTATCATTTCATTTTTTTTCACAAGTTAGCGGAAAATGACACTTTCTGAGGAAAAAAAATAATAATAAAGTTTCCATTTCTGCTAACTTCTGGCAAAAAAAAAAAATCTCAGACGGACTCACTATGCCCCTCAGTGAATACCTTGGGGTGTCTACTTTCCGAAATGGGGTCAATTGTGGGGTGTGTTTACTGTTCTGGCATTTTGGGCGGGGCTAAATTGTGAGCAGCCATGTAAAAGCTAAAGGTACTCGGAATTTGGGCCCCTTTGCCCCTTCTTTTTTTTTTACAAAGTCTCAAATTTCCACTGACTTGTGACAAAAAATAAAATTTTGCATGAACTCACCATATCCCTCACGGAATACCTTGGGGTGTCTTCTTTCTAAATGGGGTCACATGTGAGGTGTTTGTACTGCTCTGGCATTTGAGTGTCTCCGCAATCATTACACGTACGGCCAGCATTAGGAGTTTCTGCGATTCTCCTTATATTAATAGAAACATAGAATGTGTCGGCAGATAAGAACCACTCGGCCCATCAAGTCTGCCCAATATGGTCCTTACCCAACACTAAAACGCGTTTAATAGAACTGATTCTGTTTACATCTATGTGGAATCAGCTGGCGACGGTGTAAAAGGAGTGCGCTTCTTCTTAACACTAACATTAACTTGTAAGGCTAAGTTCATACTTGAGTTGTTTGGTCAGTTTGCCGTACTTTCACATTATAGAAAAAAGCACCAGCCTATGTGAGCTCCCATGGTCCTGGCCAGCAAAGAGGCTGGCACTTTTTTCTTTAATGTGTGCAAGAGCGGCCATTGCTGATGAATTTCTGGGTGGTTGTAACCATGGAAATGAGCAGTTTATAATGTGATGGAAAAATGAATCAAGCAATATGGATAATAACAATACATTAGTAAGTGTCTTGTATTAACTTTCTGTACATAATAAATGCCACTTGCTTAAGTGAGGCAACCTTTTTAAGTATGTTTTCAGACTCATACAATACATTCAGTGGGTTATTCCAGAAGTGTCCCGAACACTAATTAAGTCCTGTAAAAGCCCTGGGCTCCATGTCTGAATGCTATTACCTATTAAGGTCAGTTTTGGCCCCGTGACTTCCCAAATAAGGGAGGTGTGCAGTGATTCTAAGAGCGACGCCTGTCATGTTGGATTCTTGCCAACACAAGGATTCTTGCCAACACAAGCGAAGCTTCATTTTGGCGCCCCCCCCCCCCATGATCACATTATGACTAGAGATGAGCGAACATTAAAAAAAAGTCAGTTGTTCGGCGTTCGGGTGGTGGTAAGTTGCTTATCCCGTTATGGATTCCACTATAGCGGCATATGGAATCCATAAGGGGCGGCTGCCACCAACCCGAACTTTTGCACAGCCAAAGGACCTGGGATTTGATCCCGTGCTGAGCCACGCCCCCTGCACTGATCACATGATGGTGACGTCACCCCAGGTCCTTTGGCCGCCCCTTATGGATTCCATATGCCGCTATTGTGGAATCCATAACGGGATAAGCGACTTACCACCACCCGAACGCCGAACAACGGACTTTTTTTTAATGTTCGCTCATCTCTAATTATGACCCCTTATTGTGTCACACTTATTCCCCCCCCATCAATGGTACATCATCCGTCATGTCAGATTTCTCCCCCTTCATGGCACAGCCCCCCCCCCTTCTCTGTGCCCTAAGGCAGCCGCTTGGTCTGCCTTATTATAGCACCGGCCCTGTGTGCTCGGGTAGAACACTTCGCGCTGCCGAGTAAAATTTTTTCTACTTTTACACAACAGGCTTTTCAACAGATATATACAACGCTGGATGGCGAATATATTTTTATTTCGCCACTAATACACTGCAAACAGGGCTTCAGAATATATCACTGCACTGCAGAATGTCAATTAGGCCTAATTTTTTTCTACTTTTAGGCTAGATGCACACGTCCATTAAACCCGGGCGTGACCAGTCCGTGGTAACCAGGACTGGATTTCTTCTTTACAACAGGAGCGCACAGCGTCATTGGTTGCTATGACGCCATGCGCTCCCTGCCGCCGCTACAGGACAGTAATACATTGGTATGATCTATATGAGTGTATTGCTATACTGCAGCAGCGGCAGGGAGCGCACGTCGTCATAGCAACCAATGACGCCGTGCGCTCCTGCTGTAAAAAAGAGATCCAGTCCTGGTTACCACGGACTGGTCACGTCCGGGTTTAACGGACGTGTGCATCTAGCCTTACACAACACGCTTTTCGACAGATATATGCAACGCTGGTCGGCGAATATATTTTTTATTTTGCCACTAATACATGGCAAACTGGGCTTCACGATATATCACTGCACCGCCGAATGTCAATTAGGCCTAAATTTTGTTCTACTTTTACACAACAGGCTTTTCAACAGATATATGCAACGCTGGACGGCAAATATATTTTTGTTTCGCCACTAATACACGGCAAACTGGGCTTCACAATATTGCACTGCAGAATGTCAATTAGGCCCAAATTTTGTTCTACTTTTACACAATAGGCTTTTCAACAGATATATGCAATGCTGGACGACGATTATTATTTTTTTGCCACTAATACATGGCAAACTGGTCTTCAGAATATATCACTGCACCGGAGAATGTCAATAAAGCCTCATGCACATGACAGTTGTTTGTTTCCGCGTCCGTTCCGTTTTTTTTCACGGATAGGATGCTTCCCATTCATTTCAATGGGTCCGTCTGCAGTGTCCCAGGGGGTCAGTAGTGTAGCTTTAGGTATGCTGGACTTTGTAGTGCAGGGCAACCCACTAACCTGGGACTGACTGCCGTCTTCAATCGGGTCAGCACTGGAACAGGCAGGTGATGAATGTCGTGACGCCAGTGCCAATTGAACGGTGGCACACCGTGTAGTGACAGGTGGAATAATTGAGGAATCCTTATACTTGAATAACAGGATAACTTTACTGAACGTAGTTGAAAATAGATGAACAGTCAGTAGGTACAGTTCCAGAATATTCCACACGTTACAATACAGTCACAGCAGTGGTTCAGGCAATTAATCACAGTCCCAAAAGCTATCTTCAAGACAGGCCTCCTAGGGTCGGGGATTTCCTCTTACTCTGAATGCAGCAATACACTTCAGGCAACTGTCCTCTCTCTCCAGGGATACTTGTCCTGCTTGCAGCTTGACTAAGGAGGCAACACTTCTCCACTAGTACTAGGGTCTGGACTGCTCCTCCTAGGGCATGAATCTTCCTAGGCTGGACCCCCACAGGCGATAGGGCCTGGGCTGACTTCAGCGGGTACAAGGCCTGGGCCTTGCCTTCACAGGCTCAAGGCCTGAGCTGGACTTCACAGACTCATGGCCTGCACTTAGTTTAGACACAGTCTAATCTCCCTTTCCCTCCCCTGACTGGGCCTTATATAAACTAGGGCTCCCTAGCTCCCTCTAGTGACTTAGAGCTGGAATGACATCCCTAGCAGGCCTGCACATGGCACATTTCACAGTAACAGGGAAATACACAGTATTGCATTACATGAAGATATATTACACCAATCTCCTCAAAACTGAGGGGAACGACCGCACACAAGTGACCCTTCTGTAGTGACGGGCATTACAGCTCCCGTACACTACACGTCAAAAAATGCGGATGGTCAACCGTTTTTGTTCCGCATCCGTGGTCCGTGTTTACATTCCTGTTAAAAAATAGAGCATGTCCTATTATTTTCACGTTTGCGGACAAGGATAGGCATTATTACAATGGATCTTCCAAAAAAACGGATTCGTCAAAAAAAAGGTCCGTCATCCGTTTTTTTTTTGATGGACGCAAAATTTGCAGATGGAGCGGACGTGGAGTCAGTCAAGGGTCGTGTGCATGTAGCCTTAGGCCCAAATTTTGTTCTACTTTTGCACAACAGGCTTTTCAACAGAGAAGTACAATGCTGAACGGCGAATATATATTTATTTCGCCACTAATACACGACATACAGGCATAGGCGTGCGCAGCCTATTGCATTAGGGTGTGCACCCTAAAGCACAAACACACACACCACGCGCGTGTGTATGTATGTGTGTATGTATGTAATTAATATATATATACATATTATACACATACGCACACATATATATACACAAATACCCTCTGCATATATACATACAGACCCGTACTCATCTAATTATCAATATAAACAAAAAAAGGGTTAAATAACCCCTGTATAATAATGTACCCTGATACCCCTAGTTATATTACCCCCTGCATTGTACCCCTCCATCCACCCCACCCACCCCCTTCGCCAACCACCCAGCACCCTTACTCACATAAAACAAGTAATATATCTTACAGTAAATTACTGCAAATACTTACAGTTCTAAAGACTCCAGCGGCTCAGGATCAGTGCTCTGGGCAGCTGGACTCAGGGCTGGAAGTGGGCACCGCTCTGCAGTTCAGAAAGGAAACATAGAGACGCACCGGCCCATAAGACGCAACTAGGTTTTAGAGGGTGACAATTTGAAAAAATATTTTTCATTACACCTCAGGTCAGACCACCAATTAGACCCCAATGTTAATCAGACTTCAGCTGACAGCCCCAATCAGACCCCCAATGTTAATAAGACCCCAATAAGACCTCAAATCAGACCCCCAATCAGACCTCAGCTCAGACCCCAATGTAAATGACCCCCAATCAGACCTCAGATAAGAGCCCCATGCCTTTCATCACCCCCATATCAGCCCCCATGCCTCTCATTAGCCCCTCATATCAGCTATTATGCCTCATTAGCCCCCATCAGCCCTTATGCCTCATTAGCCCCACATTATGCCTCATTAGCCCCCCAATATGCCTCTCTAGCCCTCATTATGCCTCATTAGCCCCCATTATGCCTCATTAGCCCCATTAGCCCCCATATGCCTCATTAGGCACCATATACCTCATTAGCCTGCCATTATGCCTCTCATTAGCCTCATTATGCCCCCATGTGCCTCATTATGCCCCCATGTGCCCATTATGCCTCTAATTAGCCCCCATATGCCTAATTATCCCCCTATTATGCCTCTCATTAGCCCCCAATTATGCCTCTCATTAGCCCCCAATTATGCCTCTCATTAGCCCCCAATTATGCCTCTTATTAGCCCCCATGTGTCTCATTAGCCCCCATGTGCCTCATTAGCCCCCATGTGCCTCATTATGCCCCCATGTGCCTCATTAGCCCCCATGTGCCTCATTATGCCCCCATGTGCCTCATTAGTCCCCCATTATGCCTCTCATTAGTCCCCCAATATGCCTCTCATTAACCCCCCATTATGCCTCTCATTAGCCCCCCCATTATGCCTCTCATTAGCCTCATTAGCCCCATGTGCCTGATTAGCCCCCATGTGCCTCATTATGCCCCATGTGCCTCATAATGCCCCCATGTGCCTCATTAGCCCCCATTGTGCCTCTCATTAGCCCCCATGAGCCCCCATATGCCTCATTAGGCACCATATACCTCATTAGCCTGCCATTATGCCTCTCATTAGCCTCATTATGCCCCCATGTGCCTCATTATGCCCCCATGTGCCCATTAAGCCTCTAATTAGCCCCCATATGCCTAATTTTCCCCCTATTATGCCTCTCATTAGCCCCCAATTATGCCTCTCATTAGCCCCCAATTATGCCACTCATTAGCCCCCAATTATGCCTCTCATTAGCCCCCATGTGCCTCATTATGCCCCCATGTGCCTCATTAGCCCCCATGTGCCTCATTATGCCCCCATGTGCCTCATTAGCCCCCATGTGCCCCATTATGCCCCCATGTGCCTCATTAGTCCCCCATTATGCCTCTCATTAGTCCCCCAATATGCCTCTCATTAGCCCCCCATTATGCCTCTCATTAGCCTCATTAGCCCCATGTGCCTGATTAGCCCCCATGTGCCTCATTATGCCCCATGTGCCTCATAATGCCCCCATGTGCCTCATTAGCCCCCATTATGCCTCTCATTAGCCTCATTAGCCCCCATGTGCCTCATTATGCCCCCTTCTGCCTTATTATGCCCCAGCAGCCTCATTATGCCCCCAGCAGCCTCATTATGCCCCCGTGTGCCTCATTATGTCCCTTTGTGCCTCATTATGCCCCCAGCAGCCTAATTTTTTATAAAATAAAAAAACACTTACCTCTCTTGCCCCTGGACGCCACTGCTCCTCGCAGCCCGTGATGTTCTTCCTCCTGATGACGGCTCTTGGCTGTGCGCTCTGAACTGGCGCGCACAGTGTGACGTCATGCTGTGCGCAGCCCTGCACAGCCGACAGCCGAGGATCAGGAAGCGGCAAGTTCACCACTTCCTGGTCCTCCGGTACTAATAAGAGCTTCCAAAATGGAAGCGCTTCATTAGTATTCGCCGGCCAGCACCCTTTAACCAGTCCCGGACCGCCGTATGCAGGATTGCGTCCTGCGGGCGGCCGGGATCTTCTGAGTGGACGCATCGGCGCGTCCTCTCGCGAGACCTGTGAGTTCCTGTGAACGCGCGCGCTCACAGGGGCGCGCGTCTCAAGAGTTGAACTACAGCCTGCCAGCGATGATCAATCGCTGGCAGGCTGTAGATGCGATATAAATCGCATCAAACATGTATACCAGACGCTGTTTTGTGAACAGCGTCTGGTATACCTGCTACCTGGTCCTCTGGTGGTCCCATTTGCTGGGATCGACCACCAGAGGACCAGGTAACTATGTAAAGTTGCACCAAACACTACACTAACCCCCACCCCCCCTCACCTATTAACCCCTTGTTAACCCTTTGATCACCCCATCTAGACCCCTGATCACCCCCTGTCATTGATCACACCCTTGTAAGGCTCCATTCAGACGTCCATATGTGTTTTGTGGATCCGTGGATTCACGGATCCGCGGAACTGATCCACGGATCCGCGGATCTGCAGATCCTCAAAACACGGACACCGGCAATGTGCTTTCGCATTTTGCAGATCCGCACATTGCCAGAACTATATAGAAAATGCTTTTCTTGTCCGCACTGCGGACAAGAATAGGACATGTTCTATATTTTTGCGGAACGGAAGTGCAGACTCGGAGCGCGGATCCGTAATTCGGATCCGAGCGGGACAAAGTCTGTCCCCATAGAAATGAATGGGTCCGCAATTCCGTTCCGCAAACAGAATTTCGGACGTGTGAATGGGGCATAAGGGTCCCTTATCACCGCCAGTTAGTTAGCTACTTGTTAGGTAGCTAGCGCCCAGCCCACCGCACCGCAGTCACTGATTTTGGCAGAGATTTTTTCATCCACATTGATTGATGCGAATGAAAAATCTGTGCCGTTCATTTTTTTTTTTCAGCCCAGAGGCTGAACGGAAAAAAATCTCATTACCCGTATGCTCAATATAAGGAGAATCGCAGAAACTCCTAATGCTGGCCATACGTGTAATGATTGCGGAGACCCCTAAAATGCCAGGGCAGTACAAACACCTCACATGTGACCCCATTTTAGAAAGAAGACACCCAAGGTATTCCGTGAGGGGTATGGCGAGTTCATGCAAAATTTAATTTTTGTCACAAGTTAGTGGAATATGAGACTTTGTAAAAAATAAAAATAAAAATCAATTTCCGCTAACTTGTGCCAAAAAAAAATTCTGTGAACTCGCCATGCCCCTCACGAAATACCTTGGGGTGTCTTCTTTCCACAATGGGGTCACTTGTGGGGTATTTATACTGCCCTGGCATTTTAGGGTGCTAAAGCGTGAGAATCCAAATGCGTAAAAATGCCCTGTGAAATCCTAAAGGTACTCATGGGAATTAGGGCCCTTTACGCATCTTGGCTGCAAAAGTGGCACACATGTGGTATCGCTGAACTCAGGAGAAGTAGGGCAATGTGTTTTGGGTGTATTTTTATATATACCCATACTGTGTGTGAGAAATATCGCTGTAAACGACAACTTTTTAAATTTTTTATTCAAAGTTGTCAATTTACAGAGATATTTCTCTCACCCAGCATGGGTATATGTAAAATACACCCCAAAACACATTGCCCTACTTCTCCTGAGTACGGCGATGCCACATGAGTGACACTTTTTGCAGCCAAGATGCGCAAAGGGCCCAAATTCCCATGAGTAACTTTTAGGAGGGCATTTTACGCATTTTTCTTCTCACGCTTTAGGGCCCCTAAAATGCCAGGGCAGTATAAATACCCCACATGTGACCCCATTTTGGAAAGAAGACACCCCAAGGTATTCGCTGAGGGGCATAGTGAGTCCATGAAAATTAAACTTTTGTCAAAAGTTAGCGGAAAGGGAGACTTTGTGAGAAAAACAATAAAAATCAATTTCCACTAACTTGTGCCAAACATTTTTTTCTATGAACTCGCCATGCCCCTCACGGAATACCTTGGGGTGTCTTCTTTCCAAAATGGGGTCACATGTGGGGTATTTATACTGTCCTGGCATTTTAGGGGCCCTAAAGCGTGAGAAGAAGTCTGGAATCAAATGCGTAAAAATGCCCTGTGAAATCCTAAAGGTACTCATTGGTTTTAGGGCCCCTTTGCGCACTCAGGCTGCAAAAAGTGGCACACATGTGGTATCGCCGTACTCAGGAGAAGTAGGGCAATGTGTTTTGGGGTGTATTTTTATATATACCCATGCTTTGTGTGAAAATATCTCTGTAAACGACAACTTTTAAAAATTTTTATACAAAGTTGACAATTTACAGAGATATTTCTCTCACCCAACATGGGTATATGTAAAAATACACCCCAAACACATTGCCCTACTTCTCCTGAGTACGGCGATACCACATAAGTGACACTTTTTGCAGCCTAGGTGCTAAAGGGGCCCAAATTCCAACGAGTACCTTTAGGTTTTACATGGCGGCTCACAATTAGCCCCGCCCAAAATGCCAGAACAGTAAACACACCCCACAAATGACCCCATTTCGGAAAGTAGACACCCCAAGGTATTCACTGAGGGGCATAGTGAGTCCGTCTGAGATTTTTTTTGCCAGAAGTTATCAGAAATTGAAACTTTTTTTTTTTCTCAGAAAGTGTCATTTTCCGCTAACTTGTGAAAAAAATGAAATGATACATGAACTCACCATGCCCCTCCCGAATACTTTGGGGTGTCTTCTTTCTAAAATGGTGTCATTTGGGGTATTTATACTATCCTGACATTCTAGCACCTGAAGAAACATGACAGGAGCTCAGAAAGTCAGAGCTGCTTCAAAATGCCAAAATTCACTTTTTGCACCATAGTTTGTAAACGCTATAACTTTTACCCAAACCAATAAATATACACTTATTGGACTTTTTTTATCAAAGACATGTAGAACAATAAATTTAGAGAAAATTTATATAGAAATGTAGTTTTTTTTGAAAAATTTTACAACAGAAAGTGAAAAATGTCATTTTTTTGCAAAAATGTCGTTAAATTTGTATTAATGGCAAAAAAAGTAAAAATGTCAGCAACAATGAAATACCACCAAATGAAAGCTCTATTAGTGAGAAGAAAAGGAGGTAAAATTAATTTGGGTGGTAAGTTGCATGACGGAGCAATAAACGGTGAAAGTAGTGTAGTGCGGAATTGTAAAAAGTGGCCTGGTCATTAAGGGTGTTTAAGCTAGGGGAGCTGAAGCGGTTAAGGCTTGATTAGGGTGTGCCCAGGCACACCCGACACACCCCGTGTGCACGCCTATGCATACAGGGCTTCTGAATATATCATTGCACTGCTGATCGGAAAATATATTTTTAATTTTTCCACTAATACACTCATAAAAGGGCTATAAAACAGATAACTGCACTGCTGAGTGGCAAATATATTTTACCTACTAATACAAGCCAAAAACTGCTTTAGAACGTATAACTGCACCGCACAAGGGCAAATAAAATGTAGAAATTTTTCCTTGTAATAAACCCTGTTAATGCCTGTATCAAACAGCACTTGTACCCTAATAAGACAGGTTTACTGGAATTACAGAGCTGTATAATGGCAATTTGGATCCCCATTTAGTGCAGAAAGGTGTAATCGGATTGTTCCTATTAGCCAGGCTCCCTATCCTTTCCCTACACCTTGAATAATCTTTCCCTGCACTTGCAAATCCTATCACTGTCCCTAGCGCCTGCAGACAAGTCTCTCCACGCCCAAACACCCCCCCAAAAAAACAAGTTCACAGGAAAAATTGTTAGGAAACATTCTTTCCTGTATATTCAATTGTATATAAAGTGCAAGTGCTGCCAAAATTACAAGCAAGAGGCACTCCAAAAAAGCCTGTATATCACATAAAGGAGGGCCTCATTCACATTGTAGTACAATTGTTCAGGTAGTGGGACTCCTACAATCATAAAACCTATGCACTAAGTGAAAGGGCTGCCAAAAATTACAAGAAACCGGCACTACAATACACCCTTTATTACACATAAAGGAGGGGAATCATACATACCCTTGAAAAAAGATGATTGGAGGCCTGCTGGTGACCCTCTAAAACATTAGGGGCAAGGGCTTGCTGCTGAGCTGACCCACTAAAACATTAGGTGCAAGGGCCTGCTGGTGAGCTGACGCTCTAAAACATTATATGTGAGTGCCTGCAGGTGAGCTAACGCTCTAAAGCATTATATGTGAGTGCATGCTGTTCAGCTGATGCTCTAAAACATTATATGCTAGTGCATGCTGTTCAGATGACTCTTTAAAACAATATATGCGAGTGCATGCTGTACAGCTGACCCTATTAAAAAAATTTAAGTTGAGGGCCTGCAGTTGAGCTGACCCTATAAAAAAATTTGAGTTGAGGGCCTGCAGTTTAGCTGACCCTATAAAAAAAAAATAGAGTGGAGGGAATATATACAATCTGGATGAGAAGAAAACAAGATTCAACCATATACTCTTTTTTTGTGGTGGAATGGGAATACACAACAGTAGATTGAGTACATTATAAATTATAGATTGAAATTGCCATTATGTTCATCATCAGCTCAGCTCTCCTCTGGTGGAGCTGAGAAATCAGGGGCAATCCAGGCCTTGTTCATTTTTATCTGAGTCAACCTGTCAGCATTGCCAGTGCATAAGCGGATACGCTTATCTGTTATAATGCCACCAGCAGCACTAAATACATGCTCAGACAAAACGCTGGCGGCAGTGCAGGCCAGCACCTCCAAGGCGTAGAGTGCAAGTTCATACCACGTGTCTAGCTTGGACACCCAGTAGTTGTAAGGCACTGAGGGATCATTTAGGACAGTGATACGGTCTGCTATGTATTCCTTCACCATCTTCCAAAACTTTTCCCTCCTTGTAGCACTAGGCTGCGCTTCAGGGTGAGGTTGCTGGCGGGGTGTCATGAAAGTGTCCAATGCATTGGAGAGTGTTGCCCTGCCTTTGTTGGAACTGCTGTATGTTCCCCTTGTCTCCCTTCCTTGGTTGCCTAAGGAAGTACAGACTCTGCCGACTGAGTTGTCAGATGGAAAATTTTGGAGCAATCTCTCAACAAGTACCTTCTGGTATTGCACCATTTTACTTGTCCTCTCCACCACAGGAATGAGAGATACGAAGTTCTCTTTGTAGCGGTGGGGGTCGAGAAGGGTGAACACCCAGTAATCCATGTTATCTAAAATGCTTATGATGCGAGGGTCACGGGAAAGGCAGCCTAACATGAAGTCAGCTATGTGTGCCAGAGTACCAACAGGCCAGACGTCGATGTTGACATCAGGATGACTCTCCATCTCCTCTTCCTCCTCCTCCTCCTCTTCTGCACATCCACGCTGAACAGATGGAATTAAAGTTCCATGGGTGCTACCCTCTATAGCAGAGGCAACTGTCTCCAGCTTCTCCTCCTCCTCTTCATAGTCCAATTTACGTTGAGAAGACGAACTGTGGGTGGTCTGGCTATCACCCTGTGTAAGGTCCTCCCCCATTTCCTCGTCTGCCACATTGAGAGCATCGTCCTTAATTGTGAGCAGCGATCATTTGGGTAGACACAGCAGTGGGATGGTTATGCTGATAATAGCGTTATCGCCACTAACCATCTGTGTGGATTCATCAAAGATTTTTAAAACATCATAGAGGTCTGACATCAATGCCCACTACTCGTTTGTGAATAGTGGCAGTTGACTCGAAAGACGACTACCATGTTGAAGCTGGTATTCCACAACTGCCCTCTGCTGTTCACTAAGCCTGGCCAACATGTAGAACGTAGAGTTTCAGCGTGTGCTCACGTTGCACAACAGTCGGTGAGCAGGAAGCTACAAGCGCTGCTGCAGCGTTGACAGACCGACTGAAGCTGTGGATGACTTTCGGGAAATGGGCGCACGTGCGGCGCGCCTTCACTAGTAGCTCTTGCAAATTGGGGTAGGTTTTGATAAACCGCTGTACCACTAAGTTTAAGATGTGGGCTAGGCATGGGATGTGTGTCAGGTTGTCAAGCACCAAAGCTGCCACTAAGCTACGGCCATTGTCAGACACAACCATGCCTGGCTGCAGGTTGATGTAAGGTTAATCCATGGCACTCCAATTTTGTGCAATTAATCACATTTTATTTTCTTATTTTTGGTTACAAGTTGGTTATGTTATTTACAACCAGGTCAAGAGATAAAGCATATAGCCACTTATGAGATATTTCCCAAACATTCTTGGATGTGACCTCACTTACCACGCTGCCACACAGATCCTGCTGAGGAAGGTCAAATATAGACCGAAACATTTGGGAATTATCTCATAAGTGGCTATAATTGGAGTGCCGTGGATTAACCTTACATTGGCTTTTCAACCTTCACGAGCACCCGAGTGGATCACTGGAGTGCCGAGTACATACTTTCTCACTGGTTGTAGGTTGAGTGGCTAGAGCCACGGCTCGGTCTGGTCCCTTATACCCTGCCACAGCTCTGCAGCGATGTGCTGCTTGTCCCCTAAGCAGATGAGCTTCAGCATGGCCTGTGGACGCTTACCCACAGCAGTGCTACACTGCTTCCAGCTAGCAACTGATGGCTGACTGCTGTTGGAGGTGGAAGTGGAGGAGGAGGCAGCAGAGGAGAAGTGGGGGTTGGAGCCAGTATCATAGCAGCTGGCGGAGACCCTGATGGATGTAGGACCTGCAATCCTGGGTGTGGGTAGCACCTGTGCCATCCCAGGGTACGACTCACTCCTGGCCTCCACAACATTCACCCAGTGTGCGGTCAGGGAAATGTAGCATCCCTAGCCACCAGCACTTGTCCATGTGTCCGCTTTGAAGTGGACCTTTTCCAGTAAGTGCGCTTGTCAGGGCACGGGTGATGTTCTGGGACACATGCTGGTGTAAGGCAGGCACAGCACACAGTGAAAAATAGTGGCGGCTGGAGACTGCGTACCGAGGGACGGCCGCCGATATCAGGCTGCGGAAGGCCTCAGTGTCCACAAGCCTAAATGGCAACATTTCAAGGGCCAGTAATTTTGAAAGTTGCGCATTTAGTTCTATGGCCTGTGGGTGGGTGGGTTGGTATTTGCGCTTGCGTTCAAATGCCTGTGTTATCGACATTTACATGCTGCGCTAGGACAGGGAAGTAGATGTTGTTACTAATGATTTATGCAAAGGTCCAGGTGCAGGGCGAGGGGCATCTGGGCCTGCGCCTTGGCCAGCAGTGCGTAAAACAGGGGAAGAGGAAACAGTGGTGTGACCTGCAGACTCTGATTGTGGACCCAGGCGTTCAGCACACTTATTAGAGTGCTTGGATGCCATGTGGCGGATCATGCTGGTGGTGGTGAGGTTGCTAGTGTAAACTCCACGGCTCATTTTGGTACAGCACAGGTTGCAAACTACCACTTTTTTGTCGTCTGCACTTTCCTCAAAAAAGCGCCATACTGCGGAACACCTACCCCTTGGCAAGGTAGATTTACGCATGGGGGTGCTCGGTGTAACGGTTTCAGGCCTATTTGGTGTTGGCCGAATTCTCCCTTTTCCAACCCCACTGCCTCTTCCAGACTGTTGCGGTGCTGCGGATTCCTCCCCCTCTGTACTGCTGTTCTCGCTTGGCTATTCACCTTCCCATGTTGGGTTAGTGACCTCATCGTCCACCACCTACTCTTCCACTTCCTCACTCTGCTCATCCTACTGACTTGACCTAACCACAACCTCAGTGATTGACAACTGTGTCTCATCATCATCCACCTCGTGAACGAATGATTGCCGTTCATCACCGTCATCTTCTTGAGACTGTGAAGGCTCAAGAGGTTGTGAATCAGGGCACAATATCTCAGGTACCTCTTCAAGCGTGCTGAGCGTGAGGGCCAAATCTAATAGTGGTGCTGGAAAGAGCTCCTCGGAATATCCGAGTGTGAGATCACTCGTTTGGCAAGCGTCTCCATGGTGGGAGGAAGGATGATCAGAGTGAGGATTCGGTTTGCCAGATTCTTGGCTACAGAGACTTGACGAGAGGGTGGTGCTTAACCGACTGGAAGAATTATCTTCAGCAATCCAACCGATCAACTGTTCGCACTGGTCCGACTTGGACAGTCTTGTCCTGTGCTGCCCAGCTAAGTTGGACATGAAGCTGGGTACGGTGTATATATATATATTTTTTCTGGTGCACTGGCAGCAGGCATAGCATAATTGCGTGCAGGGCTACGGCCTCTGCATGCACCATCAACATCACGCCCACTTCCCTGTCCCTTAGTGTTCACATTCTTCATACTAATGGTTTTGTCACTAGATGTGGTGAAAATTGTTTTACTGTCCGCTAAAGACACAGTTTTCGGATGCAGGACAGTATATGTCACAGAAACTCACAGAATATGGACCCTATATTAGGCCCAGATTATTGGAATTTGTAACACAGAAACTGTTGCAGATGTTATGCAGTATTGGTTAAAGAACACCACTGATTATGAACACTAGATGTGGCCCAGATTATTGGAATTTGTAATACAGGACCTGTTTGCAGATGTTCTACAGTATTGGTTACGGAACACCACAGATTATGGACACTAAATGTGGCTCAGATTATTGGAATTTGTAATACAGAAACTGTTTGCAGATGTTCTACAGTGTTGTTTACAGAACACCACAGATTATGGACACTAGATGTGGTTCAGATTATTAAAGACACAGTCTGCGGATGATGTACAGTATATGTCACTGATAGGTATAAAATAAAAATAACTTGCTGCTGTCAAACACACACAGTAGTCCATAAAAGGACTTTGGGGTTGTTGAAAAGCTTTTTGTAGTAAAAACAGCAAATGTCTCTCCCTGCGCTATCTTTCCCTTCAGAAGCACTGTCCCTGAAACAGCAGGAGGTAAATAGATTGCTGCTCTAAAACACACACACACACACACACACACACACAGTAGTCCTTAAAAGGACTTTTGGGTCTTGGAAAAGCTTTCTCTGAATAAAATCTGTGAAAATCGCTCCCTACACTTTCTTTTCCTTCTTTCCCTTTCCCTTCTTTCCCTTCCTACGCTCTGCTCTCCCTGTCTATGTCTGAGCTGAACATGCGTCATCGGGTGCTATATAGCACCCAATGACATGTTCCGGCCAGCCAATCACTCTAATGCCAGCAGTCAACATGGCTACTGGCATTACAGTGAGGGCAGTACTTACCTGCACCTTTATTGTCTACTTAAAACCCGCAAAACATGCGGGGCAGTGACTCGAGCATTTCGCTCGAGCACATGCGGTACTTCGGCCGAGCATGCTCGCTCATCACTAGTGCCTGTCTGTTTTCACCTACTGCCGGTACCTAATTCAGGTACATCCTGGTCTGTCTGGACCAGCTGCCACCGACTCTGGGTTTGCTCTGGAGTACCCCCTGGCAACTACCTTACTGGCTCAAGTCTATCTTCACCATCTGAGGCTTTAGTGAATACTAGGAAGTTGCTTACACCCCTACAGAGTATTGCCAGTCAGTGGTACAGTGGTCCACACCCGCTGTTCCGTGTAGTGCACCTGCGCGTACGTCTGTATCCTTGGTCTGTTTGCCTTTTCCTGCTCATATGACCTCCCGGAGGTCTGCCTTGGACCCCATGCATGTGACAGTAGTCAGTACAGTTTATCTACTGTATATAGCAAAAGTAATAATCCAAATATTGGCTCAACTGTAATCCTTGTAGCAGGCTTGGCAATAAGTTCATTAAGATTTTCCTGTAGCAGGCAGGAAAGATTCCTTCTTATTTCTGTCTACACTATGTCCACACTCTAGCAGCCAGGAACTGGATATAATACATTCTTGCTTGTAACTAGCAATCCACAGAGTGGTCTCCCTAACGGCAGGCATGAATTCTCTGCTCTAATGTTTGCACTGGTTGCTTTCAGAAACACTGGTCCACAATGTCCATAGAGGAATGTGGTAATGGACAATCTCGAAACTAATCGTCTGGCTGTGTCCAGGTGCTTTTAGGCTCCTCCCGGTCACTGGTGCTGTGGAGTCCATAAGCTAATGCTGCTTCTATCTCCACTAGACTTTCTTTATATCCATTAATTCCCTCTGCTCTGTGCTAGATAGCTGTAAGGATTTACAAAAATTGTCTTTTTTATCCTGGATAAAGCCATATCCTTGCTCTTTAGAAAACGATAGGACTACGCCTCGGCTCTGCTGTTATTCTGGTAGGGATTCCATAATCCAACATTTTTTTTTTTAGCTCTACATAGTATTTCTTCTTATATGCACCTTAGCGTGGCTCATGGAGCGCAACTCCGTCATCAGACGCTGTGGACGAATATCGGGGCTCGGCCGGCTGAGCAGCTTCGGCATAAGGTGGGGGCTTGACACGCCTGCTCCTCCATCGTGCGGCCCAAGCATTGTAACTACGAGCCTGCTCCTCAGCGGTCTCCTCCTGGGGGTCCTGGCATTCTTCCCCCCCAGGCTGGAATGGAGGACGGTCAGCAGCACCGCCGCAGCATACTTCCTCTCTCACCCTAAGATATATATACAGTGCCTTGCAAAAGTATTCACCCCCTTGACTTTTTTCACATTTTGTTACATTACAGCCTTAAGTTCAATGTTTTGTTAATCTTAATATTATGTGATGAATAAGAACACAATAGTCTAAGTTGGTGAAGTGAAATGAGAAAAATATAAAACTATTGTTCAGAAATAGAAAACAGAAAATTGGCATGTGCGTATGTATTCATTCCCTTTGTAAGGAAGCCCATAAAAAGCTCTGGTGCAACCAATTACCTTCAGAAGTCACATAAATAGTGAAATGATGTCCACCTGTGTGCAATCTAAGTGTTACACGATCTGTCATTACATATACACACTAGTGATGAGCGGCAGGGGCAATATTCGAATTTGCGATATTTCACAAATATTTGGGAGAATATTGTGCATAAATTCACGAATTCCCGATTGTTTTCTTGATTGCGAAAATATAATATTATATATGCGCGGGTCACTATTGCTACATTTTTCAAGTTGCTACAAGTTTCCTGACACTGGAGAAAATGGTTGGCATGGCAGAACATTACAATAGCTTTATATATAGATAGAGTGCTCCGATATATTCACGATTGCGCAAATCGTCAATTAATCATGTGCATATTTTTGCGCAATAGGTGCAACTTTACATTTTAGCTGGTCTGACTACATATTAGTGATTGGTGCACTAACTATTGTTGTGAACTTGTGACATCACAGCACTATGTCTGTAGCATGTATGTATGGACAGCAGAACCTATCAGCTACACTATATCACGAACGATCTAACCTACACTGACTATCTCCCACTAACTATCTGTATTATATATATAAGCTAACTGAAAGCACAGAGCACAGCAATGACACTGCTGTCTCTCTCAGAACTGAAAACTAAACTGCAGAAAATGGCTGCTGGGGAGGTTCTGATATAGTAAGGGGCAGGCAACTTTCCTATTGGTTGCTAGGGATGTTGCTAAGCTCAGACAAAGACATTGCCGCCTTCTCATTGGCCCACAATCAAAAAGCAGGGAGGGATCATGGTTCAGAAGGAAAAAATCTAGAATATTCGCGAATACGAATATATAGCACCATATTCTAAAGCTTCGTGAATTCTCGAAGTAGCGATATTCGCGATTAACATTCGCAATGCGAATAGTCATGCCCAACACTAATACTCAGCTTTTTTGAAAGGCCCCAGAGGCTGCAACACCTAAGCAAGAGGCATCACTAACCAATCACTGCCATGAAGACCAAGGATCTCTCCAAACAAGTAAGGGACAATGCTGTTGAGAAGTACAAGTCAGGGTTAGGTTATAAAAAAATATCCAAATCTTTGATGATCCCCAGGAGCACCATCAAATCTATCATAACCAAATGGAAAGAACATGGCACAACAGCAAACCTGCCAAGAGACAGCCGCCCACCAAAACTCACGGACCGGGCAAGGAGGGCATTAATCAGAGAGGCAGCAAAGAGACCTAAGGTAACCCTGGAGGAGCTGCAGAGTTCCACAGCAGAGACTGGAGTATCTGTTCATAGGACGACAATAAGCCGTACGCTCCATAGAGTTGGGCTTTATGGCAGAGTGGCCAGAAGAAAGCCATTACTTTCAGCTAAAAACAAAAAGGCACGTTGTGAGTTTGCGAAAAGGAATGTCGGAGACTCCCAAAATGTATGGAGGAAGGTGCTCTGGTCTGATGAGACTAAAATTAAACTTTTCGGCCATCAAAGAAAACGCTATGTCTGGCGCAAACCCAACACATCACATCACCCAAAGAACACCATCCCCACAGTGAAACATAGTGGTGGCAGCATCATGCTATGGGGATGTTTTTTAGCAGCCGGGACTGGGAAACTGGTCAGAGTTGAGGGAAAGAGGTTGGTGCTAAATACAGGGATATTCTTGAGCAACAACTGTACCACTCTGTGCGTGATTTGAGGCTAGGACGGAGGTTCACCTTCCAGCAGGACAATGACCCCAAACACACTACTAAAGCAACACTTGAGTGTTTTAACCACTTCTGGTCCGGGCCATTTTCCCCTTCCTGACCAGGCCTAATTTTTGCAAATCTGACATGTGTCACTTTATGTGGCGTTAACTTTAGAACACTTTTACTTATCCAAGCCGTTCTGAGATTGTTTTCTCGTGACATATTGTACTTCATGATAGTCATAAATTTGAGTCAATATATTTCACCTTTATTTATGATTCGCCAAAATTTAAAATTTCAATTTCTCTGCTTTTAAAACAGATACCTCATAAAGTGATACCTCATAAAATATTGATTACTTAACATTCCCCATATGTCTACTTTGTGTTGGCATCATTTTGTAAATGTCATTTTATTTTTTTAGGACGTTAGAAGGCTTAGAAGTTTAGAAGCAATTCTTAAAATTTTAAGAAAATTTTCAAAACCCACTTTTTAAGGACCAGTTCACTTTGTGGGGCTTACACAGTGGAAACCCCCCATAAATGACCCCATTGTAGAAACTACACCCCTCAGGTTACTCAAAACTGATTTTACAAACTTTGTTAACCCTTTAGGCGTTCCACAAGAATTAATGGAAAATGGAGATGAAATTTCAGAATTTTTTTTGGTAGATTTTCCAATTTTAGTCCATTTTTTTCTTTAAAACATCAAGGGTTAACAGCCAAACAAAACTCAATATTTATTACTCTGATTCTGCGGTTTACAGAAACACCCCACATGTGGTCGTAAACTGATGTAAGGACACACGGCAGGGCGCTGCCCATGTTGGTGGACTACTCAAAACAGTGCAACACAGCACACACGTCCCGCATGGAGGCCCACTGGTTGGTCGTGAAGTGGTGCTGTTCCGCAGAACGATTCACACGTGCACGCTGCTGCTAAAACTCCACTATCGCCTGCTGCAGCTCGCACAGTCTCTCCAGCAAATGCAAGGTGGAGTTCCACCTTGTGAGCACGTCGCATATGAGGGCTACGGTGAGTGCAGTTACGCTTCAGTGCAGACAGGCGAGCAGCAGCAGGGTTTCAGGAACCTCTGCAATACCAAATTCAGCACATGCCCCAGGCATGAGATGTGCGTCAGAAGCCCTAGGCCCAGAGCTGCTACGAGATTACGCCCATTATCGCACACCCCCAGGCCGGGCTTGAAGCTCAGTGGCTCCAACCACTCATTCGTCTGTTGTTTCATGTCTGTCCACAGCTCCTGCGCTGTGTGGGTTTTTTCCCTGAAACAGATGAGTTTCAAAACTGCCTGCTGTCGTTTCCCCCTGGCTGTGCTAAAGTTGGTGGTGAAGGTGTTACGCTGACCGGATGAGGAGGCAGTAGAGGAGGATGCAAAGTAGGAGGAGGAGATAACAGGAGGCAAAGAGAAATGTCCTGCAATCCTTGGTGGCAGAAGGACATGTGCCAAACTTCTATCTGCCTCAGGCCCAGCCGCCACTGCATTTACCCAGTGTGCAGTTAGGGAGATATAACGTCCCTACCCATGTTTACTGGTCCACGTATCGGTGGTTATGTGGACCTTGCCAGTGCGCTCTGCACACTTAATTTTGTCCGCCTCTTGGTTGTGCAGGGCAGGGATGGCTCGCCTGGAAAAGTAGTGGCGGCTGGGAACCACGTACTGTGGGACAGCCACCACTATAAGGTTTTTAAAAGTCTCCGCCTCCACCAGACAGAATTACAGCATTTCAAAGGCCAGGAATTTTTAAATGTTGGCATTCATGGCCAAGGATCACGGGTGGGTAGGGGGATACTTTCTCTTTCTCCCCAGTGTCTGGGAGATTGACAGCAGAATGATTCCATGGGACATTGTGGAGATGCTTGGTGATGGAGGTGGTGGCGTTGCTGCCACATCCTCTGTTTGCGGGGTGGCAGGTGCCACTGTCACTCCATAAGGGGGAGGAAGAGGGCGAGACTACAGCTGAAGAGGGAGCATGAGGAGCCAGAGATCTTTAGTGGTTTTTAAGGTGTTTACTCCACTGCAGCTTGTGCTTTTCATTTAGATCATGCAGGTGGTGCTCAGGTTTAGAACATTCATGCCTCACTTTAGGCTCTGATTGCACAGCGTGCAAACCACTCGCGTCTTATCGTCAGCACATTGTCTGAAGAACTGCCACGTCAGGGAACTCCTTGGAGCTGGCTTTGGGGTGCTCAGTCCATGGGTGCGGTGGGCAGTAGCAGGCGTACTGGCTAGGGGACGGCCACTCTGCTTTTGCACACTATTCCCTCTTTTGCTGTGCAGCTGGCACTGTTTGACCACCACCTCTTCCTCTGAACTGCACACATCACTCGCATGACCTTGATTCCATGTGGGGTCTAGGACCTCATCATCTCCCACATCATCTTCCATCCACTCTTTACCTCTGCCCTCCTTGCCGATCTGCACACTGCAGAAAACCGAGGGGGTTTTATTTGCTTCATCTTTTTTACATTTTTTTTTTATAAAACTTCACTGAATTCTTTTTACATTAGTTTTTAGTCCCAAAAGGGTACTTTGACATGTGTAGGTAATGCAGAGTATCATGCTTCCATTGGAAAACAGGTAATCTATTAGGCAGTGTCTCTGGCACAGCTTAAAAGACATACGCAGAAGGCAGAACTTGGGGCTTTCATTAGACCCCTGGTTGTCATGTAAAGGCATTGTCACCCACTATTGCATTAAAACAAAGTGTATTGATGTTCACTAAGGAGTTAAACATGTTGTTATCCATAATATCATACTTAGAGGTGGTATGCCAACCACTGGACTCCCAGTGAGCAATCTCCATCCACTCTCCAGTTTTTCACATCTGTACTCACCAACCACTAGCTGTGACTTAAAGTCAGTCATTATAGGAAAAGCACTGTTTCTGTAGCCAAGTAAAGATAAAAAAATAAAAAACACATCCTGAACTGACATCATAAGGCAAATAATAAGTACAAAGATTGAGTAATGCAGACATACAATGCTTAAAGGGGATATTCCAGTTGAAGCAAGTTATTCCCTATCCACAGAATAGGAGATATCTATTTGACCCCTAATGATCACCAGAATTGGGACCCTGTACTCTGCGTTGCCCCCTAAATGAAAGGTGCCACAGGTGGAGCATGTGCACCAATGTTCCTTTCATCTTTATGGGAATTCTTGAAGCAGCTGAGTACTATACACATCTATCTCCAGACCTCCAATAGAGATGAACAGTGCGGCACAAGTGGCAGAGCACATGCTCAACTTGCCTCTCTGTTCATTTCAGGGGGGCAAATGGTACGGGATCCCTGTTATAATGATCGGTGGCGTCTCACTGATCGATTAGCTATACGCTTTCCTGTGGATAGGAAATAACTTGCAACCATAAAATGGCAGTGCAACCTGCAATCAGCATGTTATAGAGAAAAATTAGCTGAGTAGCATTAATGGGACAAGCAGTTGTAATTACAATGCACCTCCGCTATATGGAAAACTTGTGTGTGGTGAAACTTTGAAGAGGACTCAGCATGAGCGCTGTGACCTCTTCAAACAGCTGATCGGCAGGGGTCATACATTGTCACTACCAGAGTTTTGAGGAGTTCTCACAGCTCTGTTTCTCCGCCCCTGTGATGAGGTCTTTACTTTCAGTTTCCCTCCTCCCAGCTGTCCCTCCTGTGATTGATTCCTCTTCCTATAAATCACCCCTCTTCCTGTTTAATCGTGCGGATTATATTTCTCATCTGAGTTGTGTTAGCCTCTGGAATATCTGCACTTGTCTCTTTTCACTGGACCTGTGTTCTGCTGAAGCAAGTAACATCGGATATTGTCTGCTGAGTTTGGATCTGTCTTCACTGCTGCTGCAGCTCCTACAGATAAGTTTGCAGACATTGTGTGTTTTAGTTTATTTGCTGACTGGATCCGAGGCGACCCCGGTTCCGTCCGTATTCTGAGTAGGGTGCCGGTGGCCGTGCCCCTCCCACTATTGTATGCGGGCATGCCTCGACCCACCATCTGGGTCTGGGCATGTGCAAAGCAGCATAGGGAGAACTCTTAGGGGTCTGACATTCTTTATTCTCCCTAGTTTGGGTCCGGTCAGTAGCTTCTGCACTGTTTATGCTCCTGTTGTTCACATATACTCGTGACATACATCCACCGATCTGATATTGATCACCCATGCTGAGTATAATTCATCAGTGTTATACCACTGCACAACCCCTTAAGGGGTTAAAAGCTGAGACTGTCTTACAGTTGATGATCTAGTAGTTACTGAACTCATTTTACATTTCTAATTTCAGTGCCAGTGGCCACGATGTCTGCAATAAATACTGAAAATCCACCTAACATCTATGAGAGTTTAGAGGGCCAAGCTCCTTCTGTTGTTCCTTACTGGAATACACCACTTCCAACCTACCTGCAAAATGCTCCTCAACAACCCCCTCCATATAATGGTCTTCCTTCAGCACAGGTGTGGAATGCGTCCACTGCGGCACCACAATGGACAGTGGCTAATGTAGTGACACCAAATACAAGTCCATCTTCTCCTTTTTATCTAACATTCCTGAAAAGCAAACCAAGAGCCTTGGGGGTAAGTAGCAGTTAAAAACAGTAATCACCTATAGTATGTTTACATTCTTTAAGGGTTATTTCAGGATTTCATTATTGATGGCCTATCCTCTGTTTCATGTTAGCTCTGGTGCCAGAAGTTGGCACTGGAACTACAACTCCATCCATTGTGTAGTGGACAAATCTGGTTAATTCAGCAGTGCTCATTCATTCAATGAGAGCAGTGATGCACTTACAATGGATGGAGATGTGTAGTTCTGGCACCATAACTCCATCCCTTGATAACTTAACTCTGCCGATCAGATATTGATAACCATTGGAAAGAGGAGTTTATATGAGGAGAGGTAATCTCAAGAAATTAGAGAAACAGTGGGATTCTTGGTTGGCTAGGCCTCTTTTGGTGACCTCTGCTCTATTGCAAATCAGGGCTGGATAAGGCACTGTAGGCAGGAGTAATATACTTGTGATACACATTAAAGAGGTCTAAACCATTAACTGGATACATGGGCTGAGGGATGTAGGGTAAGGCTGTGAATCTTGAATAGCAATATGAAATATGAACTGATTACCAGGGGGTCCTACATTTTTGGAAAACTATATGGAGTGGGATGGGGGACGGAAGAAGGGGTAATATTTGTATTTGGGGTTGTACCGTTTGTACGGATCTGTTTGCATTTGTTTTTTGACTATAGTATATATGTTCTTTTTAAAAACCTTAATAAAATTGGTTTGATTTAAAAAAAAAGATATTGATGGTCATCAATAATAAAATCCTAGAATACCCCTTTAACTTCTTCACTTGTTATATTTATTTAAATTGTTAATAGAAAATACAGAAAAGTAGCTAAATGTGTCTACATGTTTCCTAGAAGATGCCACCCACTCTCAGAAGGAGTTTGTCAGGAACTGCACTTACCAGGACTTTTGACTCCCTCGTCATCCTTGGCCACACTGCTACAAAGAGCAATGTGGTCTACTTTATCCAGCCGTGTGTTTGCTGTACCCAGTGAATAGTTAAAGGGATTTTGTCACCAGGTTATAGCCTATATAGATGCGGACATGCACGGCTAGGTCGCCGCTAGCATGTCAGCACTATATCTGTGCTGTAAATCTCGCGATGCGTGAGATCGCACGTGCACAGTTCCTTCCCTGAGGCTTATGTCAACACAGGAAAGGAACACTATGTCGGAACTGTGCATGTGCGATCTCGCGCGTCGCGAGATTTATGGCGATATAACTGTGAGCAAGGAGGAGATTGGTAAAATGCAGTCGGTGCTGGGCTCCTTTACAGGGGGCGTGGCTGGGCACAAGAAAGGTTCATACCGCCCCTTGGGCACATTAACACCCTGATTTACATATCAATAAAATCATTTTTTAACACTGAATAAAAAAGCGCAGCGCTATGGCACAGATATAGTGCGGACATGCTAGCCGCGATCTAGCCGTGCATGTCCGCATCTATATAGGCTATAACCTGGTGATAGAATCCCTCTAAAGGAAATGTTTCATCAGAAAATGACCTATTGTTTGAAGCACATTTTTCTGCTAAACAAACTTTTAAATAGTTTTTGATGATGTTATTTAAAAAAAAACATAAAACCCTCCAGTTTCACACTGAACACTAAGGGTACTTTCACACTTGCGTTAAACTTTTCCGGTATTGAGTTCCATCCTAGGGGCTCAATACCGGAAAAAAACTGATCAGTTTTATCCTAATGCATTCTGAATGGAGAGCAATCTGTTCAGTATGTATCAGGATGTCTTCAGTTCAGTCACTCTACGGTTTTGGACAGGAGAAAATACCGCAGCATGTTGCGGTATTTTCTCCGTCCAAAATTCGGAACACTTGCTGGAATGCCATATCCGGCATTATTTTCCATTGAAATGCATTATTGCCGGATCTAAGTGTTCCAGAAGAACAGATCCAGTTTTGCGGTCTGCATATGCGCAGACCTTTAATAATGTGAAAAAGATAAATATTGGATCTGTTTTTCCGGATGACAACTGGAGAGACGGATCCGGTATTGCAAGGAATTTGTGAGACGGATCCGCATCCAGATCCGTCTACAATTTGCATACAGATTGCCGGTTCTGGCAGGCAGTTCTGGCGATGGAACTGCCTGCCGGAATCCAACAATTCAAGTGTGAAAGTACCCTAATGGTACTTTCACACTTGCGGCATGGCTATCCGGCAGGCTGTTCCAGCCATGCCACAAGTACCCGTGTGCTGCTGTGCTGCCACTCCATTTTAACTGGCAGAAAAAAAATTCAGTCACACATTTCCTTTAAAAGTGTTTTCTGGACTTCTAATATTGATGACCTAATATCCGATCTGTGGGGGTCCAACACCCTGCACACCCACTGATCAGCTTTTCCCTGCAGCCTTCAGCATTGAAACTAGCAGTTTGAATGGAGCTAGAAGCAGATCTAAAGAATTCAAGTGAATAGAAGCTAGAATGGGTCCGCAGTCCGGAAGTTGGGGTGTGGAACGGAGGCATGGAACTCCACGGAAGCACTACGGAATGCTTCCATGGGTTCTCTGTCCATGCCTCCATACCACAAAAAATTTGACATGCACTACTTTTTTGCGGTGCAGACCTTCAGATGTGGATCACGGACCCCATTTAAGTTAATGGGTCTGTGTCCACAGATGGCGGCCACATAGTCGGTGCCTGGCATTGTGGACTGCAATTTGTGGTCCGCATCACGGGCACAGCTGGTACCTTGGAACTGAACCCGAGTTCAGGAAATGTTTTTTTTTTATAGTACAAATTAATTTATGAAGTTATTACCCTAATTCTCACGAGACTTTGCAAAGCAATAACTTTGGCTGATCGGAGCAAATACATTCTAATACTGTACAGAGCTCCTGCTCCGTACAGTATTGGAACAAAGTTTTAAGTGAATCGACTTTGGATGTTTCATCTGAAGTCGATTTGCTCATCCATAGATATGAGTAGTGAAGAAGAGAGTAGGAGATAATACAATAGTGCAAAACAGACTGTCATGCAGGGTACATACCGTATAATAGTACTAAAAAGTCTAACAGTATTAAAACTACAGTGCCAAAAAAAACATACACCCAGATAATACAGCTATAAATTGTAAATATAAATAATGTTGCCACACCAAACATCTATAGAGCCAGTGTTTCTTCAGCTTCCATTGGGTCTGTATGAGTTGGTAGACCTTTTTGTTGTGGCATGAAATAGTTTAGTAGACAATGCTATTACATACAAAACTATATAGCAAAAATGGGAGTCTACTAGTGACATATTCAACCATTTGCCTGTATAGTGGAGTATGTCACCACCTTCCATCAGAGCTGTATGTTAGGAAATTCTCCTGAGGTATTCCTCTAACGTAGGACCTTAATATGATGTGAACAGAGCTTAAATTGTACATATACTTAGCACCACTAACAATATATATGCATAGTATGGCTATATTAGAAATATGAATACATATACTAAGCCCCTTCAACATTCGATAATGCTGACATTAATAATAATGCTGCATAATTAGATAAATGCCAATTAAATGTTTCTTACCCTTACCTTCTTCCCATGTCTTTACATAACTACAGTATGTGTCAAAAGGTAGGTTATTTTACGCACCTTGAAGTACCTCACGTTGATCACAGGGCTCAAAAGCTGTGATGTCACAATCTCCGCAGGAGTCCAGCAATGTTGACAGCTGGACTCCTGTTGTTACAGCCCAGATCAGATATAACTCTTGTTCTAGCCATATAATCCCTTGGGGGTCAAGGTAGGTGATAAATGTTGGATTGCTGGGGATGCGACCACTGGGATCCCCAGCAATCCTGAGATCCCTAATTGAGCGAAGTCTACATCAGTCCCATAGAAGTGAGCGGAGCGGTGGACATCATGCACAGTACTGCTTCTTTGAGAGAGGGTATTCTCTGTTCACAGGATTGCTGTGGGTCACCACCCAACATTTACCTGTGGATAGGCATAATAAATAGAAAAATAAAGAAAAAAGTCATTTTTCCCAGTAAAATTTACAGTAATTTTAAAAAAATTTGAAAAAAAGTATGTATAGTTCGTTTCAGCATATCTGTAAGGATCTCCACTAGAGATGAGCGAATTTAAAAAAAATTAGATTTGGCCGGTTCGACAAATTTGCTCTTCCTCTGATCCCTCAGAACATTAACCCACAAAAAAAAGGATCCTGTCTGTGGAGCATCCGCCTTCACTTGGTCAGCATTTGCTCAATAATCCATCAGTATTGCTAATGCCCAAAAAAACAGGAGTGGATCTAAAACACAGATAACACGTGAATGGAATATTTGTATGTCTTCTGTGTTTTGTACCCACTCCTGCTTTTGGTTACCAAATCATAAGCCAATTCTGATGGGACCATACAGGCTTTACAGCTGCTACACAGACAGGATCCATTGTGCGTCTCATTTTTCCTTGCTTCTGACAGATCAGAAGAAAGGTCAAATAAATTATTATGTCAGCCAGGCCGAAAGCCAAAATAGTGGACCAGTCATGAAGTGGGGAGGGTGGGAACAGCATGAGAAGTCTACAGAGTGGACCTATGACATAGTGGCCAGGTGGAAGCAGCATGAGGAGACCACAGAGTCGTCTAATGACAAGGATCTGGAGATGAAAGCAGTATGAGGAGACCACAGAGCGGCGCAATGTCAGAGTCTGGAGGTAGCGGCAGCAGCATCAGGAGGAGGACACAGAGTGGCACAGTGACCGAGTGTGAAGGTGGCAGCAGCATGAGTAGGCCACATAGTGTCACAATGACAGAGTGTTGAGGTCGCAGCAGCATGAGGAGGCCACAGAGTGTCACAATGACAGAGTCTGGAGGTGGCAGCAGCATGAGGAGACCACAGAGCGGCCCAATGACAAAGTCTGGAGGTGGCAGAAGAATCAGGAGACCACAGAGTGGCACAATGACAGAGTGTGGAGGTGGAAGCAGCATGAGTAGGCTACAGAGTGGCACAATAACCAAGTGTGAAGGTGGAGGCAGCATCAGCATCAGGAGGAGGCCACAGAGTTGCAAAATGATCAAGTCTGGAGGTGGCAGCAGCACTAGGATACCACAGAGTGGCATGGTGACATAGTGTGGAGATGGCAGCAGCAGCATCAGGAGACCACAAAATGGCAAAGTGACATAGTGTGGAGATGGTGGCAGCAGCAGCATCAGGATACCACAGAGTGGCAAGGTGACAGTGTGGAGATGGCAGCAGCAGGAGACCACAAAATTGCAAGGTGACATAGTGTGGAGATGGCAGCAGCAGCAGGAGACCACAAAATAGCAAGATGACATAGTGTGGAGATATTAGCAGCAGCAGCAGCATAAGGATACCACAGAGTGGCAAGGTGACATAGTGTGAAGATGGCAGCAGCAGCAAGAGACCACAAAATTGAAAGCAAAACAATAGCTGATCTCAGGGAGACCAGCCACAAAAACACCGCAGAGCCTCAGTTAAGAGTCTCAATACAGCAATCCAAAATGCAAAGCTCCCTGGGAAACAGTAATATGCAAAATAAATGTGGAGCCCCAGTATTGGGTCTACAACACAATGAAAGCCAGATATCCCTCAAAGGAAGGAAAACCGGTGCAAAGGGGTGTCTCCATTACAGAGATCACCAAATCTACCATATTAAGTGGCCCCTATGTCAAGATCCCGCTTTTTTACAAGCTTTAAGGATGAGACGGGGAAAACCTAAGCCAGTTATCCATCCACAGAATGCTGTTTCGAGGTGTTGCCCCTCATCAGTGTGAAGTAGGATTCTGGCTAACTGGGAGCAATGCCTTGGAGACTACTCAAACAAAACAATAGCTGATCTCAGGGAGACCAGCCACAAAAACACTGCGGAGTCTCAGTTAAGAGTCTCAACACAGCAATCTAAAATAGAAAGGTGACATAGGGCCAGATTTATCATTACACTTACATCTTACTCCACTTTTACATCTGCCCAAAGTCACTTTTAGTTAGTCAGATTTATTAATGGTCCTTTAATACTGTGATAAATGTGAATTGACGGTAGCAGTTTATCCTTCAGCAAGCGGCTTTACAAAAAAGTCGCACGTCTTTACAAAAAAGTTGCATGTTCTATTAAAAAGTCGCATAAGATAAGCATGGTCCCCCCTGGAGTGAAATTGCGCATTTTTTGCGACTTTTTTGCGACTTTTTAAATAGTTGCAATAGTAAATCTGTCTAGAGATTAATTTACATAAGACAACACGCCCACTTTCACAAAACTGGAGAGCTTAGTGCAGAGCTTGAAAAAGTCGCCAAAAAATGCGCAATTTTACTGATTGCGCATTTTTTTGCGACTTTTTCACTCCATTAAAGTGACTTTAGCTAATGATAAATCTGGCCCATAGTGTGGAGAAGGCAGCAGCATCAGGATACCACAAAGTGGCAAGGTGACATAGTGTGAAGATGGCAGCAGCAGGAAACCACAGACTGGCAAGGTGACATAGTGTGGAGATGGCAGCAGCAAATCACTGAATAAAGTGGCCTAAATGGGAGGAAGTGCTCAGAACTAGTGAGGGCCAAGGGCAATATTCGAATTCACGATATTTCGCAAATATTTGGTAGAATATTCCTCATATATTCGCGAATTCGCATTTATTTTCTTGATCGCGAAAATCGGCAATGTAATATGCGTGTATTGCCGTACTACCTAACACCCTGCACAGCTACACTATATCACAATCTAACCTACACTGACTATTTCCCACTATCTTTATTATATATATAAGCTAACTAACCAACTATCTAATGGTTGGTTAAAAGATGGGTGCACAATACATCATAAACTGATAGCAAAAAATAAGAAAAGGGGCTCATTCCAAAAACATGGAATGAAGGAAGCTCTTAGCGCACATTTTTGATTAAAAGTATGTTGGGCCCAAGTACCACGTCACGGCAGCTTCCGCACAAGTGTCCCTAACATTACAGATACTGCCTTTCATGGACTTACCAGTCTCCTTCCATTCAGGGCACTGCAGGAACCAACAGATCAGAAGAAAGGTCAAATAAATTATAATGTCAGCCAGGCCGAAAGCCAAAATAGTGGACCAGTCATGAAGTAGGGAGGGTGGGAATAGCATGAGAAGTCTACATAGTGGACCTACAGTATGACATAGTGGTGAGGTGGAAGCAGCATGAGGGGACCACAGAGTCATCTAATGACAAGGATCTGGAGGTGAAAGCAGTATGAGGAGACCACAGAGCGGCGTAATGTCAGAGTCTGGAGGTAGCAGCAGCAGCATCAGGAGGAGTACACAGAGTGGCACAATGACCGAGTGTGAAGGTGGCAGCAGCATGAGTAGGCCACATAGTGTCACAATGACAGAGTGTTGAGGTGGCAGCAGCATGAGGAGGCCACAGAGATTCACAATGAAAGAGTATGGAGGTGGCATCAGCATGAGGAGACCACAGAGCGGCCCAATGACAAAGTCTGGAGGTGGCAGAAGAATCAGGAGACCACAGAGTGGCACAATGACAGAGTGTGGAGGTGAAAGCAGCATGAGTAGGCTACAGAGTGGCACAATAACCGAGTGTGAAGGTGACGGCAGCATCAGCTTCAGGAGGAGGCCACAGAGTTGCAAAATGATCAAGTCTGGAGGTGGCAGCAGCATCAGGATACCACAGAGTGGCATGGTGACATAGTGTGGAGATGGCAGCAGCAGCATCAGGAGACCACAAAATGGCAAAGTGACATAGTGTGGAGATGGCAGCAGCAGCAACATCAGGATACCACAGAGTGGCAAGGTGACATAGTGTGGAGATGGCAGCAGCAGGAGACCACAAAATGGCAAGGTGACATAGTGTGGAGATGGCAGCAGCAGCAGGAGACCACAAAATAGCAAGATGACATAGTGTGGAGATGGCAGCAGCAGCAGCATAAGGATACTACAGAGTGGTAAGGTGACATAGTGTGGAGATGGCAGCAGCAGGAGACCACAAAATGGCAAGGTGACATAGTGTGGAGATGGCAGCAGCAGCAGGAGACCACAAAATTGAAAGCAAAACAATAGCTGATCTCAGGGAGACCAGCCACAAAAACACAGCGGAGCCTCAGTTAAGAGTCTCAACACAGCAATCCAAAGTGCAAAGCTCCCTGGGAAACAGTAATATGCAAAATAAATGTGGAGCCCCATTATTGGGTCTACAACACAATGAAAGCCAGATATCCCTCAAAGGAAGGAAAACCGGTGCAAAGGAGTGTCTCCATTACAGAGATCACCAAATCCACCATATTAAGTGGCCCCTATGTCAAGATCCCGCTTTTTTACAAGCTTTAAGGATGTGACGGGGAAAACCTAAGCCAGTTATCCATCCACAGAATGCTGTTTCGAGGTGTTGCCCCTCATCAGTGTGAAGTAGGATTCTGGCTAACCGGGAGCAATCCCTTGGAGACTATTCAAACAAAACAATAGCTGATCTCAGGGAGACCAGCCACAAAAACACTGCAGAGTCTCAGTTAAGAGTCTCAACACAGCAATCCAAAATAGAAAGGTGACATAGTGTGGAGATGGCAGCTGCATCAGGATACCACAAAGTGGCAAGGTGACATAGTGTGGAGATGGCAGCAGCAGGAAACCACAGAGTGGCAAGGTGACATAGTGTGGAGATGGCAGCAGCAAATCACTGAATAAAGTGGCCTAAATGGGAGGAAGTGCTCAGAACTAGTGAGGGGCAGGGGCAATATTCGAATTACCGATATTTAGCAAATATTTGGTAGAATATTCGTCATATATTCGCGAATTCGCATTTATTTTCTTGATCGCGAAAATCGGCAATGTAATATGCGTGTATTGCTCACCTTTACAGGTGTGTGTGACTATAGCTACATTTTTCAAGTTGCTAGAAATTTCCTGAGACAGGAGAAAATGGTTGGCACGGCAGAACATTACAATAGCATTATATGCAGATAGAGTGCTCCGATATATTTGCAATTGCGCAAATCAGCAATTAATGATGCGCATATTTTTGTGCAATATGTGCAACTTCACATTTTAGCAGGTCTGACTACATATTAGTGATTGGTGCACTAAGTATTGTGAACTTGTGACATCACAGCACTATGTATGTATGTAGCATGTATGTATGCATACAGCACTATGTATGTAGCATGTATGTATGGACAGCAGAACCTATCACACTACCTAACACCCTGCACAGCTACACTATATCACAATCTAACCTACACTGACTATTTCCCACTATCTGTATTATATATATAAGCTAACTAACCAACTATCTAATGGTTGGTTAAAAGATGGGTGCACAATACATTATAAACTGATAGCAAAAAATAAGAAAAGGGGCTCATTCCAAAAACATGGAATGAAGGAAGCTCTTAGCGCACATTTTTGATTAAAAGTATGTCGGGCCCAAGTACAACGTCACGGCGGCTTCCACACAAGGGTCCCTAACATTACAGATACTGCCTTTCATGGACTTACCAGTCTCCTTTCATTCAGGGCACTGCAGGAACCAGCTAAATTGCTTTTGTGCTGAGAAGTCCCAGGTACTTGGGCGTTGCTCAGTCCAAAAGAGGCGCCACCCTCAATATATACTATAAGACAGAGTTCAGACTAAGCAAATATATATCTACACTTACAAGTGCATAGCCATAAGGCAAACAAGGTTGGTTAAAAGATGGCTGCACAATACATCATAAACTGATAGCAAAAAATAAGAAAAGGGGCTCATTCCAAAAACATGGAATGAAGGAAGCTCTTAGCTCACATTTAAAAAAATAATAATAATATTTATTGATTTTCATAAAACAAGTAATACAAGTTGTACAGTATACGATAAGCGTTATGAAAGTACAAAGAAAACTTCCAGTATACTTCACAGACTTATGGTTACAAAGCCCACGTCCTCGTTCCCCCCCCCCTCCCCCAATTTGGTGCTTCTCCTCATCTTCCCAACACATGTTTTTATTAGTCCACTAATTGCCTCCCTAGTGTACCTGCTACCTTTCACTTTAGGTACCATTCAGAGTTTATGAAAGGAGCCATTACTGACAACATTTCCCTATCCGAGAAGAATGTAGAGACAAAGGTACCCCATTTAGCAAAGAATGCCTTGACCTGGCAGCCTTGAACTTGTTCTGCTTCCAATTGGTCCATTTCAAAGCATTTTTTGATATGCTAGAATATCTCCGAGGCCGTTGGAGTGTGCGGTTGTAACCATTTAGCTAGTAGGCAGGGCTTAGCAGCCAATATATAGCTACATGTGCTATCATAGGTAGGCATGTCCGCTCTGGAGAGATGTGAAACAGAATAAACTCTGATGTCAGCGGTATCTGAACTTTTAGGTGAGATTTAAGTTGGTTTCGCACTAGCTTCCAACATCTGGATGAGGCAGGACATGACCACAGCCCATGGAGCATATCCGTGCCAGGCATTTTACATTTTGGGCACGCTATGAGTCTAGTCGGATCCCTGTCTCTCCCAGAGTGCTGAAACCTGTAGATGGCTTTGTGAAGAAACCTAAATTGCGTTTCCCTTCATCCTTCATTTCATACAACTTTCCTGACCCTGTCCCACCCCTGTAGAATTTTCCGCTCCAGGTCTGGGATTGGAATCTCCTTAGCCCAGTTTATGAAAAGGCCATCAGCTAGAGGTTTTTATTTCACATCTCTGATATAACAATAGATATCTGAAAGTGATCTTTTCCCCCTTGATCTATTAAGTAAAACATCCAAAGAATTGGAGGCCATCAATCCCGCCGGAGAGTGCATCCTACCCCTAATGAATCCTCTGATTTGTAGGTACGCAAACAAATGGTGCGCTTGTGTAAGTTGGAACTGGTCTTTGAGTTTTCCAAAGGTATACATCCTTCCCTCTGATACGTTCCACAGGTTTTTGACTGAACGAATACCCTTCTCCCTCCAGTTTAGAAAGAATCTAGATTCCACACCAGCTATAAATTCAGGATGACCCCAGAGAGGCATGTGTTTAGAGAATAAGAAGGGTAGTCCAGATATCCTGCAAACCTCCTTCCATTCAGCTATTGTGTCACGTACCAAGAGACTAGATTTCACCATTTGCGGAGTCGTCGCCCACCTGGAATGGAGCAATGCCCCCAGTGACCAAGGACGCACCAAGTTTGATTCTAACCGTTTATTGGAGTAAAAGCTTGTGTCATTAAGCCAGTCTACACAGTGTTTGAATAAACTTGCAACATTGTACAGACGAAGGTGAGGCAGTGCTAGACCTCCCCTATGCTTGGGCAATTGTAGTTTGGCCAGTGCAATTCTAGGGCTCTTTCCCGCCTAGAGGAAGGCGCTAAATGCTGAGTTCAATTTATTTATGTCCACATGTTTTAAGAGTATATGGACGGTTTGCATAGTATATAGGAGTTTAGGGACACAAATCATCTTTATTAATTGATTCCTTCCGCCCAGGGAGAGAGGGTAGGACTTCCACCTGTCAAGGTCTGACAAAATCTTTTTAAATAGTGGGGGGTAATTAGGCGTATAGAGAGATTCGGGTCTCCGACCAATATGAATACCTAGGTATTTTAGCAATGTGGGAGCTACTTGTATAGTGACAGGCAGGCAAGGGGTGCCTTGCCTATTATTTAGGAACAAAGTTTCCGATTTGGATTGGTTGACCTTGTACCCTGAGATGTTTCCAAATTCAGACAGCAGCTTAAAAACATGTCCCAGATCCCTACTCGGCTTTTCCAGGAACAGCAAAAGGTCATCCGCAAAGAGTGCAAGCTTAACAGAGACCTTGCCAATTGTAATACCCTCTATATTACGATCCGCTGCGAGTTTACGGGATAAAGGCTCTATCGCCAAGTTGAACAGCAGGGGTGACAAAAGGCACCCCTGTCTGGTGCCCTTGAAAAGGGCAAAGGGGGCTGATAGGAATCCCGGTGTGTGGATTCTGGCTCGCGGATTCGCATAGAGGGTTGAAAGATATTGTCTAAACGGGCCCACAATTCCCATATGGTCAAGAACAGTATCCATCCAACCCCAGTCAACATTGTCAAATGCTTTCTCGGCATTGATAGCCACAATGGCTAGGGATGGATGGGACTGAGGGCACATTTTAACTTCATCCAGGACCGTCAGTACCTTACAAACGTTGGTTACTGCTGCCCTGCCCTGGACGAACCCCACCTGGTCTTGAGAGATCAGTTTAGGCAAAATATTAGCCAACCTGTCTGCCAAAATTTTGGAGACAAGTTTGAGGTCCACATTGATTAATGATATTGGGCGGTAGGAGGAGGCAAGATGCAGATCTTTGCCCGGTTTTGGTAACACTTTGATATGAGCCTGCATATAACTAGTAAATATTTCAGAGAGAGTGGGGGCTATTTCTGGAGATAAAATACGAAAAAATTCACTAGTAAGCCCGTCCGGGCGTGGCACCTTTCCTAGTGCAGAATGTTTTATTGCCTGCTCCACCTCTTCCTTTGTTATTTGCAAGTTAAGCCTCATTCTGTCTGCTTCTGAAATTTTGGGAGAGAGGCATCACCCAGTCAATCCTTAATGTTTGTAGGGGGGCAATTTGACGGTTGATATAAGTCTGAATAATAAGTTCTCAATATATCTATCACATCTTTGGGGTGTGACCGCAACCTACCACTACCGTCTACGAGGGCATTAATATTAGTCAGTGGCCTATGATCATTGGCCAGTCTGGCCAACAGTCTACCAGCCTTGTTCCCGTATTTAAATAAATGCGCCTTCCACCTACGACTGTGCCAGTTGTTCCCAACGGAGAAGCCATGTGTCATAGTTCTGTTTAGCCTGTTGCCACTGGTTCCGCAGGCTTTGGGACGGATTATTTATGAACGCTGTATGAGAGGCCCTGAGTTTATCACTAAATTGTAGTAGGTTTTGTTTGGTTTTCCTTCGCTTGTCATACATATATGCCATAATTTTCCGCCTTAGCACTGCCTTACCCGCATCCCACAAGAGTTGCGGTGTTGTCGACGCTTCATTATCTTACCTATATTCTAGCCACCAGCCACGAAGCCGATCCCGGAAACTTTCGTCCTTTATTAGACCAGAGGGAAAACGCCATATATAGTCTGATCCCATGGGAACCTTGTTTTGGAGTAAGACCGATACAGGAGCATGATCCGAGATCACTAGGTCCTCTATCTTCGGGTCCGTGAAACGGTTCATGGAGCTTCTGGTGACCAGAACATAATCAATTAGTGACCAAGAACCATGTATGTTTGAAAAAAAGGAGAATTCCCTCCCCTCAGGATTCGCCACTCTCCACAGGTCGGTCAGGTCTGATTCTGTCAAAAGGTCTGACAGTCTCGTGTCTCCCATTCCCTGTTTATCCGTAGCTTTACCATCCCTCCTCCTGTCCTCGCAGTCATCAACAACCGTGTTCATGTCTCCCCCACTAACCTCATATCTACAGGATCCTGAACTAATTGCCTCCCCAAAGTAACAAAGAATTCCTCATCGTAAGTATTGGGGCCATAAACATTGTACACACTCAGGTCACCATTCGAGGAGGTAAGGTGTAAATGGGACAGTCATCCTACATCGTCATGTTGATGATCAAGAACTGAGAAAGGTATGCCTTTCTTGAGTAACGTGAGGACCCCTGCCTTCCTCCCCAATGCACCAGAACCATACACCTCTCCCACCCACAGTTGTTTCATACGCCCTAGATCTTACCTCGGTCAGGTGTGTCTCTTGTAATAAGGCTATATCTGCCCCTATCCTCTTAAGCTGCCTCAGGACCATCATGCGTTTGCACGGCGATCGCAGCCCCTTCACATTCCAAGAGACAATTTTAAGATGGTTAACCATTAGATATCATAAAGTGCGATCTGAACCTAGGGTAACCCACAATGAGGAGTGCACCAAATACTCAAACCAAACCCCCACCCCAACCCGTCCCCCCTCCCAACATTTCAACAGAAAAAATATCAAAGTGCACAGTATGCATCTATCCCTTAATGCATTAACATGGAACGGTACAGTTAAGTATAACTAGTTAATACAATCATATACACGTGACAGCTGGGACTCCATTCCCAGCAGTAATATTCTTACTCAGCAACTAGCTGGACACCTGAAACAGAGAGCAAATATATCAACAGATGGCTCTCAGCATACCATCAGTACAGCTGTACATACAATCCATTTCTTGAACGGAAAGTTTGTTGTTAACGTGCCCCTACTATGGTAAGTATCGCCAGCCCCCGACAGTCCTGGCCGTCCTGAGGTTTTGCAACACGTATGTACAGAATAGGTCCCCAGGGAGAGGGAGGTCCAACACGGTGGCCGTGGGCCCCGGGGCTATAGAACCAGACTGTTCCCTCCGAACGGGTCCATCAAGTCTAAACTAACGACCCGTACGGCCCCAAGAAGAGCAGTCCTTAAGCAGGAAGCAACTTACAGTTCCCATGAAACTACCTTGTGTTGCCGTTGTCTCGGTGTCCGCCACGGGTCGTCAATAAAGTCCCTGGGATGCTTATATGATCCAGGGGCGTTTCGCCAGCCAGAGGGGGACACTAGTCAAGCGGACCTCTTAGATGTCTCCGCATGTCGCACAACGGAGAATTCCCCACTCCAGGGTAAAGCTGGGAGATCATGGCGAGGTGTCTTCTTGCCCTGCTGCTGGGGCTTAGGTGAGCTGGAGTCCTCCGCCGGATCAACAGTGGATGCCCTTTTGCGGTCCATAAGAAAATCTTTAAGATAATGCCGGGCTTTCTCCGGTTCATCAAAGGAGACGGACTTGCCATCAGAGAGCGACACCCTCAAAAGCACCGGGAAGATCAGGGCTAATCGGGTTTGGCTGTTGTATAAAGCCGAGCATATGGGGGCAAACGCTCTCCTTTTCCTCGTCACCTCCGCTGAAAAATCTTCAAATATCAGGACACGATGGCTCCTTAGTGAAATCCCATTTCTCTGTTGTTTGTAGGCCTTGAGCAATGTGGATTTATCAGCATAATCTAGTTATTTAACTATTACCTGTCGTGGTCTTGCAATGCGATTATTCTGCAGTTGTGACCCCGTGCGTTGCTGCATGTATTCGGTCCTGGGCCCACCCTGTGGGCACGCTCTACTTTGCACTGGTGTGGCAGGCCCAAAGCTTCTGGTAGCTCTATTCCACAGACCTCGATGGAAGTCTTTCGCGGGAACCTGCTCAGGAAGGCCTATGATCCGAAATTTGCTCCTTCAGGAGCGATTTTCCAGATAGACTATTTTCACCCAGAGTTTTGTATTTTCCTCTACCGCTTGGGAGAGGTGAGTTTTAATAATCTCGTTTTCTGTCTCCACTGCCACGAGTCTTGACTCCAGCTCCCCCAGATTTGCTGAGTGCAGCTTCACCTCTGCCTGCAGCGCCGCCAGGGACTGAGCCACAGTGAAAGAGAGGGCCTCCTGAAGGTCCGGTAAAATGCGTCAGGCTACTTCCAACGGTAGGTATTTGTAGTCCACTGCTGGTGTGTGGTCATCTTGTGGCTGGTCCGATGGCTGAGAATGGGGTTCTGATGTTTCCACATGGTCCTCCTGTCTCGTCGCCATCTTGGTGTCTGCAGGCGCCTTATCAGCCCTTGTCGCTTGCTTCTTTGCTTTGCTCCCCATGGAGGTCACGAACCAGTCCATTCACTGGCCAGATAATTCGTGCAGGTAATGTCTGACTGCCGACCAAGATTAGCAGCTGAATAATAGAGGGGAGCAGGGATTGTGGAGTCTCAGGCACGGAGCCTTTACTGCATGCTCCCGCTCATGCTGGCACCGGAACCAGAAGTCCAGCGCACATTTTTGATCAAAAGTATGTCGGCCCAAGTACCAGGTCACGGCGGCTTCCACACAAGGGTCCCTAACATTACAGATACTGCCTTTCATGGACTTACCAGTCTCCTTTCATTCAGTGCACTGCAGGAATCAGCTAATGTAATGTGACACAGGAAAGCAGACACTCTCAGAACTGTAATAAACTGTTGAAAATGGCTGTGGGGAGGTTCTTATATACTAAAGGGGTAGGCAACTTTCCTATTGATTGTTAGGGATGTTGCTAAGCTCAGACAAAAACATTGCAGCCTTCTCATTGGCCCACAAGCAAAAAGGGAGGTTACTGATGAAATCAAAAATGTAGAATATTCGAAAATCTCAATATATATGACTATATTCTAAATATTCGCGAATTCTCAAAGTTGCAGTATTCGCGATTAAAATTTATGATTCGAATATTCGCGCCCAACACTACTCAGAACCCTAAATACTGTAGTGTATTTATAACCGGGGGAGCAAATCCTCTACATGTGGTCTGTTGCTAACGGCAATCCCCAGCAAAAATGCATACAATGGAGGATGCCGGCAACGGACCACATATGCAACAACAACATCCTACACAAAAATGGATACATGTGTCGATGAGACTATAAGAATAGATAAGTCACTGCAAAAGTTGCACTACAACAATATGCAATATATAGCTAAACCCTCACGCTGGTGTTAAAATTAGACTTTAGCCAATATATTCCGGTCAAGAACATATCGGAGCCCACGTACCCCCTCAAGGTATCTCAGTGTGACGCGGGACCTAAAGCTAACCTACCTGTAGTGTGTGAACACTGTCTAATATGTGCAAAAGTCTGACTCACAGCCAAAGCTCCCAAAAACCTCCAAAGTAGGATCACAAATACAATGGGAGGGGGAGGAGACAATGAGCCCCACCTATAACAGGCTCATGGGACGCAGGCTACCAGGTGCACCAGAATGTTGCCAAAGATGAAAGCCAGCACATTCCATACATATAACAAAACCAAATGACTGAATAAAGTGGCCTAAATGGGAGGAAGTGCTAAGAACCCCAAATACTGTAGCGTATTTATAACTGGGGGAGCAAATCCTCCTCATGTGGTCCATTGCTAACGGCAATCCCCACCAAAAATGCATACAATGGAGGATGCCGGCAAAGGTACGCGGGCTCCGATATGTTTTTGACTGGAATATATTGGCTAAAGTCTTATTTTAACACCAGCGTGAGGGTTTAGCGATATATTATCATTTGCATATTTTTGTAGTGCACCTTTTGCAGTGATTTATAGATGGCGACAGCAGCAGCAGCATCAGGATGCCACAGAGAGGCAAGGTGACATAGTGTGGAGATGGCAGCAGCAGCATCAGGATACCACTGAGAGGCAAGGTGACTCTCGGTCATTAAGCGATTATGGGGCCCCTGTGTCCCCACCCACCCTCAAGCCACACCCACACACAGCCACACCCACATATCGCACCGCCATCATCACCTACACTTGGTACAGAATTTCTCTTCACTATGTTCAAAATAAATATTTACTAATAAAAAAAAAAATCAGTCCCTCCACCATAACACAAGTGTATCTCAGACAACTCACTGAAATGTGCGATGTGCGAATACATCACAGATCACCTCAGCAATAAAATGCATAGAAAAGTGCAGTGTGTGAGTATCGCAAGCTCTACAGGAAGCACCTCTAGTGGCCGTCAGCTTTTTTTCTGAAAAGGCAGTGTTTACATCAAAAAGCTTGCAGAGCGATGCTATAGCCACCAGAACTACTACTTTTAGCTGTTATGGTTCTGGTGACTATAGTGTCAAATAAAAGGGCTGTATCATTATTCAAAAATTAAAAAGCACAACTTCTGACAAAAATATTTAGCATTTTGCAGATTACTTTTTTTTCTTTTTACAATGTGCAGATAGTACTGTGTCCCTCTATTCATCCCTCCCTCCCCCTTCTCTATCCCCCACCCCCTTCTCCAACCACCCAGCACCCTTACTCACATAAAACAAGTAATATATATATTATAGCTTACAGTGAATTACTGTAAATACTTACAGTTCTGAAGACTCCAGCAGGCTCAGGATCAGTGCTCTGGGCAGCGGGGCTCAGGACTGGAAGTGGGTACCGCTCTGCAGTTCAGGAGGGAGACCTATAAGATGCACGTAGGTTTTAGAGGGGGGCAATAAGAAAAAAAAAATTTCATTACACCTCAGGTCAGACCACCAATCAGACCCCCAATGTTAATCAGACCTCAGCTGAAAGCCCCAATCAGAATCTTCCTCCTCCTGCTGTCAGCTGGCGCACATAGCGTGACATCACAGAGCGGCTCATGCTGTGCGCAGCCCTGCACAGCCGACAGCTGAGGATCAGGAAGCGGTGAGTACCGATCCTTCACCACTTCCCGGTCCTCCGGTACTAATCAGCGCTTCCAAAATCGAAGCGCTGATTAGTATTCACGGTGATAGGATAGGATTGGGACACACATGGAGCCCGCGGAGGCAGTGGCAAGCGGGGCCTGACAGGGCCCCCTAGTGGCCGCGGGCCCTCGGTCCATGCCCGAGTGGTCAGTCCGCCTCTGGTGTGGAGATGGCAGCAGCAGCAGCCTCAAGATACTACAAAGTGACCCGGTGACAGAGTGGGGCGGTGGTTGGCAATACCAATACCTGCTGATGAAGGTGGGTGAAAGAAGGAGCATTTGGCATCAGATGTGTGGCAGTATCAGAGTAGTAGCTGAGGCAGAAGAAACCGGTCTCTTTTTTCAATGTTTGGGTGAGGCGGCATGGATGATCTAATCAGATGCATCAGGAATTGGTGGGTGGAAATCCTGGCTGATCCACGCCTGATTCATCGTGACAAAGGTCAGTCTCTCCACAGTTTGGGCGGACAGGCGAGTTCTCCTTGGGGTCACTATGGCCCCCGCTGCACTAAACAATGTGGAGAGCCAGAAGTCATCCCTCTGTCGAATAGTGACAATTCAGCTGTCACTATGCAAGCAAATGAGCATGCAGCAGGCCATTTGTGCAAGTGACTCGAAGGGACCCCCTACCGTCATTTCCACTGCATACTGCCACAGTGTGTCTAGGTCCTCTGTCTCGTCTTCCTCATCGCTCTGTAGCTCCTCTGGCTTCTCCTGCTCCTCCTCTCCTTTCAGCTGAGTAGAAAAAACACCCATGTCGCTACACATTGCCTGTGCTCCAATGTCCTCCTCCCCCTCCTCCTCTTCCAGTTCAGCCCCCACAGGGCTTATGTGGCCATGAGATCTAGACGCCACGTCTCAAGTCCCCTGACCAGCCATTGTTACCACCATCTGTTCCAGGACATGAAGCAATGGAATAACGTTGTTCATCCCGTAGTCCTGGCGACTTACAAATAACATGGCGTCCTCAAAGGGCCTGAGCAAATGGCAGGTGTCACACATGAGCTGCCACTAGCTGACATCGAAGTTTTACAGAGGAGTACTCCTATCCGCTTGCATCATCAAGAAATCGTTGATGGCCTTTCTCTGTTCGTATAGTCAGTCCAACATATGGAGGGTGGAATTCCAATGGGTAGAAACATTGAATATCAGCCTATGTTGGGGGATGCCATTCTGCCGCTGCAACTCAAGGAGGGTGTGCTTTGCGGTGGACGAGTGGCTGAAGTTCATGAAAAGTTTCCTGGCCATTTTTAGGATGTCTTGCAGATGGGTAGAAGACTTCAGGAACCGCTGGACAACCAGATTGAACACGTGTGCCATGCAGGGCGCATGGCTCAGCCTTCCTTGACACAACTCCGACACAATGTTCCTCCTGTTGTCGGTCACCATGGTTCAGATTTTCAGTTTTCAGGATTCGATTTCTTGATGAATCAAATGGAGCAGTTCCTCCTCTGTGCGACTCCGTTTACCCAGGGAAACAAGGTGCAGAACAGAGCAACACCGCCATGCCCTGCACCTGTGGTATGCTGGAAGGGTACTGTGACTTGCCCCTGCAGTGGAGGCTGAGGACATGGTGGAGGATGAGGAGACAGATGCGGACATTGTCACAGGACCAACGGCGTGAGAACGTGGAGTCGGAAGCGGCGTGACCTCGCCAAGTAGCTGGTGTGGCTCTGCAGGAACCACATTAACCCAGTGGGCCGTAAATGACATGTACTGTCCCTAACCGTAGTTACAGCTCCACACGTCAGCACTGCCGTGCACTTTGGTAGACACCGACAGGCTCAAGGACTGGCCCGCCTTCTGTTTTCAAATTTGTGCAGGGCTGGTACTGCCTTTTTCAGCAAGAAATGACTGCTTGGGTGTCACCGCCTGTTCTGGGAGACGGTCGGTCAGAGGTTCCTCCCTGTCTTGTGTATGACGTTCTTTGTTTTGGTTTCACTTTGCTCAGTTCCTTTCTCTCCCTCAGCTGCCTCTTATTTTGATTAATTGGCTTGCTTTATATTCCCTCTCATACTGCTCCTCCTTGCAGTTTATATTACTTCCTGGATGAAATGTGTGCTGCTGGAGGCTGCAGTTGTTTTGCTCTAAGATAAGTGCCTTCCGTTTACTTTGTGTTCTGTTTGCTGGCTTGATTCTAGGTGACCCTGACTCCCTCCGTATTCAGTGCAGGGAGCCGGTGGCCGTGTCCCCTCACTACTATAGGGTTTTCAGGTGTCACACAGTCTTAGGTACATGGGCATGCAATCGTCTACCATTGAGGCCTTTGCATGTGTAGCAGTCAGGGAGAGCTCTTAGGGTTTTAAAGGGCTCACCTATATGCTCCTTAGTTTTGGATCAAGCCAGTCTGTCGTTATTTATCAGTTCCTGCTAACTGTTCTCCATCCTTGACATTGGGATTCTCCACCTCGGCTTGGCACAAGCCATCAGTTCTCTGAAAGGTGCAGAGTCCAGCACTTGGAAAGTGAATGACTGCAGCACCAGAAACTTGGACAGGAGCACATTCAGCTTCTGCGCCATTGGATGCATGCACACATACTGCTGTCTCTTGGCAATCGCTTCGGTGATCGATTGCTGACAGAATGACTGACGAGGAGTAGGAGAAGCAGGAGCATCTGAACCAGAGGAAGATGGGAATGACAGACAGCTCCCTTCAGCTGAGGTGGTGAAGCCTTGACTGCCTGAAACCCGGTGCCTGCCAATGGGTGATGCAGCGGTTGCTGCAGCAGGGTGGACCACCACATCGTAGCCATGGTTCTTTCAGGCCACTGTATGGCGCACTGCATATGTTGACGCAGGGCCGTAGAGCCAACATTGGCACCCTGGCCCCTCTTCATTTTCTGCCCACAGATTTGACATAAGGCCACGTTCACCTCCTCTGGCGCTTTGAAGAAAAACTGCCACACCGTCGAGTAGGTGATTTTCTCCCCAACAGTCCACACTGACTGACTGCTACCGTCTCTGCCTCCGTGAAACCCTTGCACCACTACTTCCCGGGCAGGTAGGCTGCTGCGAAGCAAGTGGTTTATCCCGGGCACATTTGGCTCCCGACCTCCCGCTGCCACCCTGCTGATTGCCAACCATGCTACCAGCTTCCTGGCTTCGCCGCTGCCTCATGGGCAAGCTGCCACCCTCTTCTACTGATCATGATGAACCCCTTCTGCACCCGGCTCCTAAGTGCGATCGGCCTCATCATCATCGAGTAGTGACTGCATATCACTGATCTCCTCCTCAACGGCCTCTGGGTCAGAAGCCTGACCGCTCGCAACACCACCAACCACTCCACTCTCCTCATCACTACTTGCCCGCCTAGCAAAGGAAGCTGCGGATGTCTCCTCCAGATCTTGGCTGGGCAGTAGCTTCTGACTGTCCTCTAATAGCTCTTCCTTGCTGAAAAGTGTAGCTGAGCCGACAGCATATACTACTTCTTGCGGTGAGGGAACAGAAAAGGACAGAGGCAAGTTGAGGACAGGTGAGGGCACAGGGCCTGCTCCAGGGCCATGCCAACTAAGGGTTGTGTCTGACTAACCCACCGATTGTTGGCTGGGGTTGTCTGATTAGTGATGAGCGGGAGGTGCCATATTCGATTTTGTGATATTTCGCAAATATTCAATTGAATGTTCATCGAAATCAAATATTCGTCATTATTTCATGTATTTCGAATGTTACGCGAATTTATATTCGCATTGCGAATTAAACTTAGAGCTGAGTTTCTAATGGTTGTAACTTGTATTGCTAGAATTGACGAAGATAACGAATATCACGAATATAGCACTATATTCTCAATCTTCGTTATATTCTAGCAATACAACCATTAGGAACTCAGCTCTAAGTTTAATTCACAATGTGAACATATACTCGCATTGCGAATTCAACTTAAAGCTGGGTTCCTAATGGTTGTATTGCTAGAATATAACGAATATCATTCACGAATATAGCACTATATTCTCAATCTTCGTTATATTCTAGCAACAGCCATTGGGAACTCAGCTCTAAGTTTAATTTGCAATGCAAACATATACTCACATTGCGAATTCAACTTAAAGCTGGGTTCCTAATGGTTGTATTGGTAGAATATAACGAATATCACGAATATAGCACTATATTCTCAATCTTTGTTGTATTCCAGCAACTGCCAACAACCATTAGAAACTCAGCTCTAAGTTGATTTCGCAATGCGAACATATACTCGCATGGTTGGCTTGCTAGAATATAACGAAGATTGAGAATATAGTGCTATATTCGTGAATTTGTGATATTCTTTATATTCTAGCAATACAACCATTAGGAACCCAGCTCTAAGTTGAATTCGCAATGCGAGTAATTCAGGTTATATTAATCGCATTGCGATTACAACTTAGTCAAATTTGTGAGATCATGATTCTCACATCCAACAGTACATTTTAGCATGGAGGCGTTCCCATGCACACCGGAAGTCGGCAGAAGCGGCAACAGGCATTGACTGGAGCTGGCAGGGAGCCTAGAATCCTCTGGACAGGTAAGAACAGCTTTTGGAAAATGGGAAGACAACCAGAGAGCAACAAGGATTAACAACTTTAAAAAAAAAAACGAATATTCGAAATGGCGAATATATAGCACTATATTCGCAATATTCGTGAATTTGCGAAGTGACGATATTCGCTAAAAAAATTTGCTATTCGAATATTCGCTCTCAACACTATGTCTGATGTCACTTGGGATGAAGTGGATGACCAAGTTAACCAATCAAGAACTGCTGGGTTGCTGGTCAAGACACGACCGCTAGATGACACCGGGAGCTCAGTGCTCTCGCTGCGACTCCTGCTGCCACGCCTTCTTACTCTGCTGCGACCTCTGCCTACACCAGAAAAATTTAGGCCTCTGCCACTCCTCTGTTCATGGTCTGGCAATTCTCTGTCAGACATACTTTTAGCTGAACAAAATAAATGAAAAGCAAATTAAAACACTCCTAAAAGCAACGAATATATTTTTCTTTTTGTAATGAAATAGTCCACTAAAAGCTTTTACCACAAATAATGGCAACAATGAACTGCGTATATATTTTCCTTGTAGTACAGAAATACCTCACTAAACGCTCTCAGCACATATAGCTGCAGAAGTGAACTGCGTATATATTTTTCTTTTTGTAATGAAGTAGGCCACTAAAAGCTTTTACTGCAAATAACGGCAACAGTGAACTGCGTATATATTTTTCTCGTAGTACAGAAATACCTCACTAAACGCTTTTAACCCCAAATAACTTCAGACGTGAACTATGTATATATTTTTCTTGTAGTACAGAAATACGTCACTAAACGCTCTCAGCACATATAGCTGCAGAAATGAACTGCGTATATATTTTTCTTTTTGTAATGAAGTAGGCCACTAAACACTTTTACTGCAAATAATGGCAATAGTGAATTGCGTCTATCTGTTTCTTGTAGTACAGAAATACCTTACTAAATGCTTTTAACCCCAAATTACTGCAGAAGTGAACTGCATATATATTTTTCTTTTTGTAATGAAATAGGCCACTAAACGCTTTATACAAAACAACTGAAAAAATGGCGTGGTGTTTACCAGGCAGGAAATGCTCAAACCCAAATGCAGTTGTGCATATATATACAGGGGAGCATATCCTGCACTTGTAGCCTGTTGCTAATGGTGATCCCCAGCAAAAATGCATACAATGGAGAATGCCCGCAGCGGACCACAAGTACCACAATAGACATCCTACAAAAGATGGCAATATAACAATATATGAACAATATAACAATAACAATTGAAAAGACAGGTGCACACTGCGGTCTTACTAAACCCTCATACTGATGTTAAAATTGAGAGATTAGCCAACATATCCTACTATGGAGGACATGTCTGAGCCCGAGCACAGTGCCAAGGTTTCTCAAGTAGCTCAGGACCTAACACTCTGCCATATGGGCAATATCAGTGGCCCAACATCAGTATGAGGGTTTAGTAAGACCGCAGAGTGCACCAATTGTTATTGTTATATTGTTTATAACATCCACACAATTGCCATTCACTTCAATAGGGCTGTGCAGATGAGCGGTGATTTTTACGCATCACTTGCAGCATGTTCTATATTCTGCGTTTTTCACGCAACGCATGCCCCATAGAAATTAATAGGGCTGCGTGAAAATCGCAAGCATCCGCAAGCAAGTGCAGATGCGGTGCGATTTTCACGCATGGTTGCTAGGAGATGATATGGATGAGCAACCCTGGACTCCAGTCAATTCACTGTATTATTTTCCCTTATAACATGGTTATAAGGGAAAATAATAGCATTCTTAATACAGAATGCTTACTAAAATATGCCTTGAGGGGTTAAAAAATAAAAAAAATTAACTCACTTCATCCACTTGATCGCGCATCGTCTTCTTTCTTCTTCTTTCAGGACCTGCAAAAGGACCTTTGATGACGAAATTGGTGAGCGCAGTGACGTCAGCGCAGGTCCTGCTGAATGAAGATAGAATATCCTTCTATGTTCATTCAGCAGGACTTGCTCTGACGTCACCACGCTCACCACGTGTTGAACGTGATTACGTCATCAAAGGTCCTTTTGCAGGTCCTGAAAGAAGAAGAAAGAAGATGCTGGCCGCGCGATCAAGGCACATTTTAGTAAGCATTCTGTATTAAGAATGCTATTATTTTCCCTTATAACCATGTTATAAGGGAAAATAATAAAATCTACACAACACCGAACCCAAACCCGAACTTCAGTGAAGAAGTTCAGGTCTGGGTACCACATTCAGTTTTTTTTATCACGCACGTGCAAAATGCATTGCACTCGCGCGGAAAAAAATGAATAACAAGGCAATCACTGAATGACTGAAATTGCGTGCGCACTCTTGCGTGTTTCCCACAATGAACCTGGGACGCATCCGGAGCAAATTCGGGACGCCTGTCTGAAAGAGGCCTAACAGAACATATGGCTGGAGGCAATTGAAAACTTAAAGAGGACCTTGTGACAGGTGCAGCATTTTTGCGCTGTGGCATTAGAAGAATTTGATATCTCTAACTATTTATACTGTGGAAACAGTAGGCTTAAGGAGCACACCAAATGCTTAAAATAACTTCTTTATAACTTCAACTTTTCTTCCATATATAACATTGCCACCTCCGCATCAGATAGTCAATGTACAAACACGTGTTGCATAAAGTATCACAAAATGTGGGTATGCATAAAATGGTGGTTTAACTGTTCAGTCTTGTTATTCAACATAAATGGTGGATATATTTCTCTCTTCAGTATCTGTACTTTCACTTTAAGTTATTTAAGCACTTTATAATCGCTGGCATATCTGGCATAATCGAGGCATAAGTTCTATTAAACCAATAATGTTCTGATAAGCGGTTTGTATGGTTTGCAATATGATTTGCACAGTTTGTGCGTAGTTTGGTGGCAGTTTGTGCGTAGTTTGGTCGCAATTTGGTGGAACTATTTGACCTTTTGTTCCCATAAAACACAGCTCTGACAGGATGTGTCTGTTTAGATTCTCTTCTCTGGTCTATACTGACTCCAGAAGATTCTGCTAGGGGATTTCCCACACATACTTAGTGTGAGGTTGGCTGTGATTGATTAAGACTCCGTGGCAGTAACAACAGTTTAGTTCTATGCTTTCTGTTGTTAATTCTGTTGTGTCATTAAGCCTACCTTACATTCATTTACTGAATCTTAAAAGCATATTATCTTTTCTGCTTCTGTGAACACAATATATAACTGTTATATGACATCCAGAAACATGAAGTCACTGTAAATAACTCTATTTCTGTCTGTAATAAATAAACATGGGAACTGTATTAAATTATTAGCAGGTCTAACTGTATAAACCTGTAAGTCATATTAGCAACCTAGGACAGGTCTTAGCTGGCCAGCTAAAGACCTTTCACCACTCCAGACATGCCTGTTTTAATAGCTACATGAGTTCCCCATGTAATTACAATTCTGGAACATCTATTCTTATGGCTCTATGTTGTGCCATTCCTTTATTATTTCTACTAGAAGTTATGAATAGATTGGTAGCAGTATGCAGTAAGGGTACAGAGGGGTGGTAACCAGTTGGGGGTGTGTACCTGCACAGTGTGAAAATGGCAGCACTGATTGGATAGAGTGAGTCTGTGTAGGGAAACACACCTGTCTGGTTACCACCGCTCTCTACCCTTACTGCAGACTGCTAGCAATGTATTCATAAATTCTAGTAGAAATAATAAAGGAATGGCACAACATAGAGCCATAAGACTAGATGCTCCAGAATTGCTATTACATGGGGAATCCATGGAGCTATTAAAACAGGCATGTCGGCAGCAGTGAAAGGTCCTCTTTAACCACTTTAGGACCGCCGCACGCAAATACAGTGCATTGCGGCAGACCTTCTGTTCCTCCTTGACGCGCGGGGGCGTCATCTCACGAGAGGTGAGATTTGCTGTGAACGCACGCGTTCACAGCAACTCACAGATCGGAAGTTATACTACAGCCTGCCAGTGATGATCAATCGCTGGCAGGCTGTAGAAGTTAAATAAATGAAATGAAAGAGGTATATCAGACGCTGTTTTGATAACAGCGTCTGATATACCTGCTACCTGGACCTCTGGTGGTCCTATTTGCTGGGATCGACCACCAGAGGACCAGGTAGCTATGTAAAGTAGCACCAAGCACCACACTACACCCCCCCCTGTCACTTTTTAACCCCTTATTAGCCCCTGATCACCCCATCTAGACTCCCTGATCACCCCCCTGTCATTGATCACCCCCCTGTATGGCTCCATTCAGACGTCCATATGTGTTTTGCGGATCCACGGATCCGTAAAACACGGACACCGGCAATGTGCTTTCCGCATTTTGCAGATCCGCACATTGCCAGAACTATATAGAAAATGCTTTTTCTTGTCCGCAATTGTGGACAAGAAAAGAACATGTTCTATATTTTTGCGAAACGGAAGTGCAGACCCGGAAGTCCGCAAATCCGGATCCGAGCGGGACAAAGTCTGTCCCCATAGAAATGAATGGGTCCGCAATTCCGTTCCGCAAACAGAATTGTGGACGTGTGAATGGGGCATAAGGGTCCCTTATCACCGCCAGTTAGTTAGCTACTTGTTAGGTAGTTAGCGCCAAGCCCACTGCAATCACTGATTTTGGCAGAGATTTTTTTGTCCACGATGATTGATGCGAATGAGGAAATCTGTGCCGTTAATTTTTATTTATTTTTTCAGCCCGTGGGCTGAACGAAAAAAAAAAAATCTCATTACCCGTATGCTCAATATAAGGAGAATAGCAGAAACTTCTAATGCTGGCCATACGTGTAATGATTGCGGAGACCCTCAAATGCCAGGGCAGTACAAACATCTTACATGTGACCCAATTTTGGAAAGAAGACACCCCAAGGTATTCCGTTAGAAGTATGGTGAGTTCATGTAAAATTTTATTTTTGTCACAAGTTAGTGGAATATGAGACTTTGTAAAAATATATATATATATATATATATATAAATTCCGCTAACTTGTGCCAAAAAAAAAATTTCTCTGAACTCGCCATGCCCTCACGGAATACCTTGGGGTGTCTTCTTCCAAAATGGAGTCACATGTGAGGTATTATACTGCCCTGGCATTTTAGGGGCCCTAAAGCGTGAGAATCCAAATGCGTAAAAATGCCCTGTGAAATCCTAAAGGTACTCATTGGAATTAGGGCCCTTTGCGCATCTTGGCTGCAAAAAAGTGGCACACATGTGGTATCGCCATACTCAGGAGAAGTAGGGCAATGTGTTTTGGGGTGTATTTTTATATATACCTATACTTTCTGTGAGAAATATCTCTGTAAACGACAACTTTTTAATTTTTTTTATACAAAGTTGTCAATTTACAGAGATATTTCTCTCACCCAACATGGGTATATGTAAAAATACACCCCCAAACACAGTGCACTACTTCTCCTGAGTACGGCGATACAACATGTGTGGCACTTTTTTGCAGCCTACGGCGCAAAGGGGCGTAAAGTCCAATGAGTACCTTAAGGTTTTACTGGGCTGCTCACAATTTTGCCCCGCCCAAAATGCCAGAACAGTACAAACACCCCACAAATGACCATATTTTGGAAAGAAGACACCCCAAGGTATTCGCTGAGGGTATATTCAGTCCATGAAAAATTTAACTTTTTGTCACAAGTTAGCGGAAAGGGAGAGTTTGTGAGAAAAAAACAATAAAAAATCAATTTCCGCTAACTTGTGCCAAAAATAAATCTTCTATGAACTCACCATGCCCCTCATGGAATACCTTGGGGTGTCTCCTTTCCAAAATGGGGTCACATGTGGTGTATTTATACTGCCCTGGCATTTTAGGGGTCCTAAAGCGTGAGAAGAAGTCTGGAATCCAAATGCGTAAAAATGCCCTCCTAAAAGGTACTCATTGGAATTTTACATGAACTCACCATACCCCTCACGGTATACCTTGGGGTGTCGTCTTTCTAAAATGGGGTCACATGTGGGGTATTTATACTGTCCTGGCATGTTAGGGGCCCCTAAAGCGTGAGAAGAAGCCTGGAATCCAAATGCGTAAAAATGCCCTGTGAAATCCTAAAGGTACTCATTGGAATTAGGGCCCCTTTGCGCACCCAGGCCGCAAAAAAGTGTCACACATGTGGTATCGCCGTACTCAGGAGAAGTAGGGCAATGTGTTTTGGGGTGTATTTTTACATATACCCATGCTGGGTGAGAGAAATATTTCTGTAAATGACAACTTTTTATTTATTTTTTATACAAAGTTGACAATTTACAGAGATATTTCTCTCACCCAGTATGGGTATATGTAAAAATACACCCCAAAACACATTGCCCTACTTCTCCTGAGTACGGCGATACTACATGAGTGACACTTTTTTGCAGCCTGAGTGCTCAAAGGGGCCTAAATTCCAACGAGTACCTTTAGGTTTTACATGGCTGCTCACAATTTAGCCCCGCCAAAAATGTCAGAACAGTAAACACACCCCACAAATGAACCCATTTCGGAAAGTAGACACCCCAAGGTATTTACTGAGGGGCATAGTGAGTCCGTGAGAGATTTTTTTTTGCCAGAAGTTAGCAGAAATGGAAACTTTATTATTATTTTTTTCCTCAGAAAGTGTCATTTTCCGCTAACTTGTGAAAAAAATGAAATGATACATGAACTCACCATGCCCCTCCGCGAATACTTTGGGATGTCTTCTTTCTAAAATGGTGTCATTTGGGGGGTATTTATACTATCCAGGCATTCTAGTACCTGAAGAAGCATGACAGGTGCTCAGAAAGTCAGAGCTGCTTCAAAATGCGGAAATTCACTTTTTTGCACCATAGTTTTTAAACGCTATAACTTTTACCCAGACCAATAAATATACACTTATTGGATTTTTTTTTTTATCAAAGACATGTAGAACAATAAATTTATAAAAAAATTTATATAGAAATCTAGTTTAAAAAAAAATAATTACATTACAGTCATTTTTCATTAATAGCAAAAAAAGTAAAAATGTCAGCAATGAAATATCACCAAATGAAAGCTTTGTTAGTGAGAAGAAAAGGAGGTAAAATTCATTTGGGCGGTAAGTTGCATGACGGAGCAATAAGCGGTGAAAGTAGTGTAGTGCAGAATTGTAAAAAGTGGTCTGGTCATTAAAGGGTTTCTGTCATCAGGTTTACACATTATAAGCTGTCTGACATTAGCTATGTGCTAATGTCAGAGCAGCTTGATAATGTGTTTTTTTATGTAAATCTGAGTTATATTTATGCTAAAAAAACGTATTTTTATAATATGTAAATTAGCCTCTAGGAGCAGGGGGGGCGTGTTTTTAATTATAAGAAATCACAAAACTATTCAGATCAAAGGGCTGGTTTGAAAAATGCAGAATGTGCTTTGGGACATAACCCTTTTAATCAAAGAGTAGCAATAAAATATATGTATGCCTAAATTGTGCCCCATCACAAAACTTTCCTACAATCATGTTGATGGAAGAACGAAAAATTCTGGCTTTTGGAATGCAGTGATAAAAAACTAAAAAAAAATATAGCTTTATTCAAAAGTCCCAAAAGAGACCAGTCCTAAAAGGGTTAAATTGAACAAGATGCAACAAGTATGAAAGTTAACACTTGGGGAAAATAAAAGGAATTAAACTGAATAAAACATTGCCATATTGATTGGTATATCTACAGTCAGTACAGAGATTTTTCTGATGATCTTGATTTAGCTAGACCTGCAACTGTAAAAAGAGTATTCACTACTTCTAGAGGAAAGGCAGTTTCACCATCAGCAAAGAAGGTTTTGCCTGCATAGTGGGTACCGGGTGGCAACCTACAATGTTTTGAATTGACGAAAAATGCACACAGTATTAACTCTAACCGGTTGACAATCTACACCAGAAGTACATAACCCTTGAGTGTATAAAGTGTATCTAAACGTTCAGATAACTTTTCAGAATAAGCTGCTGTACATGAGTGTATATGAGTATATCAAACCATTATATAACTGGTATCTAGCATTTTTAACAGTTTTTACCTTTGTATGCTGCATCTCTAATTTTCAATTATCTCTGAGTTGGTGGTTGAAGACTAGCTCATCCCCATAGATTACAATTGACAGCGGATTCTGCTTTCTGACTCTCACTCCCTCAAAATCACTTAGATCCACCATAGAGGCTATTACAGTGAAGTATGGGAGAGTAATGAATATAATAAAGCAGTTGGGGTGAGATCTAACACTTTTGGTACTATTAGCTGCTGAATCTCCTAAATCATATCTGTATTGTCAGGTGTCTCTGCAATCCCCTCCCCTCCACATAGACTTCTATGGGATAATGAAATCAGATCCTTCCGTGAGAACACAGTCAATCTTGGTCTCACAACATGGATTTCTTACAAATTTTAGAGAGAAAGTTAGTTTAGAAAGGGGGGGGGGGGGGCAGAAAATAACACTAGAACAAGGCTAGTATATGTTGCAAAGTTTCGTATAGTCACCTGTGCTATTGATTTATACAAAGTTGTGTGAAAGTACAGCGACCATTTTAGAGCCTCATTCAAAGCTATCAGCAGGCTTTGAGCCAAATTAGTTATTGAAGATAAAAATGTCTTCACAAAGTGTGGAAGTGGTCAATATTCTAACGTAAGAGTTGTGGCAATACGGAGACTGACATATGGTTCTAACCTAATAGTTAAGTATCAGTTGATTGAACGACCAGTATGGTTCTGACCGGGGTGCTATGATGTTGAAATGTTTTAACATAATATTTGCTAACTACAGAGAAACCACAAGTAAGGGACCAGATAGTCACATATGGCTTCTCTACTGGTTGATTTACACAAATTGATAGTAACACAAAACAGAGATTGTGTTAGGAAGTACTAAGGTCACGATCCGGACCACAACCAGGGAACCCCAATACTACTTTCAGTCTTCTGAAACCACTCCAGGTGGTAGGAAGGCAAGGCTAGATGGACTTTGCTAATAAGGACCTAGGTTAAATTTTGGGAGTTGGTAACAGAAACCTGGTGCAGGCACAATAGTGCCAGCCCTTCCAGAATGAAATAGGATGTACACAGAAAAGTCAGCAAGCAGGTAATACCAGGAGAGACAGACACAGCCAATGCAGTAAACAAGCAGTTAATCCAAAGACAGGACAAGATCAGTTACCAGGAGAGTCAATATAAGAAGGAGCAGAAGCCACAGGGTTAATTCAGAAACAAGTAAGTAGTCAGTTCACCAGGAAAGTCAATAGGATATCACACAATATAAAGTCCTGATATAAACAAAATTAAAGTCAAGTTAATCAGGAGTCAGCAGTCTTAAATCCCCTGCCTAGCTCTGGGATTGGCTCGGTTTTCAGTCACAGTGGTAAGTTGGCCAGTTGGCACATGGCTGGTTGGCATACAATCCTCCCAGCAGAGCAATGCATAGTGGCTTGGCTGGATAAAGTCCTAGCTTACTATATGCAAAAATAGGTGGTGTTGGCTAAAGTTTAACATCTTTTTTTCCTTTTTTTTTTAGATTGTATTGATTGTCTCCTCCATCTTGGAGATTGGCCTCGGAATTGGTCTGGGTTTCACAAGTGTTACCGTAACATTATCAAGTGGTATTCCTTTTTGGGGGACAATTTTTGTAAGTACCATCATTTTCTAAACTATAATGAAAGGTAAATCTACAACAGGTGGGCATTATGCTTACAGGGTCATATGATTTAGCCAAATAGCTGAGATTTGGTACAGTTATAAATAGCTTTTATTTTAGGTGACTCGGGTTAGTAGTAGTCCTTACCTTGTGAACCTGGAGATACTGTTTTAAAAGACAGCATTAGCTGTTAACTGTACTTACAAGTAATGTATATACAGTATATATATTCAATAGTTCTATCAGGTACTTCATGAACATTCTAGGGTGTGGCTCCTAAAGTTATCACAGATGCCAACGAGTCCTCACAGATAAGACAAAATAATTAATTGAATATTGAGCTAGATGATTATTATAAATTTTATGAATAGTCATTACGTGCAATGAATCATCAGCAATTGCTCCTTAGCAATAGATTTCAAAGTGTAATTTTCTAGGACCAATTCATCCTGAAGCTACAGTTGAGTAGGAGCAGAAAAATTCTATAGTCCTCTTTGTTGTACCATAGTGGACTGTTAGTCTTTGTTATTTACTGCTGTAGTATTAAGTATGAAGAAAACCTCTCATAACGAAGGTGGAGTATAACTCCTTGAAGATGCAAAAGTATTTACTAAAATATATTTATTACATAAACATGTCAGGAGAACTGACGTCCTCTGTAATTGGGGCAGTCTCACTATGACAACCCGTTTTTTAAGTAAAATCAGCCTGGAAATTAATTCATTGCTATAGGATTATCTGGGTGATATTACTTATATATCAATAGAAGCTGTAGTATTTCACAGTTCCCATTAACATGAATATAATAATAATCTTTATTTATATAGCACCAACATATTCCGCAGAGCTTTAAAATCCAATTTCACCAGAGTAAGATCTGTTCTTTGTTGGAGGCTTTATGTTCTAGCAAATAGAGAAGTATCACAAGTTGGCACCCACCTTTATGACCTCCTTCAAGGAGTTATACACTCTTGGTGACTGTTTCTTCAGAGCCTCAGCATGACCGGACCCGTGATTGTATATATTCTTACTTGACCCCACCACTGGGTTTTGGCTCCAATGTTGAACAACCAGCTCTTCAGGTCCCTGTTCGTCCTGGGTCAGCATCTGGTTTGACATGGGTCACGTGGCTGCTGCAGCCAATGGCTGCATGTGACTCAGTGACGTGCCACATTGGTGAGACGTGACCACTGCGGCCATTCATTTGCTGCAGCGATCACGTGACCCATGACAAACCAGATGATAACGTGGAAGATCCAGGCCTTGTTCAGGTGGCTGGGCAGTAACATAGTTTATAAGGCCGAAAAAAAGACATTTGTCCATCAAGTTCAGCCTGTTATCCTGCAAGTTGATCCAAAGGAAGGCAAAAAATCCCTAGGAGGTAGAAGCCAATTTTTCCCACCTAAGGAGAAAAAATTTCTTCCCGATTTGAATCAGGCAATCAGAATAACTCCCTGGATCAACGACCCATCTCTAGTAGCTATAACCTATAATATTATTACACTCCAGAAATACATCCAGGCCCCTCTAGAACTCTTTTAGTGAACTCACCATCACCACCTCCTCAAGCAGAGAGTTCCACAGTCTCATTGCTCTTACCGTAAAGAATCCTCTTCTATGTTTGTGTACAGACCTTCTTTCCTCCAGACACAGAGGATGTCCCCTTGTCAAAGTCCTGGGGAATTCAGCGGCAGGGATCAGGTAAGTATGATTACTATTGGTAGTCTGCACTTGCTAATGAGTCTGAAGAAACAGTTACCAAAGGTGAACAACCCCTTTAATATGGAAAGCGCATATTTTAAAGGGTTTTTCAGGGTTTATATATTCATGACTTATCCATAGGATAGGTCATCAATATCAGATTGATCCGGGTACCCTGCTGATCAGTTGTTGACCTGTGGCACTTGGGGAAGCGTTGCAATCTCTTCATTCTATACCAAACACAGCACCGTACAATGTGTACTAGATGTACTTGGTATTGCAGATCAATCTCTTTCACTATAATGGTGTTGAGCTGCAGAAATGCCATGGATGACTAATGGGTGTGATATCACAGGCTCGGGGAATAGGCCTTAGCACTTGCCTTGCCTGAGTGCCACAGTCCCTTTCAACAGCTGATCATCAGAGATGCTTGGAGTCGAACCCCCACCAATCCAATTAACTGAGGAAAGGTCATCAATATTTAAGTTCTGGACAACTCTTTCATTAGTCTGACCTCATAGTGGCAATTGATACTTGACTGTGAATTAAAGGGGTTGTCTCACTTCAGCAAATGACATTTATCATGTAGTCAGCAGTAATACAAGGAACTTACTAACATATTGTGATTGTCCATATTGCCTCCTTTACAGGTTTGATTATTTTTTTCCATCAGATTATACATTGCTTGTTTCCAGGGGTTATAACGATCCTGCAATCCAGCAGTGGTTGCCGTGCTTCCACACTATAGGAAAAGGTACCAGCCTTTATGTTGGCTGGCACAGTGGGGGGCGCCCATAGGCACATGTATGCAGCAGCTCCGGTCTCAGACACCTTGTATCTGCACTGCAGCGGTAGCTGGAACCCCTGAAAATGGGCATTATGTAATGTAATGGAAAAATGAATCGAGCCAGCAGGGGAGACAATATGGACAATCACAAAACCTTAGTAAGTGCCTTGTATTAAAGGGGTTGACCAACATACCCCCTTTTTTTACCCAGGCAGCCCCCTAAATATAGTATCGGAGCATTTCATGCTCCCATGCTCTCCTTTGCGCTGCACTGAATTGTGCAGGGCAAAGGCTTTTTCAGGAGATCCGATGACGTACTGGCCCTTCCATAGGGACTGCTGGTTGGAGGCTTCCACCCAGCAGTGTGCCCGGTGACATCACCAGCACTAATTGGCAGACTTTAGCGCTGCTCTAGCCTGTAAAACATCAATCAGAGCCTCCGTCTAGCAGTATCAAAACATAAACAAAAAAGCCCATACACAATTCAACGCAGCGCAAGGGAGAGCATCAGAGCGTGAAATGCGCCAATGCTAATATCAGGGGGTTGCCTGGGTGAAAATGTGGTTATGTCTGGGTTAAGCTCTGAACTCAGAAAACCCCTCTAACTTACTCTACATGATAAATGCCATTTTCTGAAGTGAGACAACCCCTTTAAAGACTGATGGTAAGAGTTTATTTACATATATTGGGTTAGTTTTTGTAGACTGTGATTTCGATCTCTTTTTTTGGCAATACTGAACAAATGCAAACTTATCTAATGATTCTAACTAGAAGTTTGTTTGTTTTTTACAGTACATTATCACAGGAGCTCTGACCATTGCGGCTCAATCTAAACCTAACGTCTGCTTGGTGAGTAACTTGATAAAGATTGTGCATAGACAATGTCAACTGATCCAAGTCAGGGTAGTAAGTATTATTCTGTTCTCTCTGGACCATTCATGATCATTTGGTGTTTTTTTTTTACACAGTGTCCACAGTTAAAGTTTTCTTACCCAGGGTGAACATACAGTGAGAGCTGCAATTTTAAAACACTAGGGGCATTCTGAAGGGATAGTAATTTATAGACAGTGGCGTAACTACTGCTGCAGTAGCTGCTATGGGGCCCACATGGCAGGGAGGTCCAGACCATATTGCATACCTCCCAGCTTTCTAAATGAACAAAAATTGACAGATTATGTGAGGGCAAATTCTTTCCACATTTTTTCCAACTTGCAGGATAACAGGCTGAACTGGATGGACAGATGTCCTTTTTCAGCCTTATAAATTATGTTACTATGTTACTAGGCCACACCTCTAACTCTGCCCAAAACATAACTATGCACCTAATCCCAACCAGTCCTCTTAATGCCCCCACATAGTGATTATTCCCCCTCCATGCTACCGAACAGTATTTATGCCCACATTGTGCCCCCTCACAGAATTATTCCCAGCTGTGCCACCAGTAATATGCCCTGTTATGTGACCCCATTAATATGCCCATATGTGCCCCCAGTAATATGCCCTGTTATGTTCCCCCAATAATATGCCCCACTGTGCCCCCAGTAATTTGCCAAGATGTGCCCCCAGTAACATGCCCAGCTGTACCCCCAGTAATATGCCCAGTTATGTGCCACCTGTAATATGCTCTGCTGTGCCCCAAGTAGTATGTCCAGTTATTTGCCCCCAGCAATATGTCCACTTATGTTCCCCCAGTAATATGCCCAGCTGTGCCCCCAGTAATATGTCCAGTTATGTTCCCCCAGTAGTATGCCCAGCTGTTTCCACAATAATATGCCCAGCTGTGCCCCCAGTAATATGCCCCTCACAGAAAGTAAAACAAATAAACACCACATACTCACCTTGTTCCTAGCAGCAGCAGCAGGACATCGTCTGCTCTGGTCTGTGGAAGAGGCGGAGCCGAGGCTGACTGGGGGGAGGAATGATGAAGCAGGGAGCTGATGCCGGCTCTCTACTTCATAATAATTCACAGGGAACTGTTTCTGCTTCCTATGGAAGCCGGGACAGCTGCCAGAAATCGGGACATACTTCCTCTGTACCGGCACAGTGGGATAGCCACTGAAATCCGAGACTGTCCTGCCGGATCCGGGATGATTGGGAGGTATGCCACAGCTGGGTGTCAGGCCCTGACTAGCAATATGGCACGTGGCCCGGGCCTGTGCTTGTTAAACTAGCTGAGTAAGGGTGCCGTCACACATGGCAGATTTTGTGACAGAAGATTCGGTGACCGAAAAATCAGTTCTATTCATTTGAGCACATGGATTTCTGCAAGACCCATTAAGGTGAATGGAACTGACTTTCAGTCACATAATTTTCTGCCACAAAATCTGCCATGTGTGAAGGCACCCTAAAGGATTTGTGACTGTGAGCGGTAGACAAGCGCACAGCTCATATCCTGGGAGTTTTTTTTCTCCCAGGCTGTGAGCTGAGCCCTGCGATTGGCCAGTGCTACAGCCTGGGATACGCCTACTATAACCAAGTGATACTAGGCTCCACCTAGTAGAACCAAGTTCCAGATAGCTAGTACCGAGCCCATACGGAGTTTTTCTCCCAGGCTGTGAGCTGAGCCCTGCGATTGGCCAGTGCCACAGCCTGGATACGCCTACTATAACCAAGTGATACCAGGCTCCACCTGTAGACCACCAAAGACGTCCAGAAGATACCGGAGCCCATACCGGGCGAACGGAGCGGCGCCCAGGCATAATAGTAAGTGCCGGGAGATCCCTGGGCGCCGCTCTACATGTCAGCATACTTAGTATACATTTTTTACCCTGATGAAAGGTCCTCTTTAAAAAGGTTTTACAATCACAGACGTGAAATACTAATTGGATTCACACTGCTGGGACCTCATCCAATTCTAAGAACAGAAGTGCTAGCCCACCACAAACTAGCCGTACACATAAGGCTTCGTTTACATCACCGTTCACGGAACCTAAGGACCCCATAGATTATAATGGACTTTTGTCTCCGCTTTAAAAATCTTTATTTGAACAGAAACCTAACAGACCCCATTATAGTCTATGGGGTCCTTAGGTGTCGTTCAGCTCTGTTATGTGCAGAATCTGTCCTTTCCGTTCTCCGGCTCCGAAGCCTAAGATGTATTATCCAAACTTCAAACCCAGGAAGTTTAGCCAACTATCTAATGTGTATGGTGGGTTCCTGACTTTTCCCCCACAGCTGATGTCAGAAGAGATAAGGATTGGACACATTTGATTTCTACTACTCGTCTTTTTGTTCTCAGGATGTAAGCTGCAACCACAGGAGTCTGGCAGAGTTCTTTTCTCTGCTCCATTACAAATGAGTGCTCAGCGGCGCCAAGTATGTATGGTAGGATCAGGAGACATAGTTGTTGACCGAATGCTTATTGGGGCAACAGCTATCTGGTGTGTATGGCCAGCTTAACTCCAGAGGATGAGTCTACTTATGTGTCTCTTTCCATAGATCCTATTCACTATGACATACAATGATTGTATATGCATAGACACCTGTCTTATTGGTAGACTGGAGACCTACATTGCTGAGGTTTTGAAATATCATAAATGTCTGTGATTAAAAATAACACTATTAGCAATGACAAAAAAAAAATGCAAGCACGCGTTTTTTACCTCAGCCTCTGCACTTAATATGGAATTCTGAAAGCTATAAGACAACAGTACTACATTGAAGGTAAATTACAAAATCCATGTTTTACCCATTGAACTTTGTTTCAACAGATAAGAGGATCCCTCTCCTTAAACATCATCAGTTCCATCTTTAGTGTGATTGCTATAATCCTAAATATTGCAGATCTTGCAACCCTCCGCTGCTATTACTATTACTGATGATTATTATTACAACTATCAAAATGAGTACAGATGTCAACAACTACTTGTAAGTTCTCATCACCTTTAATACAGATACATCCATTAAGAGAACTAGCAAATTTTCTGAAATGACTCCCTTATAATAAAGTTTCTTTACTATATCTTCTGAGTAACCAGACAAGCGCTGGATCTCAAACATCCTGAAATGAGCTTTAATGGTAGAGATAGAGAATAGAGATCTGTAACAAAAAACAAGAAGTCCTCTGAAATTAATGTCCTAAAATCAGGAAGCTCTATATGAGAAACCTATTGTTGGCTACCCTAAAGGACAAATGTAACATGGTGGATTAAAAAACAATTAAGTTGGCCATAGATGTAAGATTTAATCTGATCTGGTGACAATCTCTTGGACCTCAACCATAGTAGTGAACCAGAACAGAATGTATATTACATGTAGCTTTACACAAGCTCACCAATCTCATCTAGCGTTACCTATTGGACAGTCGGGTACTCTACATAGACATCAATGTAAGAAGCTTGTCCATAGAATGAGGTTTATGAAAAATTGGCAGCAGATACACAACAACCTGTGGCTTCCACAAGATGTTTCTATGTCCTTTGGTGTGATAGGTAAAATACAGTACAAGGGTATATGCACCACTGCCTGATTAAAAGGGTCTAATAAGGTCTGTCCGTAAACATGTTTGCTGGAAAATGTAAAGCCAGTTTTGCAGATATATCAATCCTACTGAACCTGGAGTGTTAATTTATGCCAGAATTTTTGACACATGCTTGCTGTGGCAACTGTATCAAGTGTATGTGCCACAATTTTATTTCATTTCGACATGCTAGACACAAATTTTATTTAAACAACGCACCACATTTATCTGTCTCTACTTGCGCCTTGTTTTGTCACAGTAACATAGCATATAAGGCCGAAAAAAGACATCTGTCCCTCCAGTTCGGCCTGTCATCCTGCTAGTTGATCCAGAGGAAGGCAAAGATAACCTGTGAGGTAGAAGCCAATTTTCTCCACTTAAGGGGAATAAAAAATTCCTTCCTGACTCCAATCAGGCAATCAGAATAACTCCCTGGATCAACGACCCATCTCTAATAGCTATAACCTGTAATATTATTACACTCCAGAAATACATCCAGGCCCCTCTTGAATTCCTTAATTGTACTCACCATCACCACCTCCTCAGGCAGAGAGTTCCATAGTCTCACTGCTCTTACAGTCTTCATCAGAATTTGACGGATGTTTTAGACAAAACTATACCAGTTTCAAGGGGGTATAAAAATGGTGTATCATTCTGCTAGTACAAAGCCCTAGGCACAGGGTGTTGCTCATAGAAAGTTTTGTGGTGCATTGTGTCACATCTTCCCTTCCCCGCTTTATTTAAACAACTATAACATCACAGATGTAGACATATTTGCAACATATTTGGCATGTCATTTGAGTGTGTGAGGAAAACCCACATAAATACAGAGGGAACATACAGCACAAACCAATGCAGATGTCATCCTTGATCAGATTGGAACTCTAGCACTGCAATGCACCAGTGTTAACCACTGAGCCACGACTGCCACTGTTCCCTCCAGGCTGTGTTCTTTGAAAGAGTTAAAAATCCCAAACATGGTCATAACAGAAAATAACATAATTCATAAGGGTATTCAAAACAGAAACTTTTAGAGGCATTCTGTTTTGATCCGTCATAATAGAGGTCTATGGGTTTGCATAACGGAACTGTCTGGTTTCCGTTATGCAGGACGGAAAATAAATTTTGGAGGTGACAGATTCTCTTCAAGTCCTAATATGTCTATGTACAAGGTATACATAGCTACTAGTGTAAAGATGTGTACTTGATTTCTAGTCTATTTGGACTATGGTGTGCTAGATTACTAAGCATGACTAGTTGGAAATAAGTGACAATAAAAAAATACAATATCAATGTAAATAAATTTACTTAATATGAAATATAAAAAAAAAGTATAAATCAGGTATTGCATGATGAATAATACAGAAATATTAATTGTAATGGTGTTTGTTATATGAAGTATGGCAGATTCCAGTCTCATAGATTCATTTTTCGTTTTGTGTTTGCAGGCCACTGTTTACACATTGCAATCTATTCTTCTTGTGATAAATTTGCTGATATTCTGCATATCTTTCTCCGTCTCAATTTTTGGATGCCGTTCACTGTCCAAGATATCTTCAAATAGCCCTCAGGTGAGTCCAGAATGCACACAGGATCAAATCTGTGGGCATCCAGTAAGTGTTCACAAAATTTTCTGTACTGAGAGCCTGGGCTTACTGAAGAAACAGACATTTGATTTTATTAAAGGAGTTCTTAGCTCTGGTCCATGTGCCCTAGTAGGATATACACACATCACAAAGAGATGATCTGCTTGGGACCCTTCTGTATGGCTTCATAAGATAATGTCTTTAATTTGTTATCTTGCCACAATGTAACTGTATATCTTCAGTGCTCAGGGAGCTTACAGTGTGAGCTCTGAAGCTCCCTCTATCTCCTGGTAACTGCTCCAGCATGCAATGCAATTGTGGGTTGGCATTAAGTTGCTATGGCACCTATGCCTGCCATGTTAGGACTTATTACATCCTGTCTCTGCCAGGGTGTATAGGATGCTCGTAAAATTGCAATATGTTTCAATACGGAAGTATTGTACAAGTGTTCATGAGGTGCCGAGTGGTTGTTTTGACAACTGAGGGGCCAAGTGAAGACTTTCAGGCCTGCCATCCTACTACTGTTATTACACCATGCCAGAGGCAGACTGCAGTAGATAGAGAGAAGCCAGAAAAAAGAGCAGATAAGAAAGGAAAGCTCTTGCTCTGTCGATCCCAGTCTGTCCATTTCATGGCCATTTATCTGAATGGCTGGCATGTAATACAACAGTTTATGGCTGGTTGCATGTTATTACTAGGGCTTCTGAACGCTGACTTGTGATTTAGTCAGCTTAAAAAATTGGTTGTCTTGTATTAATTAGACAACTCATTTAACTGTACAGATTAAATGGCCAATAGGGAAAATAATGAGTGCATGTCTGTGCTAGCAAAATCAAAATAATCAAGAAATTTAAATTTCTGATGATGGGAAATGCATTTAACATTCTTAATTAGTTCTATGATGAATAGTATAATTCCTATTACTATGTCATTTTATAGTGTAGTAAAAATAGTTTGACAGCAGAAGAGGATGATCTCTACATGTATACATTCATCAAGATTGCTCCTTTAAGAAAAAAAAAACTAACTTTGTACATGCTTCACACAAATATAATTCTTATTAATAGATAATAAGTGGGTGTTCCTCTGAAATCTGCAAACATATTTGAGCCCGCATGACCCATCCTGACCCACTCTCCAAAGGACATGTACACGGCCACAATTATATCCCACATTTAATTGCATCATTTTCAGTTACCATTTCACACACATTTACCAAAGTCAACTTGAAATGGGACTGTCTTCCGTTGGAATTTGCTGCAACTTATTGTGCCAGAGTCTAGGCCAACCAGAAGATCTGCTGGCAAATACTTAGTCTTTCTGCTCCACAAGGAAAAATTGTAATATGACATCCCTCTCCAACTCCCCATTATTCACTTGTTTCAGATTGTGTTGGGGATTTTTTTTTTACATAAATCCTAATCACACAACAGTATGTGTCCTAGATTTTGACTACAGGTCTAACCTCAGACTTTACTCTTTGCAATGCAAAACGTCATGTTAAAAGCCATGTTAAAAGATACCGGTAGCACATTAACAGATAACAGAGTTTAACCAAAATTTTCAGTGGAAACATTTCCGAGTCAAGTAAAAGTTGCCCTTTGATTTTCTCCTATTTTAGCTCCAATGGTGTCCTGTGCCACATGTACTGTTCCATAACTAGACGAGCAGGAGCTGAGAATGCTGGGAACCAGCTCTGTTGATAGCGATTTCATGCCTTTCACAAGTTATCACTGATATGGAAAGGCACATAGTCATTAACAATGCTGTACAAAGAAAGGTTTACATAGGTATACACTGAATAAATAGACACATACAGTATACAGCAAACCTGAACACACACGCCATGCTAGGTTTACGTTTGAGTAGTGGCATTAGGGAGATTCCCAAAACTAGTGTTAGATGAAGCCCTCCATTTACATAGGTCCAAGGCCCCAAACACTGCCAACCCAATGTGTTTGAATTGTACATTGTACATATGATTCCTTCATCATGCTTCACAAGTAATACTGATCCCAGACGCCAAACCTTTCCTCCCTTACTGAACTTTACTGTACTTACTGTTTTCTCTGATTGTAGGTATTTTTAATCCAAAATGATCTTGTGGTATCCATGAATCCTTCTACAATTCCAGCCACAGGATATTCTCAGACGTTTGCTCCAGCAAGTGCACCACCCCAACCACCACCACAATATGTGTTCCAAGGAGTCAAAGCTGTACCAATGTCATAATCATATGTTTAAAAAGGTGATGCCTGTTTTTTTCAAACACAGCCATCAAGAACTGTGAAAAATCTACACCTGCTTTCCAGCACTCGGTTTTGACTCCCTGGCTACCAGACTCTCTGCACTGCGTTTCTGGTTGCCATCTGTCAAATTACGCATAGATGGGGTCAGGCATGTCACTGCAGCCAATGAATGGCCTGAGCAGTGTTGTCCCCCCTAGTCAAATGTGCTGCCTGGGGCTATGTCACTTCTGAGGCCATTCATTGTCTGCAGCTGCACATGTGACCCTATCCATGCAGGAAATTTACATGCGGGGACCAGAAATGCAGTGCAGAGAAACCCAGAACCAGAGAGCCAGAGCCGAGGGCAGAAGTATGTTTAACTTTTCAGGTCCTGATGGCTGGGGGTGAGATTTAATGTTAAAAAAAATCTTGGACAACTGTTTTTAATAAGGGGTAATATAATTTTGAATAAAATATAAAAATTAAAATATATTAGCCGATCACTTGATTTGGAATTGGAGTATGAAAATCATGGAAGTAGAGCTGAAGTTGAGATGTACTGTATTTTAAAAATTGAAGTTATCTATCTAGATCCAAAGTTTATCATAAATAAAGATAATTAAAAAAAAGAGCTACGATCAGATGCATTGCTAATATTATTTGGTAGAATGCATGGGGAAAGTCTTCAGATCCTTTTACTGTTTTTTTTTTTTTTTTACATTTTGTTATGTTGCTGCCTTCTACTAAATTTTAAAAAATTCAAGTTTTCCCCCATCAATTTTACTCTCAATAACTTACAATTGTAAAGTAAAAACTGAATTTTAGACATTTTTGTTAATTTATTAAAAAGGAAAAGCTACCATTTCACATGAACATAAATCTTTAGACCTTTTGCCATGACACTTGAATTTTTGCTCCCTTGATCATCTTTGAGATGTTTCTACACCTTGATTGGAATTTACATTTTCTACTGACACATGTTCGAAGGGGCATTTTTGTACTGGCATACATAAGGCACATTTTTTTTGTAATGGCACACATTATAAGGGTCCTTCAAATGTCCATAGAATGGGTCCGGAATTCTGCGGAATGGGTGCAGACCCATTCATTCTCAATGGAGGACGGAAAGGATGCCGACACATTGTGCTGTCCACATCCGCATTTCCGGTCTGTGGCTTCCTAAAAAAATAGAACATGTCCTATTCTTGTCTGCAATAGCGGACAAGAATAGGTATTTCTATAGGGGTGCCGGCCCTGTTTATTGTGGATACGCAATACACAACGGATGTGTGAATGGACCCTAAGGGAGTATTTTTATACTGGCACACATCATAAGGGAGGATTTTTTCTACTCGCCCAAATTATAAGGAGGTATTGTTTGTACTGGCACATATTATAAGAGGGTATTGTTTGTACTGGCACACATTATAAGGGGGTATTTTTACTGGTGCACATTATAAAAGGATATTTTTTGCACTTACACACATTATAAGGGGGTATTGTTTGCACTGGCACAAATTATAATGGTATTTTTTGTACTGGCACAAATTATCGGCTTCTTTTACTGATACACATTATGAGGGAAATTATTACAACTGGGGCATTATGGAGGGCTTTATTATTGCTGGGGGACTATGGAGAACATGATTAATAGTATGGGCGGTATGACGGCATAATAATTCTGGGGCACAATGGGGGTGTTATTACCATTGGGGGCACTGTTAACACTAAGTGCACTCTGACAGAAAATAATTACTATTGGTGGGACTTTGTGGAGGACTATTATAGTGGTGAGCCACCCTGTCACGGTATCAGCCTAGTACAATTATTTTTGGGGTACACTTGGTTTACTGCACTATTACTATCAGGGACACTATTTGCTTGGCACAGTAAAATTTAGGGCACTGTGTGCCAACAATTATTGACGGAGGCACTATTTGTGTGAATAATCTGTTTCTGCAGTATAGTATTGAGGAGCACAGTGTACACAGTATTAGGCACTATTGTGGCAGGATCATGGAAAAGTAGGAAACTGTGATGTCTATGTGTAAAAATCATCATAGCGGTCAAAACCGAATGGAGAAGATGAGGAATGAAAATGTCTACATCAGAGGAGACCCCACTGGTTGTAAGAGGTATGTGGTGCTGTAATACCCTATATGTTTTTGTTTCACTGTATGTTATATTTTCCAAGTATGTCTTTAAAAGTAGGGCTGAAGGGAAGGGGCTAGGTTAAGAAATTGGCATGGGGGGGGGATGCAATTTTCACCTCAAGCAATAGAAAGGCTAGGTGCACCCCTGTACAGCATTTTGTTAATTGCCAAACAATAGGTCTTGTTTATGTAGCAAGATGGACTTGTCCTAAACTTTAGGTTGGAAAAACAGTACACTAAATAAGAAGCAGAATTTACAAACATGTTAGTAGTAGTGTTGAGCGAACAGTTCGAGCATAGTTCGGGTTCGTACCGAATTTTGGGGTGTCCGGGACACGGACCCGAACCCGGACATTTTCAAAAAAGTTTGGGTTCGGGTCCGTTGTTCGTCGATTTCTTCCCGCTTTCTGAAGGGCTGCACAGCAGCCAATCAGCTAACGTTTTACTTCTTGCCCTAAGAGCCCATCACAGCCATGCCTACTAATGGCATGGCTGTGATTGGCCAAGTGCAGCATGTGACCCAGCCTCTATTTAAGCTGGAGTCACGTAGCGCCGCACGTCACACTGCTCTGATTAGTGTAGGGAGAGGACGCAGCTTCTGTGAGGGCGAGATTAGGCGAAGAGCGTTTTTCTTATTTTCACTGTCACTTATTTTCTGAAGTGATCGGTGGCCATTTTGTGACTTGTGGTGCACCAGAACAAGCTGCCACCAAGTCCATCAATCCATCAATACTAGTTTTTTTTTTTGCTATATCCTACATCAGGGGCTTGGCTTTGCTTATTGTCACCCCTAGAAACTGAGGATAGCAATTTCTATATTTTATTAAGGGGTTAAATACAATTGCCCAAATACCAATCCCCTAAATCTGGTGTTCCAGCTTTGGCTAGCCAAGTATAATACTGTCTGCTGTCTGGCAAAGGATAGATTATTTTATGTGGTGAAATTCAATTGCCAAAATGGCAATACCATAAATCAGTGGTTTCAGCTGTGGCTGGCAAAGTATAATAGTGTCCGCCAAAACATATATTTTGTTCAGGGGTGAAATTCAATTGCCAAAATAGCAATACCCTGAATCTGGTGTCTCAGCTGTTGCAGGCCAAGATTCATAGTGTCCGCAAAAACATATATTTTGTTCTGGGGTGAAATTCAATTGCCAAAATAGCAATACCATAAATCAGTGGTTTCAGCTGTGTGCTGGCAAAGTATAATAGTGTCCGACAAAACATATATTTTGTTCTGGGGTGAAATTCAATTGCCAAAATAGCAATACCCTGAATCTGGTGTCCCAGCTGTTGCAGGCCAAGATTCATAGTGTCCGCCAAAACATATATTTTGTTCTGGGGTGAAATTCAATTGCCAAAATAGCAATACCATAAATCAGTGGTTTCAGCTGTGGCTGGCAAAGTATAATAGTGTCTGCCAAAACATATATTTTGTTCTGGGGTGAAATTCAAGTGCTAAAATAGCAATACCCAGAATCTGGTGTCCCAGCTGTTGCAGGCCAAGATTCATAGTGTCCGCCAAAACATATATTTTGTTCTGGGGTGAAATTCAATTGCCAAAATAGCAATACTATAAATCAGTGGTTTCAGCTGTGGCTGGCAAAGTATAATAGTGTCCGCCAAAACATATATTTTGTTCTGGGGTGAAATTCAAGTGCTAAAATAGCAATACCCTGAATCTGGTGTCCCAGCTGTTGCAGGCCAAGATTCATAGTGTCCGCCAAAACATATATTTTGTTCTGGGGTGAAATTCAATTGCCAAAATAGCAATACCCTGAATCTGTTGTCCCAGCTGTTGCAGGCCAAGATTCATAGTGTCCGCCAAAACATATATTTTGTTCTGGGGTTAAATTCAATTGCCAAAATAGCAATACCCTGAATCTGGTGTTCGAGCTGTTGCAGGCCAATTGTAAATCTGTCCAATAAAGTATACCTTTCATCCAGGGCCTAAATACTAGCCCTAAAAGATATTCCCTTAAATCATTGGTTACTGCTGTGCCTGGATTAGTGTAACACGCTACTTAAACAAATAGGCAGATAGTGGTAGGTGCCTGTAAAAAAAGGCCTGAATTTGAAATCAATACATTGGGCCAAATATTTTTTTCCTTATTGTGGTGCCTGGTGAACGGTAACAATGAGGAAAACATCTAGTAAGGGACGCGGACGCGGTCGTGGTGGTGTTAGTGTACCCTCTGGTGCTGGGAGAGGACGTGGCCATTCTGCCACAGCCACACGTCCTAGTGAACCAACTACCTCAGGTTCCAGTACCCGCCAGAATTTACAGCGATATTTGGTGGGGCCCAATGCAGTTCTAAGGATGGTAAGGCCTGAGCAGGTACAGGCGCTAGTCAATTGGGTGTCCGACAGTGGATCACAACACGTTCACCCAGTCTTCTGCAGAAAGCGCACAGGTGGCACCTGAAAACCAAGCCCATCAGTCTGTCACATCACCCCCATGCATATCAGGGAAACTGTCTGAGCCTCAAGTTATGCAGCAGTCTCTTATGCTGTTTGAAGACTCTGATGGCAGGGTTTCCCAAGGAAATCCACCTAGCCCTTCCACAGTGGTGGAAGACATACAGTAGAATGCACTGTTGCACAACCACTGATGTTTCCTGATGATGAGGACATGGGAATACCACGTCATCGGAGTCCGCACGTCTCTGATGATGACGAAACACAGGTGCCAACTGCTGCGTCTTTCTGCATTGTGCAGACCGAACAGGAGGTCAGGGAGGAAGACTGTGTGGAAGATGATGCAGGGGACGATGAGGTCCTAGACCCCACATGGATTGAAGGTCGTGCCACTGACTTTCATAGTTCAGAGGAAGAGGCAGTGGTGAGACCGAGCCAACAGCGTAGCAAAAGAGTGAGCAGGAGGCAAAAGCAGAACAGCCGTCGCCAAGAGAGTTCGCCTGATACTGGCCACTGCCACCAGGGACCGAGCACCCCAAAGGCAGCTTCAAGGAGTTCCCTGGCATGGCACTTCTTTAAACAATGTGCTGACGACAAGACCCGAGTTGTTTGCACGCTGTGCCATCAGAGCCTGAAGCGAAGCATTAACGTTCTGAACCTTAGCACAACCTGCATGACCAGGCATCTACATGCAAAGCATGAACTGCAGTGGAGTAAACACCTTAAAAGCAAGTAACTTACTCAGGCTCCCCCTTCTCCCTCTTCTGCTGCTGCCTCGGCCTCTTCCTCCGCCTCGGGAGGAATGTTGGCACCTGCCGCCCACCAAACAGAGGATGTGCCACCGACACCACCACCTGCGTCACCAAGCATCTCCACCATATCACACGGCAGCGATCAGCTCTCCATCTCACAAACCTTGAAGAGAAAGCGTAAATTCCCACCTAGCCACCCTCGAGCCCTGGTCCTGAATGCCAGCATTTCTAAACTACTGGCCTTTGAAATGCTGTCATTCAGGCTGGTGGACACAGACAGCTTCAAACAGCTGATGGCCATGGCTGTCCCACAGTATGTTGTTCTAAGCCGCCACTACTTCTCCAAAACAGCCGTGCCTTCCCTGCACAACCAAGTATCCGATAAAATCAAGTGTGCACTGCGCAACGCCATCTGTGGCAAGGTCCACCTAACCACAGATACGTGGACCAGTAAGCACAGCCAGGGACGCTATATCTCCCTAACTGCACACTGGGCAAATGTAGTGGTGGCTGGGCCCCAGGCGGAGAGTTCCTTGGCGCATGTCCTTCCTCCGCCAAGGATCGCAGGGCATCATTCTTTGCCTCCTGTAGCCTCCTCCTTCTACTCGGCTTCCTCCTACTCTGCTTCCACCAGCTCATCCAGTCAACCACACACCTTCACCACCAACTTCAGCACAGCCCGGGGTAAACGTCAGCAGGCCATTCTTAAACTCATATGTTTGGGGGACAGGCCCCACACTGCGCAGGAGTTGTGGCGGGGTATTGAACAACAGACCGATGAGTTGTTTCTGCCGGTGGGTGGCATGAAGCCTGAACCTCTGCTATGCGACCTCTCTCCTCTGTCTGGGTGCTTGGGCCTAAATAACTGAAAGTGGTCTTCTCCAGTGGTGGGTGATATGACGCATGATTCTCTGCTGTGGGACCTCTCTCCTCTGTCTGGGTGCTGGGGCCTAAATAACTGAAATTGGCCTTCTCCAGTGGCGGGTGATAAGACGCATGATTCCTTGCTGTGGGACCTCTCTCCTCTGTCTGGGTGCTGGGGCCTAAATAACTGAAAGTGACCTTCTCCAGTAGTGGGTGATATGACGCCTTATTCCTTGCTGTGGGACCTCTCTCCTCTGTCTGGGTGCTGGGGCCTAAATAACTGAAAGTGGCCTTCTCCAGTGGTGGCTGATATGATGCATGATTCCTCGCTGTGGGACCTCTCTCCTCTGTCTGGGTGCTGGGGTCTAAATAACTGAAATTGGCCTTTTCTAGTGGTGGGTGATATGACGCATGATTCCTTGCTGTGGGACCTCTCTCCTCTGTCTGGGTGCTGGGGCCTAAATAACTGAAAGTGGCCTTCTCCAGTGGTGGGTGATATGACGCCTTATTCCTTGCTGTGGGACCTCTCTCCTTTGTCTGGGTGCTGGGGCCGAAATAACAGAAAGTGATCTTCTCCATTGGTTGGTGACTTAAAACCTTATTCTCTGCTATGGGACCTCTCTCCAATTGATATTGGTTAATTTTTATTTTTTTATTTGCAGGGCATTTACCTACATTTTGCTGCATTTTGCAGCCCTCTAGCCCTTTCCTCGACTATTTTACAGCTTTTTTAGTGCCCAAAGGTTCGGGTCCCTGTTGACTTCAATGGGGTTCGGGATAAAGTTCGGGATCATGAACCTGAACATTTTCAGGAAGTTCGGCCGAACTTCACGAAGATCCAGGTGTTCGCTCAACTCTATGTAAAAGGAGTGTGCTTCTTCTTGAAGCTAACATCGACCTGTAAGGCTGATTGCACACTTGAGTTTTTGGTCAGTTTTGGCCCCGTGACTGCCCTAATAAGTGAAGTGTGCAGTGATTCTAAGAGCGACCCCTGTCATCTGCATGTCATACGGACTCACAGAATTATTTCACTACCAAAGCTGACTCCCTATGCGTGTTACTGCAAGGCACAGTGTTGTACACCACTATAAAGGCTCTCAGTAGCCAGGAAATAGCCGTTTTTTACTAATTACAAACCGGTGAATCAAATTTTTGAAAAGTTCGCTCATCTCTAATTACTAACCCATGTGGATTACAAATTATAATACTACCTCATATGAATTACAAATATTGACATTACTATTTCCCGTGGATTACACAGGACCTTTAGCACTTCATGTTCCTGTTTGGTGCATTTCATCCACCAGCACTGCAAAAAAAGAACTCTAATGTAAATGTATTGCACTACGTTATTGCCTTATAAATTTGCATTATGTTTACACTAACCTTTCCAAGTTTCAGCAACATTTAAGTATTATGCCCATTGTCTGTATTCTTTTCTAGGTACTGCCATGTGATTTTATGCACTTTAATTGGACTTTGCACTTTATAACGTTAGCCAGATAGCTAGAACCTTACTTTCTTGCTCATAGGGGACTGCCTCTGAGGACGTTAATACTAATGGTTCTCATGTTACCTTGTGTTCGCTTAGAAAGCCTAGGCATTGTATTATTGCTACACAAGGGAGACCAAGTGGTAAGTCACAAGCAGATCTAACACCATCAAGGGTAACCTCGCTGCTAAAATGTATGGTTTAAGAGGGATTAGTCCTCATGGAGATATGGGAGAGAACCGGCTCCTTCTCCTAGTCTATTTATTTCCTAAGGCCTTGTGCACCGCCTTAAGGAAAATTTTGTAGCTACTTGTTTAGTCATCAAGGTGAACTGTGTGAAAATCTATTTATAGACCTTGGTGCTTGGAAGGGAATACAGGATGTAGCCACCCTTCTATTTGCGGGCGTCTCATAGCATCGTGGAGGGATTATAGTACATGACACCCCCACGCTCCATATATATGACTTTGGCCAGGTCGTGGAGTATTGGAGCACTTAGTATAGTCTGTTTGGTTTACTGGTTATTACCGAGAGGGACAACTGTGATAAACACCCTACTTATACGGGCAGAAACCTAGTGGTAGCCATTGCTATGTCTATGTATGTATGTATGTAATGAAATAGTCACATCAGCACAATAACTTTTCCTTGGTACTCTTAAAGCACATTCTAAGTACAAGCTGAAGATGGCTTTGGTTTTAAGTAAGGAGAAATTTAACGCCCCAGAGTGGCATTACCACTTCTTCACCCCACTACTGTCTTTAATGGGCTAATATAGGTCATCTTGTATATTTATTTATTCAGGCCTACTGCACTGTACATTCCTATTTCTAATCAAACTGTTATGTCTACATGTAATGTTACTGGTTAACCAGCTGGTGGCAGCAAACATGGCAGAGCTACAGTTAGGTAGAGAGGAGCTTTCCATTCCATTCTAAGCCACCCCCCCCCTATCTGGAGGAGTGTGCGAGTTCCACTTTCTGCAGGAAGGGTGGGGACCAGTTCTAGTTAGTCTAGCTTACATCCCAGCTAGGGGACTGGTGCAGAGCATGTCTCTGCTGGATGTGTCCATGCCAACCAGAGCACACTCAGCAGTGCTGGCCATGAGGTCAAAGTTTAGAGCCTCAGGAGTTAGGAGGAAAGTTCCCTAGTTCCCTGGCATCACTTAGAGACAGACCAAACTACAGAGAAAGTAGTGCAGCATGGATAAGAAGCAATGTTATACAGCCATCCTGTCAGTAAAGCACAGCCAGAGAGAAACAGATGTAGCAGAGATGAGTTTGCCTGCCAAGTTTAATGCCAAAGCCTGCTGGGACCAAGACAAAACCTGGAACTGTTTGGAGAATCTGTTATGCAAAGTAAAGCTGCCATTAAACTTCATGCAAGGTCTGGACTCAATCTTTCTTTCTTTCATATCCCTCAATTATTCCCCCTATTGATTGCTTCGGAGCCAACACCTGGTGTCCAGCTGTATCCAGGTAGGAGCACCGTGACACATATAAAGAGATATTTTAGGCCACATTATACCACTCGGCATTCCTACACCTGGATCGCATTACATAGAGGGCCCTAGGGGGAGGTGCCTGTTGCATGTGGCACAAACCTAACACTTCCAAATTCCCCAAGAACACCATTTGCACAGTGAAGCATGGTGGTGGCCATCGGCAAAACTGGGTAGCATTGAAGGAAAGACAGTTGGCAATGAATGCAGGTATTTTAATTGGTGGCCCATGTCCATCACTGCCCCACTACTTCTAATAGGAACATTATTCATTGAACTACTACTCCTATTTTTGCCTTTGCCACCACTCCCCTTCTCCAGTTACTCTGTGTGCTGTTGCATGGCTGCTTCTAATCATTAGTGTTGTGTGCGAATATTCGAATTGCGAATTTTAATCGCAAATATCGCATTTTAGAGAATTTGCGAATATTTAGAATATGGTGATTATATATATTCTACATTTTACTTTCATCAGTAACCTCCCTTTTTTATTTGTGGCCCAATGAGAAGGCTGCAATGTCTTTGTCTGAGCTTAGCAACATCCCTAGCAACCAATAGGAAAGTTGCCTACCCCTAACTATATAAGAACCTCCCCAGCAGCCATTTTCTACAGTTTATTACAGTTATGAGAGAGACAGCAGTGTCATTGCTGTGCTCTGTGCTTTCCTGTGTAACATTACATTAGATAGTTAGTTAATTTATATATATAATACAGATAGTTAGTAAGAGATATTCAGTGTAGGTTAGATAGTCATATAGTGTAGCTGATACATTAAGCTGTCCATACATACATGCTACATACATAGTGCTTTATGTATGTATGTATGCTACATACATACATAGTGCTGTGATGTCACAAGTTCACAACAATACTTAGTACACCAATCACTAATATGTAGTCAGAACTGTTAAAATGTGAAGTTGCACGTATTGCGCCAAAATATTTGCATCATTAGTGCCGATTTCGCAATCGCGAATATATTGGCGCACTCTATCTGCATATAAAGCTATTGTAATGTTCTGCCGTGCCAACCATTTTCTCTAGTCTTAGTAAACTTCGAGCAATTTGAAAAATGTAGCTATAGTGACCCACACCTGTATTTCGCGCAAATTGCGCGAATATTACAATGCCGATTTTTGCAATCTAGAAAATAATAGCGAATTTTTGAATATATGACGAATATTCTACCAAATGTTCGCGAAATATCAGGAATTCGAATTTTGCCCCTGACGCTCATCACTAATAATTGTTAATCAGCTTTTTCTATAAATATTGGGCTGCCTTCTCATCTTTAGCATGAGTGTACTATTCTTTTTGTTTGTTTGAATTTCTGCCTGTTTACCAACCCTGATACTCCGCTGCCTGCCTTGACTTTAGACTCTCTGTCATATTAACCCTGTGCTGCTTGCCCAGACCTTGGATAGTTTCACGGAATTGCACAAACTCTACCTGCTTTGACCTCTGGCTGTTTACAAATATTGCCTGACCCCTTGGTGCTTTGTCCTACACCAGGACTATTCCAAGAGGTAGCAGCCTGGTGGGTCCTCTGAAGCAAAGACCAGATCTCTGTATAGGGGTTAAAGCACCCCACCCATTACACAGGGCAATTCTTGAGGGAAACGTTTTTCAGTCTGCAAGATATTTTAGACTGGGATAAAAGTTCACCTTCCAGCAGGTCAATTACACTAAACTAACTGCTAAAGCTACACCAAAGTGGTTTAAGTGGGAACATGTAAATGTCTTGGAATTGCCTAGTAAAGCCCTAGTAAAATTGCAGTGTCTAGATGTAATAACCTAATAGAGACTAGTTATGAGCGGCAATATTCGAATTTGCGATATTTCGCAAATATTTGGTAGAATATTCGTCATATATTTGCAAATATTCGTATTCAAGATTATTTTCTTGATTGCGAAAAATTGGCAATGTAAAAAAATCGCATAATGCGAAATTGTAACGCGAAATACAGGCGTGGGTCACTTTGGCTACATTTTTCAAGCTGCTAGAAGTTTCCTGAGTTTATCCTCACTGAATTAGAATTGTCTTCATTATTTAATTTATTTTAGCTTACGCGAAAAATCGGCAATGTAATATGAACGTTAATTGAGTAACGGCAGATTAAAGGCAACTTTACTATTGGGTTGGCTTGCTAGAATTCGTGAATATTTAGAATATAGTGTGATATATATTCGTAAAAACGAAGATTCGTCTTTTTTTTTTCATCTGAACCCATTACATTTACTACTCTAATGGGTTCAGATGAAAAAAAAAAATAATATTTGTTTTTACGAATATACTTCACACTATATTCTACATATTCGTGAATTCTAGCAAGCCAACCCAATAGGAAAGTTGCCTATAACCCGCCCTTACTCGATTAACGCGCATATTACATTGCCGATTTTTCGCATAAGCTAAAATAAATTAAATAATGAAGAATATTCCAATTCACTAGATATTGCAGCCTTCTCACATTGGCCCACAAGCAAGAAGCAGGCAGTTAATGGGTTCAGATGAAAAAAAATTGACGAATATTCGTTTTTACAAATACATATCACTATATATTCGAAATATTTGCGAATTCTCGAAGTTGCGATATTTGCGATTAATATTCGCGAATAGTCACTCTCAACACTAATCTACAGATATCTATACTTTGTATACTGTAGGATTATCAGAGGATTTCCACTGGTAAATATGTATAGACAGCCAAACAATGTGATGAAATGTGTGGATGTGCATTGTCTGTAAATTGATACTGTATGTGTACTGTAAAGGGCGTAAGGTTCCGTCGTCGACGGAAGGTACGTGTCACCGAGGTTCCTGGCCTCGGTGAGATAAGAGCCGGATTTTTTGTGTGTCAGCAGCAGCTAGTGCTGTTTGACACATTGATATTTAGTATGGCTACAAAGCCGATCCGAGCCGGCTCTTATTGGGAATAGTCAAGTGCTGGGTGGGAGACTATTCCCCACGGTCGAGGCCGGACTTTTTCCGGGCCTTTAAAAAAGCAGCCACCTCAGCAGGTGAGAGGTGATTATCCTGGAAGCTGCTGGTGTTACTGTGGAGCTCTCAGGGCTGAGAGCAAGAGTCTGCAAACAGGCGTGCAGTCTACCTGGAAGCCACTGGTGGAAACTTTGCGTGGCCGAGCTAACTGCCAGGTGTGAACTAACACCGACCACTCAGGTGACCTTGCTGTGGGACTGATATTTTTGCCTTGTGTTTTGCCTCGTGTGAACAAGCACTAAGACTGTTTCTGTTTTGCCTCGTGTGAACAAGCACTAAGCCTGTTTTTGTGTTGCTGAGTGTGAATAAAACACTTCTGCTTTACCCAGAGAACTGTGTACCTTGCCTCTATACTGCGTCCGCAAGCCTGTCTACCAGACAATTCCCCACATTTGGTGTCGGATGCAGGCATGCGCAGTGAGGCTGGCCTGAACGCCGAAAGTTTTTGTTTTTGCTGTGTTGGACTGCATGTCATATATCAGGCCTGCAACTTTTGTGGTTTCTGGCAACATGGAGGCTGCTGTGAAAGCTCTCATGGAGGCTAACGTACAGCAGCAACAGGCTAATGAGCTACAGCAAAAAGACATGAGGAGGCTATGTGTGCACAGCAGCAGACGAACAATCTCCTAATGCAGCAGCTGATAGCCTTGCAGGAGTCGGTGCGAACGTCCCAGCAAGGAGTTGCAACCACGACAGCCCCGACTGTGTCTACCGCCAGGGACAAAGTCCGATCCGCCCTGAGGAAAATGGGTCCAGAAGACGATATAGAGGCATTCCTGACGGTGTTTGAAAGAACCGCCGAGCAAGAGAGGCTGCCATTGGAGCAATGGGCTGAGGTGGTGGCGCCTTTTCTGGTGGGGGCGCACAAAAGGCCTATTTTGACCTCAGCTGCGAGGAGGCAAAGGACTATGAGAGGCTAAAAGGTGAGGTGTTGGCCAGGTTGGGAGTAAACACCTATGTGCGAGCGCACAGAGTGTGTCAGTGGGTGTTTTCCGAGTCCCGACCCGTCCGGTCACAAGCCTATGACTTACTTCACCTAGTAAAAAAATGGCTCCAGCCTGAACTGTTGAGCCCTTCTCAGATGGTTGAAAGGGTCGTGGTTGACAGGTTTGGGCGTACCCTTCCGAGAGCCATACAGCGCTGGGTGGGACAAGTCGATCCAGGCAACCTGGAACAACTGGTTAGCCTGGTGGAGAGGTATATGGCCACTCAGGATTTGTTGAAGGATTCTGCGGTACTACCGAAGTCACGTCAGCCCCAGTTGCCGACCCGGGATCCTGGAAAGGGATCCTACCTCATAAGGAGGGGAGTGGATCTCCGGTCCGTGGGAGGAATACCCTGGGGAGGAGGGAGGCTGCGGGGGTCAGGTGTTGGCATTGTCAGGACTGGGGACATGTGGCCGCCAACTGTCCTAGGGCATCCGAACCCATGGACTGTGGGTTCGCTCGCCGGTCCTCTCTTTTTGCCCAACCAGTGTATATAGCTGACCCCCTGCTGGCCGCGGACACCCCTCCGATGTGTGACATCATGGTTAATGGACACTCCGTGCAGGCCCTGCTGGACTCTGGGAGCCTGGTAACTCTGGTCCATGAGTCGTTGGTAACGGAAAAACTCCCAGAAGGGCGAACCCTTACCATTGTCTGTATACATGGGGATCGCCGGGAGTATCCCACTACTAAGGTTACCCTGACGGTGGGTGGGAGAGAGGTGCCACATGTCGTGGGAGTGGGGAGACGGCTCCCTTATGCCGCAATATTGGGGAGGGACTTTCCCTGTTCTGGTCTTTGTGGAGGAACGGGTTGCCTACCTGTGGGGAAGAAAAATGTCCGGGTCCCGAACCCGAGGCAGAGGCACCAGCAGTAGGGGTGACCACTACTTCTGTGATAGAGGAGGAGACAACCCCACTGAGTGTAATGGTGGGAGACATGGAGGGCTTGCCACCGGGGCCTGAGTTGGCAGACCTCAATGTCTCCGGAGAAAATTTTGGGACCGCACAACACCGGGACCAAACCCTAGCCAGGGCCTAGGAGAACGTTGTGATAATTGATGGTAAACCCCAAAAACCTGGGGCTGAGTTAATGTTTCCCCGTTTTGTTGTTCACCAGGAAATGTTGTATCGGGTGAACAAAATCCGGGGTGAGCTTATTGAACAGTTGGTGGTGCCCACAGCGTATTGCAAGCTAGTTATGGAGCATGTTCTTGGGGGACACTTGGGATGGCAGAAAACCCAGGACCGCATACTGCAGAGGTTTTATTGGCCCAGTGTGTTCAAGGAGGTAGAAAATTATTGTAAGTCCTGTCCAACCTGTCAGGTAAATAGCCCCCAGCCACATTTCCGTAGTCCTCTGGTACCTCTACCAATCATAGAGGTACCGTTTGAGCGAATCGCTATGGATCTAATAGGGCCCATACCGAAGTCCGCTAGGGGCCACCAACACATTCTGGTCGTTCTCGATTACGCCACTCGGTATCCGGAGGCGGTGCCCCTGCGACATACATCAGCTAAGCTCATAGCTAAGGAGTTAATAGAAATGTTTTCCCGGGTGGGCCTGCCTAAGGAGGTTCTGACAGACCAAGGGACCCCTTTTATGTCTAAGGTTATGAGGGAACTATGTAAATTGTTGCGTATAAAACAGTTGCGGACGTCCGTTTACCATCCGCAAACAGACGGTCTCGTCGAAAAGGTTTAACCAAACTTTAAAAAATATGTTAAAAAGGGTGGTGTCTAGAGATGGGAAGGACTGGGATCTGCTTCTGCCCTATCTCATGTTCGCAGTGCGAGAGGTGCCCCAGGCCTCTACTGGGTTCTCGCTCTTCGAACTACTTTATGGCAGACACCCTCGGGGCCTGTTAGACATCGCCAAGGAATCGTGGGAACAAGAACCCGTCCCCCACAAAAGTGTCATTGAGTATGACACCCAGATGCAGGAACGGATGGAAAGGGTGTTGCCGCTGGTCTGGGAGCATATGGAGGCAGCGCAACAAGCTCAGAGTAGGGTGTATAATCGTCAGGCTCGGGTACAGGTTTTCAATCCGGGAGATCGGGTTTTGGTTCTGGTACCTACCCTTGACAGCAAGTTCCTAGCTAGGTGGCAGGGGCCCTATGAGGTGATGGAGAAGGTAGGGGAAGTAAATTACAAAGTACACCAGCCGTGGAAAGATAGGGACTCGTCCGACAACAGCCCCCGTCCAGGGCTTCTAGGTGAAAAGGGTCCAGCCCCACAGTTTGAGGCCTGTGAAGCAGTAACCACAGTAAAAATTGCAGACAGCCTGTCTTCCAAACAAGTTCAGGAAGTCAGGGAGTTCATCAGTCGGAACACGGATGTGTTCTCGGACCTCCCTGGCCACACGTCTCTCATCCAACATGATATCGTCACGGAGCCTCAGGCCAAGATCCGGTTAAAACCATACCGGGTACCCGAGGCTCGGCGATGGGCCATCGCGGAGGAAGTGCAATTAATGTTGAAGCTCGATGTCATTGAGGAGTCGAAAAGTGAATGGGCCAGTCCCATAGTCCTAATACCCAAGCCAGATGGGACGTTGCGGTTCTGCAACGATTTTCGCAAGTTAAATGAAGTGTCCAAGTTTGATGCGTATCCCATGCCCCGGGTAGACGAGCTTGTTGAGAATTTAGGGCAAGCCCGTTATTTTTCTGTGCTAGACCTCACTAATGGGTACTGGCAGGTACCCTTAACGGAGTCAGCCAAGGAAAAAACTGCTTTTGTTACCCCGCAGGGCCTGTATCATTATAAGGTATTACCCTTTGGCCTGCATGGCGCCCCTGCCACTTTTCAAAGGTTAATGGACATTGTGCTGTGACCTCATCGTCGGTACGCCTCGGCCTACTTAGATGATGTAGTCATCCACAGCACCGACTGGGAAAGCCATTTGCCCAAAGTGCAGGCGGTAGTGGATGCCCTTAGGAAAGCTGGACTAACCGCTAATCCAAAAAAGTGTGCAATTGGGTTAGAAGAGACCAAGTATCTGGGATATGTCATTGGGCGGGGAGTCATCAAACCTCAGGTAAATAAGATAGAGGCAATACGTATTTGGCCCCGACCAGTCACCATCAGGCAGGTAAAATCGTTCCTGGGGATTGTAGGGTACTACATGAGGTTTGTGCCCCACTTTGCCACGATAGCAGCACCGTTGACAAACCTGTTGAAGGGACGAAGGTCCGGAAAGGTTCACTGGAGTGAGAAGGCGGAAGAGGCTTTCTCTGCATTGAAGTCGGCCCTGTGTGGGTCCCCGGTTTTGGTGACACCCGACTTCAACAGGGAATTCATAGTACAGACGGATGCCTCGGAGGTAGGCCTCGGTGCTGTACTGTCTCAGGAAGTCAACGGCGAAGAACATCCCGTTGTCTTCCTGAGCCGTAAGCTCAACCCAGCCGAGACCAGGTATAGCATAGTGGAGAGGGAGTGCCTGGCTATCAAGTGGGCACTCGAGTCTCTCCGTTATTATTTGTTAGGGAGGAAGTTCCGTCTGGTGACCGACCATTCCCCTCTCAAGTGGATGAGCCAGGCCAAGGAGAGGAATGCTCGGGTCACCAGGTGGTTCCTGTCCTTTCAGAACTTCAAGTTCTCAGTAGAACACAGGGCAGGCTGCTTGCAGGGTAATGCAGATGCCCTGTCCCGCGTCCACTGTCTCATGTGTGTTCACCCCCAGGGTTGAACAAAGGGGGGGGGGGGTATGTAAGAGGGCGCAAGGTTCCGTCATCGACGGAAGGTACGTGTCACCGAGGTTCCTGGCCTCGGTGAGATAAGAGCCGGATTTTTTGTGTGTCAGCAGCAGCTAGTGCTGTTTGACACATTGATATTTAGTATGGCTACAAAGCCGATCCGGGCCGGCTCTTATTGGGAATAGTCAAGTCCAGGCAGGACTTTTTCCGGGCCTTTAAAAAAGCAGCCACCTCAGCAGATGAGAGGTGATTATCCTGGAAGCTGCTGGTGTTACTGTGGAGCTCTCAGGGCTGAGAGCAAGAGTCTGCAAACAGGCGTGCAGTCTACCTGGAAGCCGCTGGTGGAAACTTTGCGTGGCCGAGCTAACTGCCAGGTGTGAACTAACACCGACCACTCAGGTGACCTTGCTGTGGGACTGATATTTTTGCCTTGTGTTTTGCCTCGTGTGAACAAGCACTAAGCCTGTTTTTGTGTTGCTGAGTGTGAATAAAACTCTTCTGCTTTACCCAGAGAACTGTGTACCTTGCCTCTATACTGCGTCCGCAAGCCTGTCTACCAGAGCAATTCCCCACAGTACACATATATATGAGCACCCATGTATGCGTTTTATGCACCTACATGTGATTAAATATGTGTTATGTATGTGTATCAATAGCAGTGTATGTGTTTATACCCTCGTTCTGCTTTTCATGACCTACTGTCATGGCTCATGGGGAAAGTGGTGTGGGCTCTGGTCCAAATATTTCCCTGTAGCCCCATTATTGTATTGTTAAACCCCTGGATAACAACATCATGAACAATGTCAACCATGTGGTTTCTTCTATGATAGGAAAAATACTCATTTCTTAATAGTGTGTTGCAAAGGGAGGAAATGAGCACAGATTGCAAAAAGACTCTTACACAATCGCTTATTTTGCAAAGTGTATGTGACGTCTGTCAGCAGGTCCCTTTATCTTTGTATAAGTCTGTCTCAAGAAACAGAGAAAGAGGCAGATATTGCTCTCTCTTGGTCTGGCAAAAGCACCCTTTTTGTGCTAGATAGTACATTTGCAGCCTGCACTGCATTTCTGACAGTCCAATAAAACCTTTAAATACTGCATTTACATTTTTGGTTTAAAAAAAGCATACTTTTTGTGCTAGATAGTACATTTGCAGCCTACGCTGCATTTCTGAGAGTGCAATATAACCAGTAAATACTACTGTGACATTGTTAGTAAAAAAAAAATCACTTATTTTTTGCCATAAAGTACATTTGCGGCATGCATTGCATTTCTGAGGGTGAAATTTAATCAGTAAATCCAGCTCTTAGATTGTGAGTGGACATTTCAACGGTTATCAGACCAGTCATTCACAAGTGGCTAGGAGGGTGTGTTCCTGCTGCACTGCATACCTGACAGGGAAATATATTCTGTAAATTTGGCGGCGTTTAGATTGTTGGGTGATCTGTACCCCTTTTTTCTTTCAAACTGCCCCTGCACTGCATACCTGACTGGAAAATATATTCAGTAAATTCAGTGGTGTTTACATTGTTGGGTGCAGTAGTTATATGCTGTAAAATCTCCATGATGTCTCCATGATAAATCTGCAGCGTGGGGGCCCCCTGTGGCTTCTACACGCTTTCAAAATAATCCTTCAGCGGGGCGAATAGATGCCGGGTGACGGGGACGCTCCATAACCCCTTTTTTCTTTCAAACTTCACCTCCCCTGCATACCTGACTGGGAAATATAATCTGTAAATTCGGCGGCGTTTAGATTGTTGGGTAATTTATACCATTTTTTTTCTTTCAAACTACCCCTGCACTGCATACCTGACTGGGAAATATATTCTGTAAATTCGGCAGTGTTTACATTGCTGGGTGATCTATACCCCTTACAGGTGCACGCTGGTAGACGCGCTGCTGATGGCATTCCCACCTGACACTGGGGCCTCAGTGGAAGCACAAGGCAGAGGAGGAGGAAGAAGTTTCCAACGCAGTTGGGGCACCGCTAGCACCTCAGAAGGCAGGGTTAGCATGGCCAAAATGTGACAAAGCTTTGTCAGCACGCCACAAGAACCAGCACTACCAGCTGATATGGAACATCTTAGCAGGAGGCAGCATTTCAGCAACATGGTGGAACTGTATGTGTGCACATTCCTACATGTACTGACTAATGGGTCTGCCCCATTCAACTTCTGGGTCTCCAAATTGGGTACATGGCCTGAGCTTGCCCTTTATGCCTTGGAGGTGCTGGCCTGCCCTGCAGCCAATGTATTATCTGAACGTGTCTTTAGCACGGCAAGGAGCGTTATCACAGACAAGCGCAGCAGCCTGTCCCCAGCTAATGTGGACAAGCTCACATTCATTAAAATGAACCAGGCATGGCTCCCACGGGACTTGTCAGTACCTTATGCAGAATAGACATGTGTACCGGCCTCACCCAGCCTTTGTTATACTCCAGCGCACTTTCTCTTTGTTTTATATTTTATATTTCCTAATGTTTTGGGGTCTACCCAAATTTAAAAAAGAAAAAGTTAAAAACAAAAAAGTGCTGTTGGCGACTACTTCCTCCACCACCGCTGCCATCTACACCGCCAGGTCCACCGCCATCTCAACCTCCTACTCCATTTGGACCTCCTCCTCCTAGTTCAAGATTATTATTTTTAATTTCTATTTATTTTATTTTAAGTCATTTCCCTATCCACATTTGTTTGCAGGGCACTTGTCATGCTCTTACAAACATTTTGCTGCCTTTTGCAGCCCTCTAGCCCTTTCCATGACTCCTTTAGAGACATTTTAGTGCCCCAAAGTTCGGGTCCCCATTGACTTCAATGGGGTTCGGGGTCAAGTTCGGGTCCCAAACACGGCGAACCTGAACTTCCAGGTGTCCGCTCAACTCTACTCAGAAATAGGTTCAATTGTATTCCTTTTATCAGATGTAGGCAATTGTCAGTTGAGGAGTTCTATTTAGGCCTCGTGCACACGACCGTTGTTTGATTCTGTGTCCGTTGTGCCGTTTTTCGTAATTTTCTGCGGTCCCATTGGTTTTCAATGGGTCCGTGGAAAACTCGGCAAATGCACCGTTTGTCCTCCGCGTCCGTGGTCCGTGATTCCAGTCCGTCAAAAAAATATAACCTATCCTATTCTTGTCCGTGAAAAACGGTTCACGGACCCATTCAAGTCAATGGGACCGTGAAAAAATGCGGATGGCCATCCGCGTGTCATCCGTGTTCCGCGTCCGTTTTTTTTGTGGATCCCTTGGCAGGCACTTGGCAAAAATTGTCAGCCAGTCTTTTGGTAAAATCTTTTGGGTCATGTCCGCTAAAAAAAACAGAAGACACACGGAAACACAACGGAAGCAAAAACTGACACGGATCACGGAACAACAGAACCCCGTTTTGCGGACTGCAAAAAAAAATACTGTCGTGTGCATGAGGCCTTAGGGGTTGACACTTTACTGGCAAGACTTCTGTACTTAGCTATCCAATAAGGGCGTTTCTCCCTAGCGGCAGGCAAACTCTCTGCGTCATAATTTGCAGATTGGCCTTTTTTTTTTTTCATCTGAACCCATTAGAGTAGTAAATGTAATGGGTTCAGATGAAAAAAAAAAAAAGACAAATCTTTGTTTTTATGAAAATATATCACACTATATCCTACATATTCGCGAATTCTAGCAAGCCAACCCAATAGTAAAGTTGCCTATAACCCACCCTTACTCGATTTAACATGCATATTACATTGCCGATTTTTTTTGCATAAGCTAAAATAAATTAAATAAATTAAATAATTACGAATATTCTAGTTCAGTCAGGATAAACTCAGGAAACTTCTAGCAGCTCGAAAAATGTAGCCAAAGTGACCCACGCCTGTATTTCATGTTACGAATTTGCATTATGCGATTTTTACATTACCGATTTTTCGCTATCAAGAGAATAATCTCGAATACAAATATTCGCGAATATATGTTAAATATTCTACCGAATAGTGAAGTATCGCGAATTTGAATATTGTCCCTGCCACTCATCACTACTATTGAGCTGTTATGTGATTATTTGCTGCGAATATGCCAGCAGTGTGATTACTATTTGAAATGCTACCTCAGTTATATTTTTGACAGAATTGTGTGCCATGTAGGACATATCATTTTCATACAATGTATGCTGGTGTCAGCGAGGTATTAATCCATTAAGTAACGGACCCATTTTTGGTTTAACGTTTTGCATTTTATTCCTCTTCACGTTCCATTAGCTATAACTTTTACATTTTCCATTGATATAGCAATATGAAGGCTTATTTTTTGCAGGATAAGTTGTATTTTTTAAGGGCACCATTTAATTCACCATGTTTGTCATTGGAAAATGTGAAAAAATTATTTGTGGGGTTAAATTGAAAAAAACTGTAGTTTTTATTGGTACCATTTTTGTGGTATGTACGACTTTTTGACTGTTATTAAATTTTTTTTTAGTGGGGGGGGAGGGGTGACTAAAAATATGGTGAATTGTGCATTTTTAATTTTTTTTTCTGTTACAGCGTTCACATCACCACAAAGAAATTAAAAAAAAAATATTTTAATAGTTCAGACATTTTCGGATGCGGTGATACCTGATGTTTATTTATTTTTTTATTGTTAATATATTTTATATGTAAAATAGGGAAAGAGGAATGATTAAAATCTTTAATATTTTTCAGTTTTTTAATTTTTTTAGCTTTTTAAAACTTTTTATTTAATAACTATTAGGCCCCATTCACACGTCCGTAATGTGTTGCGGATCTGCAAATTGTGGATCCGCAACACACCTTGCCGCCAGCCCCATAGAGAGGCCTATACTTGTCCGCAATTGCAGGCAAGAATAGGACATGCTCTGTATTATTGCGGAGCCGCCGGCTGGAAGATCGGCGGTGTGCTGCGCAAATGCAGATGCAGAGAGCACAGTGTGTGCTCTCCGCATCCATCACATCCCCATTCAAACATTGCGGACGTGTGAATGGGGCCTTAGCCCCATTAGGGGGATAGAACCTGAGATCTTTTGATCCTTTGTCCTATTCACCCTAATAGAGATCTATTAGGGTGAATAGGGTTTTCACATGCTCCCTGCTGCGCTGTACTTTTTGCTCCCAGCAGCAGGGAAATTACAATCGCAGGCCTGGAAGGCTTCACAAGTGTCTAGGCTGCCATGGTTACCCATCGGAGCCCCACGATTTCACTGCGGGGGCCCCTATCGGAAGGCAGAGGGTGCAGCATCCCTCTGCCTTGCCTTACATGTGCCGCACTCAGAGTTGATAGCAGCACCTGAGGGTTTAAATGACAGGGTTTGGCAGGCTCATCATTACGGCAGGTATAGATTGGACTCACTGCAGCAGCCCGCTCCATACATTACCTCAAAGGGCATCTGTCAGCAGATTTGTAATTATGAAACAGGCTGACCCGTTGCATGTGCTCTTGGCATCTAAAGGCATCTGTGTTGGTCCCATGTTCATATGTGCCCACATTGTTGGGAAAAATTATGCCTCTCTGCAATAGCAACAGAAGCTTATTTGCATATATTAAAACATAATTTTTCCCAGCAATTTGGGCACATATGAACATGGGACAAACACAAATGCCTTTAGCTGCGAAGAGCACATGCAATGGGTCAGCCTGTTTCATAGGTACAAATCTGCTAATGGATGCCTTTTAAATACTATATGCACTACCATGAGTTGAGTGCCCTACACATATGTATGAGGCAAGTCACACAGTGAGAGATGAAGGCACTGTATATTATGTACATACTACATATAGCTCTGTATAGGGGGGCGTGGCCTGGTCGGCGATGTGAGCGGTCGCACACCTTAGAGCTCCCGCGCGGCACCCTCAACATCCTTCCACATCCTGAGACCGGAGACCCGCGGACACCGCAGAACGGGTGAATCAGTCGGCCGCCCTCCGACCCGAATGGCCACCAGTGTAACTAGAGCTGGCCGGCGGGAGAAAGAGCTGAAAGAGGGCTCGGGCCTGTCGGCAGCCAAGCAACATGGCGCCGCGGGCAAAGCGGCGGATCCAGCGACCCGCCTGGAGAAATATGCGCGGACCCCACGACCGGGTGACAGCTTTGTAAGTGGGGAGGCAGCAGGGACACACAATAAGCCGGTGGAGTCCGACAGCGGGGAGGAGAGGGGACACCAAGATGGCGTCGCAGGCATGGAGGAGACAGGCCTGAGAGATGAAGACCTGCAGGAGCTGCAACCTGACAGGCCTGTTGGCTCCCCACAGGCAGTAAAACCTGTCACACAAGGTCAGTGTGAACCCACTCCCAGTGATATCTTCATGGCAGTGCAAAACTGTAGTTCCACCCTGGCTTCTCTACATGCCTCTATGGGATCCCTTCAAGAAAGCGTGGCATTTATCCGGCAAGATCTTAAGAAGGTCAGTGAGAGGGTCACGGAGGTGGAGACCCGTGTCAGTACCCTTGAAGATCAATATTCCCCTGTGAAACGGGACATGGCCAAAGTTATACACAATATCACGCTGCTCATTGATAAGACGGAGGACTTAGAAAATCGGTCACGGCGCAATAACCTGAGGCTAGTGGGTGTGCCGGAGAAAGCCGAGGGCCCTGATGCTCCGGTGTTCTTTGAAACTTGGTTTAGAGATAAATTTGGAGTACAATCCTTGTCTTCAATCTTTGCCATAGAAAGGGCGCACAGGGTGCCCTTCCGTCCCCCACCGCCAGGGGCTCCTCCTAGGCCTGTACTACTTCGTATCCTGCACTTCCGGGACCGCGATGCGATTATGCGCAAGGCCAGGGATCATCCAGACCTTTTCATTGAGGGCAGCAAAGTTTCCATCTTCCCGGATTTTTCTGCGACAGTTCAGCGAAGGAGAGCAAGGTTTCTGGACATCAAGAGACGTCTGCGGTCAAAGAATGTGCAATACTCCATGTTATATCCAGCGAAGCTGCGGATTGTTCTGGATGGGAAAACGCAGTTCTTCGACACACCAGAGGACGCAGTTAGCTGGCTGGATCAGCAGGACTTCCGCAGCTCCATGGATGAAGATCGTGGATGACCAAGGATGCCCTTTGTGCTTCGTCTGCTCTACGTCTGTGTCTGGAGAGTTCATGGATCAGAATCACTGAACGATGAGTATGACTTTTTTGGGTTATTCTTGGTGGTGATGCCGGTTTTAGTTTGTATGCACCAGCGACTGTTTATCCTCTCAATGGCAGTTTATATATAACGGGTCGTGTCCGCCAATGCATGTTGATTACCCGGTTCTGTTCTGCTGGACATTGTTCCTACTTTATCCGGTCCGTTGAATTCATATGCGGTGCCGGATCCGGGACTCGTGATCCATACCGTATAGTTCACAAGTGACGCTCATGTCAAGGTTGCCGACTTCAGGAACTCTATTTGCCTCCGTTCCCCGTTTTTTGGGGATTTTTTCTCTTTTTTTTTTATCTTTTGTTCCCCCGTGTATGTATATTGTGGGGAGATTCTACTGTTGTGTTTACTGGGGAAATGGGAAAAGTTATTGTGAGACGACTCAATTGCCTATGTATGCTACTGATTTTGGTGTTGTACGACATGCTATGACGTTTATCCAGTGCGACCATATTTTGCAGGAGAAACTATGGCGCATAGGGTACAAATTTTGACGTGGAATGTTAGGGGTGTGAAGGAGGCCTCCAAGAGACAAGCCATATTTACGGCTGTACAAAAATTTCAACCAGCCATATTATGCTTAATGGAAACTCATCTGACTATTGATTCTCAAAGATTGCTACATAAACCTTGGCTTTCACACTCGTATCATTCCACCTATTCCTCTCATGCTAGAGGTGTCAGTATCCTCATACACAGAAATGTCCCCTTTGAATGTTATACCTCTACTATTGATCCAGAAGGTAGGTTTATCTGCCTGCACTGCTCTATATACAGGAAGCCTCTCTTCCTTGTTGCAATATATGTGCCGCCTCCATACTCTTGTGTAGTGATTAAACAGATCATGTCCATTGTTGCAAGGGGACCCTCAATCCCTGTACTTATAGGGGGTGACTTTAACAACTGCTTGGATCAGTCCCTGGATAAATTTAATAGGGGCCCTGTCTCGGGAGAGAGACGGGAGACCTCGCTGGCGAAACTGCTGCGTGAGGTGGACATTCATGACTTGTGGAGACTCCGGTACCCCGATATCCGCGAGTACTCTTGCTTCTCTGCGACACATGGCTCCCTTTCTAGGATTGATCTAATGGTCGGTTCGTTGGAACTGACTACCTATGTATCAACGATAGAATACTTACCGCGTAGTCTGTCAGACCACTCTGCTATTAGAGTGGAGCTGACCTTTGACTCACCTACCACACACAGGGGCCTACCCATCTGGAGACTTAATCCCTTTTGGATTGATTTGCTGGATGGGGCGGACCCCCTGGCAGATAAGATTGAGGAATTCTTCTGTGCCAATGACGGCTCAGCGTCGTCTGGGATAGTTTGGGACACTATGAAGGCCTATGTCCGTGGTCTCTATATACAGAATATTAGACGGAAAAAAGCAGCTACTAGAAGGTTCACGGAAACCCTGCAGACGGAGGTCAAGAACTCTGAGGTGGCGTACATACAAGATCCGTCTCCGCAGCGGGAGTTGGGATGGATAGAGGCACAGAAAAGATTACGGGATCACTTGGTCCAGGTTGCAGATAATAAAAGGTTCTTCTTACAGCAGAAGTATTTTGAAGCGGGGGAAAGTGCAGGAAGCTTATTGGCTAGGGTAGTTCGTGCACATGCCGGGGCATCCAGGATATCGGCCATCAGAACTGTGAATGGGGTTCTCTTATCAGAAGACCCTGATATTCTCTCCACATTTCAGAGTTTCTACAAGGAACTATACACATCAAAACTCGCTGTGAGTCCGGGGGAAATTAGAACGTACCTCGCCACTTTACCGCTCCGTAAATTGTCGCCAGAATCCCTTTGTTATTTGGACGAACCCATACGGTTGGAGGAGCTTAGGGTAGCTCTGGGTTCTTTTCCTAATGAAAAAGCCCCAGGATTGGATGGCTTGCCGGGCGAATTCTATAAGAGATACCATGATAATCTTCTCCCGCACCTGTTAGCGACGCTTAATGATGCCCTGCAGTCCGGCCTCCTGCCGGCTTCCATGAGAGAGGCTGTCATAGTAGTCCTCCCTAAACCAGGTAAAGATCCGACATTACCTGAATCCTATCGCCCTATATCTCTCCTCCCGGTAGATGTTAAAATACTTGCAAAAGTGCTAGCCAATCGATTAAATAAAGTTATCACTACTATAATTCATGAGGACCAGACCGGATTTATGCCGGACAAAGGTACATCCATTAACTTGAGAAGGCTCTTTCTCAATCTCCAAAGACCGGCTGATGCGGGGGGCAGGGCAGTGGTGTCCCTCGACGCTGCTAAAGCTTTTGACAGCGTCGAATGGGATTATCTCTGGGAAGCAATGGGTGCTATGGGATTCGGGCCAGGATTCACGTCCTGGGTGCGACTACTTTACCAATCACCGATGGCCAGGCTGCGTATTAATGGGGCGATTGGTTCGCAGTTTCCCTTGCATCGTGGAACCAGGCAGGGGTGCCCACTATCCCCCCTCCTGTTTGCGGTGGCTATTGAACCATTAGCATGTGCACTGCGCGCGTCGTCTGCATGGTCAGGGATTCCATTGGGTTCACACGAGGAGCGGGTATCGTTATATGCTGACGACCTGCTCCTTTATGTAGGCGACGTCGAGCGCTCCCTTAAGCCTGTGATGGAACACGTCATGGCATTCGGTAAATGGTCGGGTCTGCGAATTAACTGGAGCAAGTCGGTAATTTTACCACTTGATCCTCTTCCCCCTCTGTTAGATAGGTCACAGATCCCACTGCAGATAGTGGACAGATTTAAATATCTAGGGGTGATAATCACTCCAAGGGTCACTGACTATGTTAAAGTTAATATAGACCCCCTGATCGGTAGATTTGCGGAAAAGGTATTGACATGGACTAAGCTCCCTATGTCTGTAGTGGGACGCTGCAACTTAATTAAGATGATCCTGATGCCTCAATTGCTGTATGTTCTCCACAACTCCCCTGTTTGGATTACTCAGAGAGTGTTCTACAAAATTCAGGGTCTCTTTCGCTCCCTTATTTGGAAGAAAAAGATGCCTAGAATCAAATTGGAGACTCTCCAGAAGGGCAAGGATGAGGGAGGATTAGCTGTCCCAAGCCCGTGGCACTATTTTATAGCTGCGCAGTTGCAACATTTGAAGGGCTGGGGACAGGTCACAGGAGCAGGACCGTCGGCCAGGATAATATCCTATTTATCGGGATATGACATTCCCTTTCATATGATAGAAACTGGAAAGGTACAGGGAGTTAGTGACACCCCCACGATGTCCCTAATACGGAAAGTCTGGTCCAAATTTAAAGCCATGCTTGGGCTCACGGGATTGCATGGCTGCACCCCCTTGTGGCACAATCCACACCTGCCTGAAATGTTCCGATTGGAAGGGTTCTCTCCGTGGGAAAAGAGGGGTGTTCGCTGCCTGCAGCACATACATGACGGAGCCACTCTGAAGACCTTTGCCTGCTTGAGGGAGGAATTTAATCTTCCAAACACAGCGTTTTATCAATATTTGCAGCTGAGACATGCGTATCAGGCGCAATTCTCAGGAGGTGGACCAGTTTCACCTACTCCACTCTTGATGCAACAATTACTGAATACTGGGAGCACAAAAGGGGTGATTTCATTGCTTTATCGCCATCTTTCTGGTGGGGTTACTCCTGGTGTGACCCTTCCAGTTAAGGAAAAATGGGAATCAGATCTAGGTGCTATTTCCCAAGAGCAATGGAATGATACCTTGACATTATTACCCAGCCTGACTCTTAATGAAGCGCAGCGCATGTCTCAGTTGTATTTACTGCATAGGGTCTATAGAACCCCAGCTTTCCTCTATAAAATCGGGCTTCGTCCTGACTCCTGTTGTCCTCGCTGCGGGGCAGGGAACGCCTCTCTGGTACATATGTTCTGGGACTGTCCTAGGTTAGGTTCGTACTGGACAGATGTTACTAGGATTATCATGGAGGTTACCCAGATAGATACACGTGGGGACCCTAGGGTCTGTCTCCTGGGATTGCTGGAAAGTGACGAAGGGGGTAATAACATATCTCTGTGTGTGCAGAGAATGCTGTTCCAGGCTCGAATAGTAATAGCTACACACTGGATTGATCGTGATCCGCCCACTTCTCGGGAATATATCAATAGAATGAACACTATTTTACGATATGAACGGGGAATATACCTGAAAAGGAAGTGCCCCAAGAAGTTTGTGTCTATTTGGCAGGGATGGGTGGGTGCCCCGGGATTGGTGTCGGGGACCCTTGCTGCAGAATGTTTGAGAGACCAAATTTCCGGGATTGGGGAACTTACACGGCAGTAGGCTGGCATGATATGGGGAGAACGATTGACACCATGGCCGCATGCTGAAGTTTTATATTAAACGATGTTACAACACCAAAGGGATATGGCTTCTATCGAGCTTGGTCGTCTCACAGGTTCGCATTGTTCTAGAGGGTTGGGTGGGGGGAGGGGGGGGAGGAAGTTCAAAGTTCAACGTTTAAATCCTATGATGTAGTGTGTACACCCTGGATGTAATGTGATTATCGCGATCTCCTCGGAAGCAGTGAGCCGCCACAATAACGTTGAATGGATATTGTACTTGACTATTCTCCTTTATTACACGTGTCAATGTATAACGTATTGTGCAGATTGGGTATTTGTGTACACTGTGTTCTAACCTTTCAATAAATAAAAAACTACTTTGATTTAAAAAAAAACATATAGCTCTGTATAGAGCATTTATAGTGAGAGATGATTTAGCCAGTGGTAAGAGAGAGAAACAATCACATACTGTGTGATAGCTCACTAATGTAGGTGAATGATGCTCACAAACTGGCACACTAACTCAGAGCCTAGGTCTGAACAATAGTAATACATGTGTAACGCACCCAAGTGGCATTACCACTCCTACGCCCTGCTTCTATCTGTGTATGCTAATATCATATTATCTATGCATTTATTCCAAGTCCTCCACATTGTGCATTTTCTACTTCTATGCATATGTATATGTTCATGTAATGTACCTGGTTCACCAGTAGGTGGCAGCAAGCATGGCAGAGCTACCGTTAGAGAGAATGGAGCCTTCTTTACATTCTAACCCTCTCTCTAAGGAAGGGTGGAGACTAGTTAGTTAGAGGTCAGTCCTAGCTTACCTCAAGCTAGGTGAAGGTGTGCAGGGCCACGTCTCTTCGGGACGTACCCAAGCCCAAACCAAGCCAGCCAGAGCACCCTAAGCTCAGCTGGACATGGAGGCATAAGCTTGAAGCCTCAGAAGCCAGGAAGAAAATTCCCTGGTATAACTTAATAGACAGACTACAGAAGGAAAGTGCAGCATCAGGGCTTTTTTTGTGGCGGAACGCGCCGGAACGGTGTTCCGCCACCTTTTTGCGACCTGCAAAAAAATTCCAGGGCTTGAATAATCTACTTTGCGCAGCGCCGCTGCCCTGCCCCCAGCCTGTGTGTCACATATGGCCAAGTGGTGCGTGCGTGCCGGCCGCGGCTAAGTGCAGGGAGGCGTGACTTGCCATTGGCGGGCACCGCGGCGGACGGCAGCAGCAGCAAGAAGTTGGAAGCTGCAGTGCTGACTGTCTGTGCGACCTGGCTGGGCTGTGAAAGCTGCCTCAGTGCCTTACCACTGCAGGCAGGCTGTAGTAGTGGCACTGTACAAGAGGAGTGAGAAGTCGAGCGGGCTTACTGTAGCAGTGGAGACTGTGGCTGTCGGCTGGAGTTTGGACGCTGGAGACTGCAGAGCTGAGGACCTCACCCTGTCCCTAGGTAGGAATGGCTCTGCAGAGCCTCTGCTGCTGCCTGCAAAACTGCAGGTTAAACTAGTGATTTGAATCAATTCAGACACCTGGCCTGACCTAAATATGGGGTGGGGGGGGGGGGATTTCGAGAGATGAAGAAATGTGCCATGGCCAGGGGAGGGTCCAGAAGAAGAAATGTGCCATGGCCAGGGGGTGGGGGTCCAGAGAAGAAGAAATGTGCCATGGCCAGGGGGTGGGGGTCCAGAGAAGAAGAAATGTGCCATGGCCAGGGGAAGGGGGTCCAGAGAAAAGAAATGTGCCATGGCCAGGGGGTGGGGGTCCAGAGAAGAAGAAATGTGCCATGGCCAGGGGGAAGGGGGGTCCAGAGAAGAAGAAATGTGCCATGGCCAGGGGGATGGGGGGTCCAGAGAAAAAGAAATGTGCCATGGCCAGGGGGATGGGGGGTCCAGACCAGAGAAAAAGAAATGTACCATTGCCAGGGGGATGGGGGGTCCAGAGAAGAAGAAATGTGCCAGGGCCAGGGGGATGGGGGGTCCAGAGAAAAAGAAATGTGTCATGGCCAGGGGGATGACATGATGAGGGGACATTGTCCCCGGGACAATGATGAAGGGAGACAATGTTAGTCTGTGTCATGGGGGTGGGTGACATCATGGCACAGACTCCAACATTGTCCCCCATCATGTGCCATGGGGAAAGGCGGGGGATGACATGATGAGGGGACAATAATGAATGGATGGACAATGTTGGAGTCTGTGTCATGGGGCTTGGTGACATCATGGCACAGACTCCAACATTGTCCCCCACTCCCCCATCATGTCACCCCCCCGATGGTACAGACCCCAACATTGTCCCCCATTAGGGGGCATGACGGCTGACATGGGGGGGCATGACGGCTGACATGGGGGGGCATGACGGCTGACATGGGGGGGCGTGACGGCTGACATGGGGGGGCGTGATGGCTGACATGGGGGGGCATGATGGATGGGGGCTGAGTGACGGCTGACATAGGGGGCTGACATGATGGCTGAGTCAGCTGACATGGGGGCATGATGGCTGACATGGGGGGCATGATGGCTGACATGGGGGAAATGATGGCTGACATGGGGAGCATGATGGCTGACATGGGGGGCATGATGAATGGGGGCTGACGGCTGACATGGGGTGCTGATCTGACCGTGTGATTAACATTGGGGGTTTGATTGGTGGTCTGACCTTAAGTGTAATAGAAAATATTTTTTCTTATTATCCTCCTCTAAAACCTAGGTGCATCTTATAAGGCGAAAAATACGGTCCTCAAACCAGCGATTGAAGCTGAGCGAAGATACCAGGACCACACAGAGGAGAAGCCAGCTGCACACAGGACCAGATGAGCTCCGGGTGGGGGTTGGGGCGCCAAGATGTCGCTTCGCTTGTGTTGCTAAAAATCCTTGCACCGGCCCTGGCTGCGCTGCATACTGACTGACGGTAACGACTTGGCGTCAGCAGCCTCCCTCGCGGCTCGCAGGGTCCGACATGGCCAGGACGGGTTGAAAGCAGCTGAACTTACAGTGTGTCAGTGACTGAGGACAGCGCAGGCGCCGCGCAGAAGGTGGAAGGCCGGCCTGATGTCAGCAGCAGTGTAGTGTTAGGCTAATTTTGCACTAGTGGCAGGTCAGTCAGGAAGGTGAATAGCCTGCCAGATCCACCATGCTGCTAGTATACGTGTCCATGTGCCGCCGTGCTGCCGCTCCATCCCCACTGACTATAATGGGGGCGTTGGCTGAGTTCTGTCGGGGCAGGTGCTCTGCGTGTAGGCAGGAGTAGTACCATAGGGGCACAATAGGGTAAGAGTGTGTCCTGACCTCTTCTCTCGGCTATATCTTTTTCAGGTGAACCATTGGATTACAAGAAGAAAAATGCAACCTGGTTGAATATCCTATATTGCCGTACCGAAGTTATTCACCTTGAAGATAGATGAAGTCACGTCTTCTTCAGCTTGATTTCACCAGTTTGTACCTGACTGACAGATAACCCTGCATTTGCCACCTACAGAACTGTAAGTGTCACAACCTTTTTTCTATCGTGATATTGTGTAATCTGCCAGTGTCAGAGTAGGGTCAGTATCACAGTGATACTGACCCTACTCTGACACTGGCCAGAAAAGGTGTGTTTTATCATTTCTATATTATGATATGTAAAAAATTGGGGTTTCATTTTTTATCATTTACTTATTAAAATTTACATTTTAAAGGAAAGAACACATTCTGTGATAGTCCAGTAACTGGACTAGACTTGGTTATGTCTCTAATGTTTAGGGCTCAACTGGACTCCAGTTGAGCCCTGAACATTAGAGACATGGCCAAGTCTAGTACTCACTATCAAAGTAGTGTAGCAGGCAGCGTAACGTACGTTACTCACGGGTGATGCGCCTGATCCTCCCACTTTATTAATGAAGCAGGCACGTGACAGAGTGAGTGACGTACGTAACGCTGGCGTCCGTACGGCCGCCTGCATTCTTTCATGACTTGACTCCAGTCGTGACTCCACAGCACAGTCATGACATGTGCTGCTGTGACTCTCCCTTCAAATTCACAGATTGTGATCTACATGTTGTCTCCGTCCCCCTCCATCTGCCCCCATAACAGTGTGTCATCCACAGATCCCCCATAAGTGTGTCATCCACAGATCCCCCATAACAGTGTGTCATCCACAGCTATATCCACTCTACAGATACATATCCTACCTTCCTTTACCTTAGTGCAGTCCTTCTTCACTTACCTCATCCTTCCATTTTGCCTTTAAATGTCCTTATTTATTCTGAGAAATCCTCTCTTCCTGTTCTTCTGTCTGTAACTCCACACAGTAATGCGAGGCTTTCTGCCTGGTGTGGAGAAAGCCTCTTGAGGGGGCGAGCAGGAGAGTCAGGACACTCTCTACTTTGCAGATAGAGAAAGGAGCTGTGTGTTAGTGGGCGTCCTGACACTCCTGCTCGCACCCTCAGGAGGCTTTCTCTGTCCACGCCATGGAGAAAGCCTCGCATTACTGTTTGGAGTTACAGACAGAAGAACAGACAGTGAGAATTTCTCAGAAGAAATAAGGACATTTAAAAGCAAAATGGAAGGTATGAGGTAAGTAAAGGAGGACTGCACTAAGGTAAAGGAAGCTATTTAGGGAAAACCTTTTTTTTTTTACAACATATTTAAGCAATTAAGTTTATTTTATTATAAATCATTAGAAAACCTGATTAAAATAACTTTGCCGATTATTATTTTATTTTTTTTATCATTGCTGTACATAACCTTTTTTAGTTTATTCATATGACCTGACAACTTAGTGCTTTACAATATACGAAGCCATTACCTTAGTTGTTAGTTAGTTTTCATCTATATTTTCAGATCATCTTCATCCATCACCCCATCTATTCATCGACTAGACTTCTTTAGAAAGAAGTACATTTTTTAAAATTTTTTTACCATGAAAAAAATAACTAGCTTTTTTGCCCATGGCAATAAAAAATTACGAACAAGTGAACCAGGACAGGGAACGCAGAGCAGTCAAACTGTTTTACAGTCTGCATCTTCATGTGTTTCTTCACCAATTGAATTGGATTCTGTGTCTTCTGATGAAGTTCTGCCTTCTACTTCAGACACACTTGAAGGTCCTTCTTGCACTAATCCAGATTATGTTGAAAGTCATGAAACTGCCTGGCCAAGTTGCTGGACTTAGGAACAAAAAAACTCTTTTTGTGAGAAGTACGATTGGCTTGACTTCCATGATCAGAAGCTTGGGTGCAAGGTGTGCAAAAAAGTTGGTAGTCTTGGCGTAGAAAAAAAAAATGGCATGAAGATATCAAAGGAATGGGCAAATAATGAGGTAACCAGTTATGGCACGAAGCGATCACAGCATCTCACTTCTTTAAGAAAAAAAATGTTTGAGCACAAAGAAAGTTCGGTACACAAGGCCGCCTTAAAAATTCTTTTGGAACGAAAAAATGAACATTTATGAAACAATTTGTTTAAAACACTTGGCCCAAGAGAAAGTCATAACTATGAAGATCTTTCGCACTGCATACAAGATAGCCAAAGGAAACCAGTCCTTTAATAGTTTTTGCTCTGAAATAGCTCTGCAGGAGTTAAATGGCGTTAATATGGGCCGCATTCTTCACTCAACAAATGCCTGCATTAATATTGTGAATCACATCACACAAGAAATGAGAAAAAACTTGGTCAATGAAGTCATAAGATCAAAAAGTAAAATCGCCCTTATTATTGATGAGTCAACCACTTTAAGTCAAAAATCTACACTGATTGTATATGTTCGATTTCTTCTTGCAAATAGTGCAATGGATTCCCCTATAAATTTATTTCTTGATTTGGTTCAACTGGAAAGCGTGAACGCAAAAGGAATTTGCACTTCTCTCCTTAACTGCCTGCATTCTTATGGGATAATGGACGACTACTTAAGACAACATTTGATCAGTGTTACATGTGATGGTGCAGCCGTGATGTTAGGCAATAAGAGCGGTGTTGGGACATTGTTGAAGGAGAAATTTCCTTCAATTATTCTGTGGCACTGTGCTAATCACAGATTAGAATTGTCAGTTGGAGATACGGTCAAACAAACATCAGGAATTAATAGGTTTAAGGCCTTTATGGATAAGTTGTATGTACTATATCATGCATCTCCCAAAAACAGCAGAGAACTGCAAGCCTGTGCTAGCTCCCTAGAGGCGCAGCTTTTGAAAATAGGACGAGTTCTCAGTACGAGATGGGTGGCATCTACTTTTCGTTCTGTGTCAGCAGTGTGGGAAAGCTACAGAGTGTTGGTTCGTCATTTTGAAGAAGCGAAGCAAGGTACCGCCCGTGATAAGACTGAACGCTGTATGTATGAAGGCCTATTGAGAAAAATTACCAGCACAAACTTTGTATTGGATTTGGGACTCATGTGCGATGCTCTTCAAGAGTTGTCTGAATTAAGCTTGGTGTTGCAAGAGCGAAGAATAAATCTATACAGGGCAAATAAAAAAATACAAACTGTTGTACAACTCTTTGAAAGTAGAAGAACAGAGCCAGGTTCTTATTATAAAGAAGCAGCTGTTGCCTCTGAAAAGCTTTGTTTCCAGGGAATCTCCCTTTACAGAAAAGAAGCTAAGAATGACCCTCCCATAGGTCCTGATGCGTTTTATGAAAAATTAAAATCTTCAATAGAGAGTAGACTGCTCACTGAAAATGATTCTGCTTTTGCCAACTGCACCAGGCTTGACTCCAAACATTGGCCTGACAATGTTGATAAAAAGCTTACTTTTGGGGAGGATGAAATTAGAAATTTGTCCATTAGATTCCAGTTGAATGAAAGGAAAATGATACATGCTTTCAGAGAATATTTGATTGAGAAAACCTTGCCTGATGACCTGTGCCCTCTTATAAATGCCATTGAAAGTATCCCAATTTCATCCAGTGAGTGTGAAAGAGGATTCTCACAAATGAATTTAATAGTTACTCCCAACAGAGCTTCCCTTCTGACAACAACCATTTCAGGACTACTGTTTATCAGAGTTAATGGTCCTCCTCTACGTTGTTTTGATCCCTCTAAATATGTTGATTCATGGCTACTTCGTGGTCGTCATGCAGCTACTGATGTCAGAAGCAAGGAGAGAAGCAGAGAAGATGCATATGACAAGAATGCTGAAATCATCTGGAAATGTCTCTGAGCCTTTCGGAGGTGATGGTACATTTAAACTGGAAAGGGCTTTATATGATACAAAACTTTTGTTTCAATTGAACTCCGGAGTGAGGTGGGGCTGAGACCTAACTAGCTTAAGGCTTCTTTCACACGGGCAATGTGTAATTGGTCCCCCCTGTTATCCCCCCGTTTCTTTTCATGTATTCACTTTACTAAACTGTGATTAATATATATGTCACATAAAATATGTCACATATAATATGTGTAACTGCAAAAGTTATAAAAAAAACACCTTTCAAAAAGGAAATGTCTCTGAGCTTACTTTGGTATTCCAATTTTTTTTACACATTGTACTGCATTGCTTTTTATTAAATTCCATATATTTACTTTTATAGCCCCCCAAATTTTACTTGCATCTCTGCTCTCTAAAGGGGCGGTTTTAGGGGACGGTCCTAGGGGTGGGTAGGGGCGTGGCCAGGGGAGGGGGGGGTGAGTTCCACCACCTTTTCTCAGAGAAAAAAAGCCCTGTGCAGCATACAGCAAAAGCTGAGTTATACAGCCAGCCGGTCAAACAGAGAGCAACAGATGTAGCAGAGTGGAGTTTGCTTGCCACAGTTTTGTTCATGCTAAAGCCTGCTGGGAGCCAAGACAAAGTCTGTAAACTGTTTGGAGAAATGTTCATTAAAAGTAAAGATGCTTTTCAACTTGATCACAAGGTCTAGACTCAATTTATTCTTCATCCCACAATTAAACTAACCCCTTTGTCTGCTTCAGAGCCAGTGCCTGGGGTTCCAGTCATATCCAGGTAGAAGCACCGTGACACACTCAACATAAAGTAACATTATAGGCCCCTCTATACCACTCGGCCCTTCCTACACCTGAGTACCAACACCATTTCTTAAAGAGATTCCCGTAGGTTTAAATCTGGGACTAAATAATAAAGGGATTCCACAGACGTCAAATGGGCTACAGAGATCGGCTTGAACCCACCTTTGTCATGATATGTTTTCCACATAGCTAGCGATGTGGAAACGTAGTAGGGGTCTTGGTGGTCTGCATAGCAGTCATGTAGGGCTGCCATGAGTAGGCACGTAAGTTATGACCCTGTATCTGCGATTGCTCAATATGCACCCAATGCTTCTCCACTGCACCCGACCACCACTCCCTCAACTGATTAATCCTTGAAGCCAGATAATAGTCATAGAGGTTTGGCAGGCCAAGGCCCCCGAAACGTCTGTGTATATTCATGATGCTTCTGGTGATCCGTGGTCGGGACTTGTTCCAGATAAAAGAATTAAGCAATTTATTGGCAAAATTAAAAAAGGACAGTGGTATTGGGACTGGTATTGTCCGGAATTGGTACAATAATTTAGGCAGGATATGTTGCTGGA
>CM065594.1:120144334-120165681 GCA_033119425.1 Bufotes viridis
ACTAGTATTGATGGATTGATGGACTTGGTGGCAGCTTGTTCTGGTGCACCACAAGTCACAAAATGGCCACCGATCACTTCAGAAAATAAGTGACAGTGAAAATAAGAAAACGCTCTTCGCCTAATCTCGCCCTCACAGAAGCTGCGTCCTCTCCCTACACTAATCAGAGCAGTGTGACGTGCGGCGCTACGTGACTCCAGCTTAAATAGAGGCTGGGTCACATGCTGCACTTGGCCAATCACAGCCATGCCATTAGTAGGCATGGCTGTGATGGGCTCTAGAGCAAGAAGTAAAGCGTTAGCTGATTGGCTGCTGTGCAGCCCTTCAGAAAGCGGGAAGAAATCGACGAACAACGGACCCGAACCCAAACTTTTTTGAAAATGTCCGGGTTCGGGTCCGTGTCCCGGACACCCCAAAATTCGGTACGAACCCGAACTATGCTCGAACTGTTCGCTCAACACTACTACTAACATGTTTGTAAATTCTGCTTCTTATTTAGTGTACTGTTTTTCCAACCTAAAGTTTAGGACAAGTCCATCTTGCTACATAAACAAGACCTATTGTTTGGCAATTAACAAAATGCTGTACAGGGGTGCACCTAGCCTTTCTATTGCTTGAGGTGAAAATTGCATCCCCCCCCCATGCCAATTTCTTAACCTAGCCCCTTCCCTTCAGCCCTACTTTTAAAGACATACTTGGAAAATATAACATACAGTGAAACAAAAACATATAGGGTATTACAGCACCACATACCTCTTACAACCAGTGGGGTCTCCTCTGATGTAGACATTTTCATTCCTCATCTTCTCCATTCGGTTTTGACCGCTATGATGATTTTTTTCAGCCATCTCTTTTCTGTACAGAGTTTTACACATAGACATCACAGTTTCCTACTTTTCCATGATCCTGCCACAATAGTGCCTAATACTGTTTACACTGTGCTCCTCAATACTATACTGCAGAAACAGATTATTCACACAAATAGTGCCCCCGTCAATAATTGTTGGCACACAGTGCCCTAAATTTTACTGTGCCAAGCAAATAGTGTCCCTGATAGTAATAGTGCAGTAAACCAAGTGTACCCCAAAAATAATTGTACTAGGCTGATACCGTGACAGGGTGGCTCACCACTATAATAGTCCTCCACAAAGTCCCACCAATAGTAATTATTTTCTGTCAGAGTGCACTTAGTGTTAACAGTGCCCCCAATGGTAATAACACCCCCATTGTGCCCCAGAATTATTATGCCGTCATACCGCCCATACTATTAATCATGTTCTCCATAGTCCCCCAGCAATAATAAAGCCCTCCATAATGCCCCAGTTGTAATAATTTCCCTCATAATGTGTATCAGTAAAAGAAGCCGATAATTTGTGCCAGTACAAAAAATACCATTATAATTTGTGCCAGTGCAAACAATACCCCCTTATAATGTGTAAGTGCAAAAATATCCTTTTATAATGTGCACCAGTAAAAATACCCCTTATAATGTGTGCCAGTACAAACAATACCCTCTTATAATATGTGCCAGTACAAACAATACCTCCTTATAATTTGGGCGAGTAGAAAAATCCTCCCTTATGATGTGTGCCAGTATAAAAATACTCCCTTAGGGTCCATTCACACATCCGTTGTGTATTGCGTATCCACAATAAACAGGGCCGGCACCCCTATAGAAATACCTATTCTTGTCCGCTATTGCAGACAAGAATAGGACATGTTCTATTTTTTAGGAAGCCACAGACCGGAAATGCGGATGTGGACAGCACAATGTGTCGGCATCCTTTCCGTCCCTCATTGAGAATGAATGGGTCTGCACCCATTCCGCAGAATTCCGGACCCATTCTATGGACATGTGAAGGACCCTTATAATGTGTGCCATTACAAAAAAATGTGCCTTATGTATGCCAGTACAAAAATGCCCCTTCGAACATGTGTCAGTAGAAATGTAAATTCCAATCAAGGTGTAGAAACATCTCAAAGATGATCAAGGGAGCAAAATTCAAGTGTCATGGCAAAGGTCTAAAGATTTATGTTCATGTGAAATGGTAGCTTTTCCTTTTAATAAATTAACAAAAATGTCTAAAATTCAGTTTTTACTTTACAATTGTAAGTTATTGAGAGTAAAATTGATGGGGAAAACTTGAATTTTTAAAATTTAGTAGAAGGCAGCAACATAACAAAATGTAAAAAAAAAAAAAAAACAGTAAAAGGATCTGAAGACTTTCCCCATGCATTCTACCAAATAATATTAGCAATGCATCTGATCGTAGCTCTTTTTTTAATTATCTTTATTTATGATAAACTTTGGATCTAGATAGATAACTTCAATTTTTAAAATACAGTACATCTCAACTTCAGCTCTACTTCCATGATTTTCATACTCCAATTCCAAATCAAGTGATCGGCTAATATATTTTAATTTTTATATTTTATTCAAAATTATATTACCCCTTATTAAAAACAGTTGTCCAAGATTTTTTTTTAAATTAAATCTCACCCCCAGCCATCAGGACCTGAGAAGTTAAACATACTTCTGCCCTCGGCTCTGGCTCTCTGGTTCTGGGTTTCTCTGCACTGCATTTCTGGTCCCCGCATGTAAATTTCCTGCATGGATAGGGTCACATGTGCAGCTGCAGACAATGAATGGCCTCAGAAGTGACATAGCCCCAGGCAGCACATTTGACTAGGGGGGACAACACTGCTCAGGCCATTCATTGGCTGCGGTGACATGCCTGACCCCATCTATGCGTAATTTGACAGATGGCAACCAGAAATGCAGTGCAGAGAGTCTGGTAGCCAGGGAGTCTGAACCGAGTGGTGGAAAGCAGGTGTAGATTTTTCACAGTTCTTGATGTCTGTGTTTGAAAAAAAAACAGGCATCACCTTTTTTAAACATATGATTATGACACTGGTACAGCTTTGACTCCTTGGAACACATATTGTGGTGGTGGTTGGGGTGGTGCACTTGCTGGAGCAAACGTCTGAGAATATCCTGTGGCTGGAACTGTAGAAGGATTCATGGATACCACAAGATCATTTTGGATTAAAAATACCTACAATCAGAGAAAACAGTAAGTACAGTAAAGTTCAGTAAGGGAGGAAAGGTTTGGAGTCTGGGATCACTATTACTTGTGAAGCATGATGAAGGAATCATATGTACAACGTACAATTCAAACACATTGGGTTGGCAGTGTTTGGGGCCTTGGACCTATGTAAATGGAGGGCTTCATCTAACACTAGTTTTGGGAATCTGCCTAATGCCACTACTCAAACGTAGACATAGTATGGCGTGTGTGTTCAGGTATGCTGTATACTGTATGTGTCTATTTATTCAGTGTATACCTATGTAAACCTTTCTTTGTACAGCATTGTTAATGACTATGTGCCTTTCCATATCAGTGAGAGCGATTTCATGCCTTTCACAAGTTATCAACAGAGCTGGTTCCCAGCATTCTCAGCTCCTGCTCGTCTAGTGGAACAGTACATGTGGACACCATTGGAGCTTAAATAGGAGAAAATAAAAGGGCAACTTTTACTTGACTCGGAAATGTTTCCACTAAGAATTTTGGTTAAACTCTGTTATCTGTTAATGTGCTACCGGTATCTTTTAACATGGCTTTTAACATGATGTTTTGCATTGCAAAGAGTAAAGTCTGAGGTTAGACCTGTAGTCAAAATCTAGGACACATACTGTTGTGTGATTTAGGATTTATGTAAAAAAAAAAATCCCCAACACAATCTGTAACAAGTGAATAATGGGGAGTTGGAGAGGGATGTCATATTACAATTTTTCCTTGTGGAGCAGAAAGACTAAGTATTTGCCAGCAGATCTTCTGGTTGGCCTAGACTCTGGCACAATAAGTTGCAGCAAATTCCAATGGAAGACAGTCCCATTTCAAGTTGACTTTGGTAAATGTGTGTGAAATGGTAACTAAAAATGGTGCAATTAAATGTGGGATATAATTGTGGCTGTGAACATGTCCTTTGGAGAGTGCGTCAGGATGGGTCATGCGGGCTCAAATATGTTTGCAGATTTCAGAGGAACACCCACTTATTATCTATTAATAAGAATTATATTTGTGTGAAGCATGTACAAAGTTAGTTTTTTTTTTCTTAAAGGAGCAATCTTGATGAATGTATACATGTAGAGATCATCCTCTTCTGCTGTCAAACTATTTTTTACTACACTATAAAATGACATAGTAATAGGAATTATACTATTCATCATAGAACTAATTAAGAATGTTGAATGCATTTCCCATCATCAGAAATTTAAATTTCTTGATTATTTTGATTTTGCTAGCACAGACATGCACTCATTATTTTCCCTATTGGCCATTTAATCTGTACAGTTAAATGAGTTGTCTAATTAATACAAGACAACCAATTTTTTAAGCTGACTAAATCACAAGTCAGCGTTCAGAAGCCCTAGAAATAACATGCAACCAGCCATAAACTGTTGTATTACATGCCAGCCATTCAGATAAATGGCCATGAAATGGACAGACTGGGATCGACAGAGCAAGAGCTTTCCTTTCTTATCTGCTCTGTATTCTGGCTTCTCTCTATCTACTACAGTCTGCCTCTGGCATGGTGTATTAACAGTAGTAGGATGGCAGGCCTTAAAGTCTTCACTGGGCCCCTCAGTTGTCAAAACAACCACTCGGCACCTCATGAAAACTTGTACAATACTTCTGTATTGAAACATATTGCAATTTTATGAGCATCCTATACACCCTGGCAGAGACAGGATGTAATAAGTCCTAACATGGCAGGCCTAGGTGCCATGGCAACTGAATGTCAACCCACAATTGCATTGCATGCTGGAGCAGTTACCGGGAGATAGAGGGAGCTTCAGAGCTCACACTGTACACTCCCTGAGCACTGAAGATATACAGTTACATTGTGGCAAGATAACTAATTAAAGACATTATCTTATGAAGCCATACAGAAGGGTCCCAAGCAGATCATCTCTTTGTGATGTGTGTATATCCTACTAGGGCACATGGACCAGAGCTAAGAACTCCTTTAATAAAATCAAATGTCTGTTTCTTCAGTAAGCCCAGGCTCTCAGTACAGAAAATTTTGTGAACACTTACTGGATGCCCACAGATTTGATCCTGTGTGCATTCTGGACTCACCTGAGGGCTATTTGAAGATATCTTGGACAGTGAACGGCATCCAAAAATTGAGACGGAGAAAGATATGCAGAATATCAGCAAATTTATCACAAGAAGAATAGATTGCAATGTGTAAACAGTGGCCTGCAAACACAAAACGAAAAATGAATCTATGAGACTGGAATCTACCATACTTCATATAACAAACACCATTACAATTAATATTTCTGTATTATTCATCATGCAATACCTGATTTATACTTTTTTTTTATATTTCATATTAAGTAAATGTATTTACATTGAAATTGTATTTTTTCATTGTCACTTATTTCCAACTTGTCATGCTTAGTAATCTAGCACACCATAGTCCAAATAGACTAGTAATCAAGTACACATCTTTACACTAGTAGCTATGTATATCTTGTACATAGACATATTAGGACTTGAAGAGAATCTGTCACCTCCAAAATTTCTTTTCCGTCCTGCATAACGGAAACCAGACAGTTCCGTTATGCAAGCCCATAGACCTCTATTATGACGGATCAAAACGGAATGCCTCTAAAAGTTTCTGTTTTGAATACCCTTATGAATTATGTTATTTTCTGTTATGACCATGTTTGGGATTTTTAACTCTTTCAAAGAACACAGCCTGGAGGGAACAGTGGCAGTCGTGGCTCAGTGGTTAACACTGGTGCATTGTAGTGCTAGGGTTCCAATCTGATCAAGGATGACATCTGCATTGGCTTTGTGCTATATGTTCCCTTTGTATTTGTGTGGGTTTTCCTCACACACTCAAATGACATGCCAAATATGTTGCAAATATGTCTACATCTGTGATGTTATAGTTGTTTAAATAAAGCGGGGAAGGGAAGATGTGACACAATGCACTGCAAAAATTTCTATGAGCAACACCCTGTGCCTAGGGCTTTGTACTAGCAGAATGATACACCATTTTTATACCCCCTTGAAACTGGTATAGTTTTATCTAAAACATCCGTCAAATTCTAATAAAGACTGTAAGAGCAGTGAGACTATGGAACTCTCTGCCTGAGGAGGTGGTGATGGTGAGTACAATTAAGGAATTCAAGAGAGAACTAGATTTATTTCTGGAGTGTAATAATATTAAAGGTTATAGCTACTAGAGAGGGGTCGTTGATCCAGGGAGTTATTCTGACTGCCTGATTGGAGTCGGGAAGGAATTTTTTATTCCCCTTAAGTGGGGAAAATTGGGTTCTACCTCACAGGTTATTTTTGCCTTCCTCTGGATCAACTAGCAGGATGACAGGCCGAACTAGATGGAAAGATGTCTTTTTCGGCCTTATATACTATGTTACTGTGACAAAACAAGGCGCAAGTAGAGACAGATAAATGTGGTGCGTTGTTTAAATAAAATTTGTGTCTAGCATGTCGAAATGAAATAAAATTGTGGCACATACACTTGATGCAGAAATAATCGGTATCTACCTCAGTGGCCAATCTGTGCTCATAGAGCAGGTGGCCACTTGCAACCAAAATTGAACAATAAATGAAAAAAGGGGGTGCAAAAATCTAAAACGTAACGTTTACTTCCTTAATTAAAATAAATCAGTACATGATCAGCGTAAACCAAACAAACAAACATAAATTCACAATTAGTCAGAGCACCAATTTCGGTCCTTGTATACGGGAGGGCAAAGGGAATGATCAGTATACAATCTGCCCTAGTAAAGCCCTACTTGGCCTGACAGTCCCTGGTCCTACTAACAGTGTCCTACTCCGCAAGGAACAGCACCGTTACCGGATCCTGTCCCTGGAAACACCGTCCCTAGTAAGGTCCTGACAAAAGGCCCAAGTCTCCCGATATAAGCATTAACCTTGCTGCTAAGTGGTACCATGGACCCCTAATTTCATTGATATTGCAAGAGGTCTAAATGGAGCATGGTAACACTTATCATATCCAAATACATTGAATCAATACTTATCGATTGGTAATTCTTTTGGCGTATCAAATTCCATCCCAGTTGATTAGGTCAGCCTGCATGTGCAATCCCGACGCGTTTCAACTCTAGTCAGGCTTATAATGTGGCCCAGAGTCTCTTCAGGGGGCATAGGGCCACCATTGGGTATGGCAGTTTAAAAACTCAAGTACGCTCCTCTTGATCTGTAATATAAAAACAAGAGGAGCGACCAATATATAAGGAACATATTCACCCCAAGCGTATGGCGAGGTCAGAACGATAGTATTAATTAAATTGCTTACAATAGACCGGTGTGACGTATGGTCCCGATCGGTCAAGTGGAGCTCCTACAGGGACCGGTGTGTCCCGTGCGCCCGTTTAGAAGTAGTGCGCTCATCACAGTCACCGTTGTGCCCGTATTTAAAGCTCCCGCGGCTTCAGGCGCTGCGGGGGTGACGTAATCACGTGACTGTCAGCGTAGTGACGTCACGCCGTTCGAGAAGGGCGGGCGCATGCGTCCTAGAGCCGGCGAATGTCAGTCTGCCAGGAGCTAAGTTCGCATCATCAGAGAGTCACCGCCTCTTGTGAGACGCACGCACACGCCCCCGCCGGTAGTAGATTACTCGAGTATGCCCGGTGGCATGCAGAAGAAACAGGTAAGGAGAAAGAAAAATCTTTCTCTTTTACCTATCAAAAGAAGTACAGGGAGTCCAAGCGCTCAACCTGTTTGAGGTAAAGATAGAATATTTAAACAGATCCACACACTCAGACCTATACCTGCCGGGACCTAGTATATCACAAGAGGTCCCCGATATTTTTATAGGTAATGAAAAAGGAATCAATTAATATTTTTATTACATTTTAGCCATGTGTCATAGCCTAGAGAATAAGGGAGGATTAACAGGCCACTGTTTGATACAGGGGCAGGGAGGGACAGAAGAGCTCCAGAGGGCGCTATAGGAAACACCCAAACTGTAATTGTTCATTCAGACCTTTCGGGTTTGAGGTGTCCAATTTGAATATCCACCAGCACTCCCTCTGGAGTATCCGTCTGTCCCAATCCCCCTCACCGGACGAGCTACATGTTCCAACCCCTAAATTTAACAGAAGATGTCTCTCCACCATGGCAGGCATGTACATGTCTCGCCACAGGGGTATCCTTATTTTTACGGATGTCGCTCAAATGTTCCCCCATTCGCCTCCTAAATTCTCTCCGGGTCTTCCCAACGTACTGCATGCCACATGTGCACAGCAAGACGTACACCACGCCTGTGGTCTTACAATTGATGAAGTCCCGAATGTGGTGGGTGTATCCTGTTTGATCAACAAAGGTCTTACCGGGAGAGATAAATTGGCAAAGCTACAGTTGCCACATCTGTGACATCCCTTAACGGGAGGTCCTAGCCATGTCGCAGTCTCCGCCTTGGGGGTGTGAAATGGCTATGGACCAGATGATCTTTTAAATTAGTACTCCTGCGAAAAGTGATAGCAGGTCTCTGAGATAAAGTGTCCACCAGATCAGGATCAATAAATAGCGTCCCCCAATGTCGTTCTATGATCTCCTGAACATCATTTGCTGCCGAGTCAAACGACCCTATGAGCCGTGTGACCGCTTTGTTGGTGGCCTCCATGTCGCGTGTGGGGTGCAGAAGGGATGTTCTCGAGGAGTTTAGGGCCCTTTTGTATGCCTTCCTTAAAACAGAGTCAGGATAGCCCCTATCCTGAAGACGCTGTCTCAAAATATTCGCCTGTTTCTTAAATTCTTCCGGTTCGGAACAGTTCCGTCGGATCCTTAGGTACTGTCCGACCGGAATGCCACATCTAAGAGGTCTGTCGTGACAACTCTCCCATCTCAGCACCGAATTGGTTGCTGTGGGTTTACGAAAGATGGAAGTCTCAAGATTTCCATTTCTACCCCTCTTGATATTAACATCCAAAAAGGGTAGCTCGTCCTTCATTATCACAGAGGTGAACCTCAGATTGAGGGTGTTCACATTCAATTTGGTGACAAAGGATTGGAAATCACCCTCAGTCCCGCTCCACAGAACGAATATGTCGTCTATGAAGCGAGACCAGAGTGCCACATGTTCCACCTCCGTCTCCTGAATCTCACCAAACACAACTGTCTCCTCCCACCAGCCCAGGAGCAGATTTGCATACGACGGGGCACATGAACTCCCCATCGCGGTGCCCCTGAGCTGGTGGTAGATCCGGCCATCAAAAGGAAACAGTTGCGGGTAAGTACAAATCGGAGAAGGTCCAGGACAAGTTTGTTGTGTGCCCTAAACTGCACCCCCTCGTTTTTAGAAAGTGGGCACATGCCTCTATCCCTCTCTCGTGTAGGATTGAGGAATAGAGGGCCTCAACATCTATCGAGGCTAGGAGCCAATGGGGTTCTATATTGATATCCTCCAATTTTGTCAGTAGGTCGCCTGTGTCCCTCAGGTACGACGGGAGACTCTCGACAAATGGACGGAGGACACGATCAACATATATGCCACAGCTCTGAGTTAGACTACCAACTCCTGAGACGATCGGACGCCCTTTTACGGGGATCGTCTCTTTGTGAACCTTTGGAAGGCAATAGAAGGTAGCCATTACCGGATGATCAGGTAATAGAAAGCTGTACTCATCATTTGTGATCAATCGTTCAATCTTAGCCTGCTTTAAGAGTGTCTCGAGTTCGATCTTTGTAGTGTCCCGTCGGATCTGAGGGAAGGATCTCATAACCATCCTTATCACTCAGGAGGGATAAACACATGTCTTTATACATTGACGTGTCCATTAACACTACATTGCCACCCTTGTCTGACGGTTTGATCGTGACACTCTTGTCTCTCTCGAGGCTTTTTAATGCCTGTCTCTCATCCCTGCCACAGTTAAACCGTTGGGGAGTGGCCCCTAGTTGAGCTAGATCTCTAGTTACGTGTTCCAGGAACACGTCTATGCACTGAGACATCCCCTGTGGAGGCATCTTGTGACTTTTGGTCTTAAGGTCCGTAAAGGGTCCCTCTCCTAACTGGGCAGGCGGGGTCTCTCCCAGGCTATACAGTAGTCGAATGTCACCAAGGATCTCCACCGGTATCCCCAGTTCTCGACTCTCTCTTTTGCCACCAGTTTGTGATGTTTATGCCACCTTAATTTACGTGCAAACAGGTGGAGATCCTTGGTCCATCGAAATATATCAAAGCCCGCCGTCGGGACAAATGAGAGTCCACGTCTCAGCAGTTTGATCTCCGCTACTGTCAAATTTCTAGATGAGAGATTGATCACAAAATTGTCTGGTTGGGTGAGGTCAGTCATTAGTTCAGATTCCTGCTGCGTAATGGGTAAGGTGCTTCCTGGCCTAAAAAATTAGGATGTTGGTGGGACTGGGGTGTAGAGTTATTAAAGGTGCGTCCGCTCCTCCTTCTTGGTCTATTCCCCACGTCCCCGACCCCTGGTTCTAACTTGCCGGTCAGTCTCGTTGTCTGAAGCTTCTGTATCTGTGGTGGAAAGGTCAGTCTTATGTGAATTGTCCGTATTGGTCAGGAACAGATATGCTTTATTGTCTTTAAAATCCTGCAGGTCCCTAGTAAATTGTTTGTGCTTTCTGTCCTTAAGGTGAAACTGATATCGCTCAATCATGTTCTGTAATTGTTTCTCTCTATTTACGAATTCAGCTTCACAATTAAACCTTTTAGTGACCTCAATTTGTTCCAACAGCTCTTTATCCACTCTCGCATATATTACACGCTCCTCTTCTAGGAGTAGTTGCATGAACCACAAAGAACTGTTGGTGGCTTCCCTTTCCCACTTTCTAAGAAGTTCAGAGCTCCGACTCCGATTAGCAGGGGTTAGGGTGATCCGCAGACCGCGGGGCACTATGCCTTGTCTCACATAGTGCTCCAAGGTCTGGATCTCCCACCAGGAGCTAATGTGCTCCTTATATAATCGTGTTAGTTCAGAGAAGGCGCCATTAAATGTAGGGGTATATTTCTTTTGAGTAAAGGCCTGATCCGAAAATACCGAATTGGCCTCAGTGAGCCAAGATTCCTTATTCAGACCTGTAGTGAGGAAACCTGCCATATCCTATATGAATGTATGCAGAAATAATCGGTATCTACCTCAGTGGCCAATCTGTGCTCATAGAGCAGGTGGCCACTTGCAACCAAAATTGAACAATAAATGAAAAAAGGGGGTGCAAAAATCTAAAACGTAACGTTTACTTCATTAATTAAAATAAATCAGTACATGATCAGCGTAAACCAAACAAACAAACATAAATTCACAATTAGTCAGAGCACCAATTTCGGTCCTTGTATACGGGAGGGCAAAGGTCCGACGGGACACTACAAGATCGAACTCGAGACACTCTTAAAGCAGGCTAAGATTGAACGATTGATCACAAATGATGAGTACAGCTTTCTATTACCTGATCATCCGGTAATGGCTACCTTCTATTGCCTTCCAAAGGTTCACAAAGAGACGATCCCCGTAAAAGGGCGTCCGATCGTCTCAGGAGTTGGTAGTCTAACTCAGAGCTGTGGCATATATGTTGATCGTGTCCTCCGTCCATTTGTCGAGAGTCTCCCGTCGTACCTGAGGGACACAGGCGACCTACTGACAAAATTGGAGGATATCAATATAGAACCCCATTGGCTCCTAGCCTCGATAGATGTTGAGGCCCTCTATTCCTCAATCCTACACGAGAGAGGGATAGAGGCATGTGCCCACTTTCTAAAAACGAGGGGGTGCAGTTTAGGGCACACAACAAACTTGTCCTGGACCTTCTCCGATTTGTACTTACCCGCAACTGTTTCCTTTTTGATGGCCGGATCTACCACCAGCTCAGGGGCACCGCGATGGGGAGTTCATGTGCCCTGTCAGTATGCAAATCTGCTCCTGGGCTGGTGGGAGGAGACAGTTGTGTTTGGTGAGATTCAGGAGACGGAGGTGGAACATGTGGCACTCTGGTCTCGCTTCATAGACGACATATTCGTTCTGTGGAGCGGGACCGAGGGTGATTTCAATCCTTTGTCACCAAATTGAATGTGAACACCCTCAATCTGAGGTTCACCTCTGTGATAATGAAGGACGAGCTACCCTTTTGGATGTTAATATCAAGAGGGGTAGAAATGGAAATCTTGAGACTTCCATCTTTCAGTAAACCCACAGCAACCAATTCGGTGCTGAGATGGGAGAAGTTGTCACCACAGACCTCTTAGATGTGGCATTCCGGTCGGACAGTACCTAAGGATCCGACGGAACTGTTCCGAACCGGAAGAATTTAAGAAACAGGCGAATATTTTGAGACAGCGTCTTCAGGATAGGGGCTATCCTGACTCTGTTTTAAGGAAGGCATACAAAAGGGCCCTAAACTCCTCGAGAACATCCCTTCTGCACCCCACACGCGACATGGAGGCCACCAACAAAGCGGTCACACGGCTCATAGGGTCGCTTTGACTCGGCAGCAAATGATGTTCGGGAGATCATAGAACGACATTGGGGGACGCTATTTATTGATCCTGATCTGGTGGACACTTTATCTCAGAGACCTGCTATCACTTTTCGCAGGAGTACTAATTTAAAAGATCATCTGGTCCATAGCCATTTCACACCCCCAAGGCGGAGACTGCGACATGGCTAGGACCTCCCGTTAAGGGATGTCACAGATGTGGCAACTGTAGCTTTGCCAATTTATCTCTCCCGGTAAGACCTTTGTTGATCAAACAGGATACACCCACCACATTCGGGACTTCATCAATTGTAAGACCACAGGCGTGGTGTACGCCTTGCTGTGCACATGTGGCATGCAGTACGTTGGGAAGACCCGGGAGAGAATTTAGGAGGCGAATGGGGGAACATTTGAGCGACATCCGTAAAAATAAGGATACCCCTGTGGCGAGACATGTACATGCCTGCCATGGTGGAGAGACATCTTCTGTTAAATTTAGGGGTTGGAACATGTAGCTCGTCCGGTGAGGGGGGATTGGGACAGACGGATACTCCAGAGGGAGTGCTGGTGGATATTCAAATTGGACACCTCAAACCCGAAAGGTCTGAATGAACAATTACAGTTTGGGTGTTTCCTATAGCGCCCCTCTGGAGCTCTTCTGTCCCTCCCTGCCCCTGTATCAAACAGTGGCCTGTTAATCCTCCCTTATTCTCTAGGCTATGACACATGGCTAAAATGTAATGAAAATATTAATTGATTCCTTTTTCATTACCTATAAAAATATCGGGGACCTCTTGTGATATACTAGGTCCCGGCAGGTATAGGTCTGAGTGTGTGGATCTGTTTAAATATTCTATCTTTACCTCAAACAGGTTGAGCGCTTGGACTCCTGTACTTCTTTTGATAGGTAAAAGAGAAAGATTTTTCTTTCTCCTTACCTGTTTCTTCTGCATGCCACCGGGCATACTCGAGTAATCTACTACCGGCGGGGGCGTGTGCGCGCGTCTCACAAGAGGCGGTGACTCTCTGATGATGCGAACTTAGCTCCTGGCAGACTGACATTCGCCGGCTCTAGGACGCATGCGCCCGCCCTTCTCGAACGGCGTGACGTCACTACGCTGACAGTCACGTGATTACGCCACCCCCGCAGCGCCTGAAGCCGCGGGAGCTTTAAATACGGGCACAGCGGTGACTGTGATGAGCGCACTACTTCTAAACGGGCGCACGGGACACACCGGTCCCTGTAGGAGCTCCACTTGACCGATCGGGACCATACGTCACACCGGTCTATTGTAAGCAATTTAATTAATACTATCGTTCTGACCTCGCCATACGCTTGGGGTGAATATGTTCCTTATATATTGGTCGCTCCTCTTGTTTTTATATTACAGATCAAGAGGAGCGTATTTGAGTTTTTAAACTGCCATACCCAATGGTGGCCCTATGCCCCCTGAAGAGACTCTGGGCCACATTATAAGCCTGACTAGAGTTGAAACGCTGCCGGGATTGCACATGCAGGCTGACCTAATCAACTGGGATGGAATTTGATACGCCAAAAGAATTACCAATCGATAAGTATTGATTCAATGTATTTGGATATGATAAGTGTTACCATGCTCCATTTAGACCTCTTGCAATATCAATGAAATTAGGGGTCCATGGTACCACTTAGCAGCAAGGTTAATGCTTATATCGGGAGACTTGGGCCTTTTGTCAGGACCTTACTAGGGACGGTGTTTCCAGGGACAGGATCCGGTAACGGTGCTGTTCCTTGCGGAGTAGGACACTGTTAGTAGGACCAGGGACTGTCAGGCCAAGTAGGGCTTTACTAGGGCAGATTGTATACTGATCATTCCCTTTGCCCTCCCGTATACAAGGACCGAAATTGGTGCTCTGACTAATTGTGAATTTATGTTTGTTTGTTTGGTTTACGCTGATCATGTACTGATTTATTTTAATTAAGGAAGTAAACGTTACGTTTTAGATTTTTGCACCCCCTTTTTTCACATACACTTGATACAGTTGGCAGAGCAAAGCATGTGTCAAAAATTCTGGCATACATTAACACTCCAGGTTCAGAAGGTTTGATATATCTGCCAAACTGGCTTTACATTTTCCAGCAAACATGTTTACGGACAGACCTTTTTAGACCCTTATAATCAGGCAGTGGTGCATATACCCTTGTACTGTATTTTACCTATCACACCAAAGGACATAGAAACATCTTGTGGAAGCCACAGGTTGCTGTGTATCTGCTGCCAATTTTTCATAAAGCTCATTCTATGGACAAGCTTCTTATATTGATGTCTATGTAGAGTACCCAACTGTCCAATAGGTAAAGCTAGATGAGATTGGTGAGCTTGTGTAAAGCTACATGTAATATACATTCTGTTCTGGTTCACTACTATGGTTGAGGTCCAAGAGATTGTCACCAGATCAGATTAAATCTTAGATCTATGGCCAACTTAATGTTTTTTAATCCACCATGTTACATTTGTCCTTTAGGGTAGCCAACCATAGGTTTCTCATATAGAGCTTCCTGATTTTAGGACATTAATTTCAGAGGACTTCTTGTTTTTTGTTACAGATCTCTATTCTCTATCTCTACCATTAAAACTCATTTCAGGATGTTTGAGATCCAGCGCTTGTCTGGTTACTCAGAAGATATAGTAAAGAAACTTTATTATAAGGGAGTCATTTCAGAAAATTTGCTAGTTCTCTTAATGGATGTATCTGTTGTGGGGAGTCGCTCTGGTAGACAGCGGTGCGGGTGCAGTTTAGAGGCAAAACCAGGAGTCCAGATTGTGCAACAAACAGTGTTTTATTCACACTTGCACACAAAATGAAAAACAGTCTCTTGGTGACAGTTCACACACAACGGAAATAAACGTAGCCAAACAAAACAGTCCAACACAGGTTCAGTCACCTGGGAGGTGTAGGTGCAGGTTCGCACCACGCTGTCGGCCCAGCCGCAGGAGAATCCAGCTTCAGGTAGCCAGGAACACAACACCTCCTTGCTGAGCTCTTTCCTCCTGGACAGAGAACTCCCAGCCCTGTTAGCAGCTCCAGGATAATCACACTCCTCAGACACAGCTGCTGGCTGCGCTTTATATCCAGCCCAAAACATGGACTGGACCGTGGGGAGCAGCCACCCACCCTACTCTTTAGCTGCTCCCAGTAAGAGCCGGCCCGGATTGGCTTTGCAGCCAAACTAACTATAAATGTCAAGCAGCACTAGCTGCTGCTGACACATAAAAACTGGCTCTACCTCACCGAGGCCAGGAACCTCGGTGACACGTACCTGCCGTCGACCACAGTACCTTGCACCTTACCACATACCCCCCTTTGTTCAACCCTGAGGGGTGAACACATGTGAGGCAGTGGACGCGGACAGGGCATCTGCGTTACCCTGCAAGCGGCCTGCCCTGTGTTCCACGGAGAACTTGAAGTTCTGTAGGATAGGAACCACCTGGTGACCCGAGCATTCCTCTCCTTGGCCTGGCTCATCCACTTGAGAGGGGAATGGTCGGTCACCAGACGGAACCCTCCTCCCTAACAGGTAGTAGCGGAGAGATTCAAGTGCCCACTTGATAGCCAGGCACTCCCTCTCCACTATGCTATACCTGGTCTCGGCGGGACTGAGCTTACGGCTCAGGAAGACAACGGGATGTTCTTCCCCGTTGACCTCCTGAGACAGTACAGCACCGAGGCCTACCTCCGAGGCGTCGGTCTGTACGACGAACTCCCTGTTGAAGTCGGGTGTCACCAAAACCGGGACCCACACAGGGCCGACTTCAACGCGGAGAAAGCCTCCTCCGCCTTCTCACTCCAGCTAACCCTCCCAGACTTTCGCCCCTTCAACAGGTCTGTCAATGGCGCTGCTATTGTGGCAAAGTGGGGCACAAACCTCATGTAGTAACCTACAATCCCCAGGAACGACTTTACCTGCCTGGTGGTGACCGGTCGGGCCAGTTACGAATGGCCTCTACCTTAGTTACCTGAGGTTTGATGACTCCCCGCCCAATTACATATCCCAGATATTTTGTCTCCTCTAACCCTATGGAGCACTTCTTTGGGCTAGCGGTCAGTCCGGCTTTCCTCAGGGCATCCACTACCGCCTGCACCTTGGGTAAATGGCTTTCCCAGTCGGTGCTGTGGATGACTACATCATCTAAGTAGGCCGAGGCGCACCGACGATGTGGTCGCAGCACTATGTCCATTAACCTTGGAAAGTGGCGGGGCGCCATGCAGGCCAAAGGGTAACACCTTGTAGTGATACAGGCCCTGCGGGTAACAAATGCGGTTTTTCCTTAGCCGACTACGTATGGGTACCTGCCAGTACCCTTTAGTGAGGTCCAGCACAGAAAAATAACGGGCTTGTCCTAAACTTTCAACCAGCTCGCCTACTCGGGCATGGGATACGCGCCAAACTTGGACACTTCATTTAATTTGCGAAAATCGTTGCAGAACCGCAACGCCCCATCCGGCTTGGGTATCAGGACTATGGGACTGGCCCACTCACTTTTCGACTCCTCAATGACATCGAGCTTCAACATTAACTGTACTTCCTCCGCGATGGCCCGTCGCCGAGCCTCGGGTACCCGGTATGGTTTTAACCGGATCTTGGCCTGAGGCTCAGTGACGATGTCATGTCGGATGAGAGACGTGCGGCCAGGGAGGTCCGAGAACACATCCGTGTTCCGACTGATGAACTCCCTGACTTCCTGAACTTGTTTGGAAGACAGGCTGTCTGCAATTTTTACCGTGGTTACTGCTTCACAGGCCTCGAACTGTGGGGCTGGACCCTTTCACCTAGCACCTGGCCGGGGCTGTGGTCAGTCGGCTGTGTCCCTATCTTTCCACGGCTTAAGTAAATTCACGTGGTACACCTGCTCCGGCTTGCGCCGCCCTGGCTGGTGTACTTTGTAATTTACTTCCCTACCTTCTCGATCACCTCATAGGGGCCCTGCCACCTAGCTAGGAACTTGCTGTCAAGGGTGGGCACCAGAACCAAAACCCGATCTCCCGGATGGAAGCCCCGTACCCGAGCCTGACGATTATACACCCTACTCTGGGCTTGTTGCGCTGCCTCCATATGCTCCCCGGACCAGCGGCAACACCCTTTCTATCCGTTCCTGCATCTGGGTGACATACTCAATGACACTTTTGTGGGGACAGGCTGTTGTTCCCATGCTTCCTTGGCGATATCCAACAGGCCCCGAGGGTGTTCTGCCATAAAGCAGTTCGAAGGGCGAGAACCCAGTAGAGGCCTGGGGCACCTCTCGCACTGCGAACATGAGATAGGGCAGAAGCAGATCCCAGTCCTTCCCATCTCTAGACACCACCCTCTTTAACATATTTTTAGAGTTTGGTTAAACTCTCTCCACAAGACCGTCTGTTTGCGGATGGTAAACGGACGTCCGTAATCTGCTTTATACGCAACAATTTACACAGTTCCCTCATTACTTTGGACATAAAAGGGGTCCCTTGGTCTGTCAGAACCTCTTTGGCAGGCCCACACGGGAAAACATCTCCATTAACTCTTTGGCAATGAGCTTAGCTGAGGTATGTCGCAGAGGCACCGCCTCCGGATACCGAGTGGCATAGTCGAGAATCACCAGGATATGTTGGTGACCCCTAGCAGACTTCGGTACGGGTCCGACCAGATCCATGGCAATGCGCTCGAATGGGACCTCAATTATTGGGAGAGGGACCAGGGGACTTCGGTAATGCGGCTGGGGGCTATTTACCTGACAGGTCGGACAGGACTTACAGAATTCCTCTACTTCCTTAAAGAAACCGGGCCAGTAAAATCGCTGTAGTATGCGGTCCTGCGTTTTCTGCCACCCCATGTGTCCCCCAAGAACATGTTGGTGGGCAAGCTCCATAACAAGCTTACGATATGCGGTGGGCACCACCAACTGTTCAACTGGCTCACCTCGGACTTGGTTCACCCGATACAACATATCCTGAAGGACAATAAATCGTGGAAACATTAATTCAGCCCCAGGTTTCTGGGGTTTACCATCAATCATTACAACACTTTCCCAGGCCCTGGTTAGGGTTTGGTCCCGGTGTTGTGCGGTCCCAAAATTTTCCCCTGAGACATTGAGGTCTGCCAACTCAGGTCCCGGTGGCAAGTCCTCCGTGTCTCCCACCATTACACTTAGTGGGGTTGTCTCCCCCTACCGCTGGAGCAGTGGTCACTCCCTACTGCTGGCCCTTCAGACTCGGGCTCCCAGGGTTCTGGCCTTCCAGTGGTACCAGGCCACTCTCCTAGGGTTACCCCTGTCTCGGGTCCATCAGACAGTTTTATCGCCGGCCACAGTGCCGGGAAACCTGGGAAGTCCCTCCCAAGTATCAGTTCATGTGGGAGTTTAGCAGCGACAGCCACCTCGTGGGTCCACTTACCAGCCGCTGTGGACAAAGTCACTAGTGCAGTGGGGTAATCTTTTAGGTCTCCGTGGATGCACAGGACCCCGATTTTACGGCCGGTATACTCCGCAGGCCGTACTAGGGCAGCTCTTACCAGGGAGACTAGACTCCCGGAGTCCAGCAGGGCCACCGCCAGAGACTCTCCCACCTCTACCTGACACAGGTGGTTATTGTCCTGCCCCTCACGGGTGCCAGTTGCGCACAGCTTCCGTGCATACAGGGAGTGGCGCCCCCATAGTTCACATCCATCGGCTCATCCCGATGCGGACAGTCGGCCCTGATGTGGCCTGGCTCCTGACACCTCCAGCATACCCCGGGAGGCGGATCCGCAGGGGGTACATTCCGGGCAGGCCCTCTGTCGCCGAACGCCGGAACTGGGGCGGAGGCCTCCGGGTTTGACTGACCCCTTCCCAGCAAGACTCCCCTGCAGGTTTCTGGTGGCCTCGTAACGCTCCACCAGGTCGACCATCTCCAGGGCATTAGTGGGGATACCTGGCCAATCCAGTGCTGAAGGGGGTAAGGCAGGGCCCTCCAGAACATGTCGGCCAGCAGACGGTCCAGCATAGCAGTCGGACTTAGAACATCAGGCTGCAGCCACTTTTGCAACCGATGCAGCAACTCATAGTACTGCGGCCTGGCGGGTTCAGCCGCTTTATAGTCCCACTGGTGGACCCGCTGAGCCCGACCAACACGCTTACCCCCAATCTGGCCAGGATCTCCCCTTCACCGTGGGGTAATCAGCAGCCTGGGCATCTGCCAAGTCAAAAACTTGCTGGGGCCCGGATGCCAGGAACGGAGCGACCACCTCGCCCACTGGTCACGGGTAACTTTTTCCTCACGGCTACCTTCTCAAAGACCGCCAGATATGTCTCAACGCCGTCCGAGGGGGTCATCTTTGGGATCGCCGCACGGACCGCTTCCGGGCATCATGGTCGTGGTGGGACGCTCCTGCAGCTTGTAACGCCATTACGTGCTGTAACAGTAGCTGGTTGGTCTCCCGCTGCTGCACGTTAGCCTCTATGAGAGCTTTCACAGCCGCCTCCATGTTGCCAGTAATTCCTACTTGTAGCTTTGCTGGCTTAATATATGCCATGCACTTGTGCCCAGCAAAACAAACAAACTTCGGCGGTCACGCCAGCCTCACTGCGCATGCCCGCATCCGACACCAAATGTGGGAGTCGCTCTGGTAGACAGCGGTGCGGGTGCAGTTTAGAGGCAAAACCAGGAGTCCAGATTGTGCAACAAACAGTGTTTTATTCACACTTGCACACAAAATGAAAAACAGTCTCTTGGTGACAGTTCACACACAACGGAAATAAACGTAGCCAAACAAAAACAGTCCAACACAGGTTCAGTCACCTGGGAGGTGTAGGTGCAGGTTCGCACCACGCTGTCGGCCCAGCCGCAGGAGAATCCAGCTTCAGGTAGCCAGGAACACAACACCTCCTTGCTGAGCTCTTTTCCTCCTGGACAGAGAACTCCCAGCCCTGCCAGCAGCTCCAGGATAATCACACTCCTCAGACACAGCTGCTGGCTGCGTTTATATCCAGCCCAAAACATGGACTGGACCGTGGGGAGCAGCCACCCACCCTACTCTTTAGCTGCTCCCAGTAAGAGCCGGCCCGGATTGGCTTTGCAGCCAAACTAACTATAAATGTCAAGCAGCACTAGCTGCTGCTGACACATAAAAACTCGGCTCTTACCTCACCGAGGCCAGGAACCTCGGTGACACGTACCTGCCGTCGACCACAGTACCTTGCACCTTACCACACTGTATTAAAGGTGATGAGAACTTACAAGTAGTTGTTGACATCTTCTGTACTCATTTTGATAGTTGTAATGATAATCATCCATAGTAATAGTAATAGCAGTGGAGGGTTGCAAGGATCTGCAATATTTAGGATTATAGCAATCACACTAAAGATGGAACTGATGATGTTTAAGGAGAGGGATCCTCTTATCTGTTGAAACAAAGTTCAATGGGTAAAACATGGATTTTGTAATTTACCTTCAATGTAGTACTGTTGTCTTATAGCTTTCAGAATTCCATATTAAGTGCATAGGCTGAGGTAAAAACGCCAGTGCTTGCATTTCTTTTTTGTCATTGCTAAAAGTGTTATTTTTAATCACAGACATTTATGACATTTCAAAACCTCAGCAATGTAGGTCCCAGTCACCAATAAGACAGGTGTCTATGCATATACAATCATTGTATGTCATAGTGAATAGGATCTATGGAAAGAGACACATAAGTAGACTCATCCTCTGGAGTTAAGCTGGCCATACACACCAGATAGCTGTTGCCCAATAAGCATTCGGTCAACAACTATGTCTCCTGATCCTACCATACATACTTGGCGCCGCTGAGCATCTCATTTGTAATGGAGCAGAGAAAAGAACTCTGCCAGACTCCTG